>JAREIK010000237.1:66249-170424 GCA_029783825.1 Sapria himalayana
GGTGATACTTTATTGTTGTTACTTATGTTATTAGACGTATGGAAATTATGTAATGGTATATTAAAATAATATTTAAAAAAAAACCTAAATAAGTAAATATTCATATTAAAAAATATATCAAAATAAAATATTTATACTTCTTGTAAACTCAAAAAATACTTTTATTCCTCCTGTATATTTCATGATTTGAAAAAAATAAAAAAAAATCTATTTATAAAACACTATAGCATGAGATGTATACTTTTTTGGAAAATAGAATGCCCGATTTGTAGCAATATAATATTAATATAAATATTTTAAACACAACATTATATATAAACATTTAAACATTTTTATAATCATATGACATTATATATAAATGTTTATACTCTAATATAATATATATATATATATATATATATATTATATTATATATATATATATATATATATATATATATATATATATATAAACGTATACCTTATATATACATTGTGTGTTTATATAAACATATAATGTTATATATAAATATTTATACATATGTATAAATGTTTATAAAATTTATACAACATTTACATAACACTATACATTTATATACTTGTTTATATAACATTTATATAACATATAAAATTTATACATATTTATAAACATTTATATAACATATAAATTTTTATATAAATTATAATATTTATAATGTTTATATAATTGTGATATATACTATATAATATTTATAAAAGTGTTACATATATATATATATATATATATGTAACATTTATAAAAATATTTTAAATACATTATATCTAAACAATTATAAATTTATATAATCATATGCCATCATATATAAAAGTTTATACTTTAATATAAATGTGCAACTAAGAGAATAATGATGTAAATATGATGCTTGTATTCATACACAAGAGATTATCTCTATAATGTATTTATCATATGAAGAAATGATATATCATAGAGAAATATTAGTAGTTTTATCTATGAATGAGACTGAAAGTATTATTTGGTATTGAGGGAGACAAATCAATTATCATTGTCATTTTGGAGTCTTCATAGAGCTCCTCTATCATGATGCTTACTTTAAAGAAGTAAACAAATCTGTTTTTAAAATTGTTGTTGATACTTCTCACACTACAAGAACTATCGTTTAGCTAGGAAATTTTCGTTTGGAATAAATCCCTAGCTAAATTGGCGAGGGATTTTCTAGGGAATAATAAGGGATATGATTTTTCTTTGAAAAAAAAAATATAGCAACGGATTAGCGACGGATAATTTTAGTAAATTCTACTCAAGAAAAGTGGGGGGATTTAGCGACGGATATAGCGACAAAAATTTTTAGTAAATTCCACTCAAGAAAAGCAGGGATTTTAGCCACGGATTTAGTGACGGAATTTTTCTAGCTAATAAAATACGGAAATTAGCAACGAAATTTCCCTAGCAAATAAAATATTGAAATTAGCGATTGATTTAGTGATAGAATTTCTCTATCTATTATATCTGGAATTTATGCAATGAAATTAGCGATGGAATTTCCCAAGCTAATAAAATACGAAAATTAACGATGGAGTTAGCGATGGATTTTCCCTACCTATTAAAATATAGAATTTAGCGACGAATTTAGAGACCGAATTTCCCTAGCTAATAAATTCAGAATTTAGCGATGGATTTAGCGACTGATTTAGCGATAGAATTTTCCTAGCTAATATAACCATGAATTTAGCGACAGATTTAGCGATGGAATTTTCCTAGCTAATAAAACCATGAATATAGCGACGGATTTAGCTACAAAATTTCACTAGCTAACAAAATATGGAAATTAATGACCAATTTAACGATGGAATTTCCCTATCTAATGAAATACGGAAATTAGCGATGGAATTTTTCTAGCTTTTAAAATCCAGAATTTAGCGACGGATTTAACAACGGAATTTCCCTAGCTAATAAAATATGAAAATTAATGATGGATTTACCGACTAAATTTCCCTAGCTAATAAAATCCAGAATTTAGCGACGTATTTAGAGACAGAATTTCCATAGTTAATAAAATCAAAAAATTAACGACGGATTTAGCGATAGAATTCTCCTAAATAATAAAATATGGAAATTACCGACGCGTTTAGTGATGAAATTTCTCTAGCTAATTAAATCAGGAATTTAACGACAAATTTTGCGACGGAATTTTCCTAGCTAATTACATCCTTAACATAGCGACGGATTTCAGCTATGGAATTCCCTAGCTAATTATATACTAAACATAGCGATGGATTTTAGCGACGGAGTTTAGCGACGTAATTTCCATAGCTAATTACATCCTGAAATTATAGCTATGGATTTAGCGATGGAATTTCCCTCGCTAATTACATACTTAATATAGTGATGAATTTTAGCGATGGAACTTCCCTAGCAAATTGCTTCTTAAATATAGTAATAGATTTTAGTGAGGTAATTTCTCTAGCTAATAAAATCAGGAATATATCATTTGATTTAGCGAGGAGATTTCTCTAGCTAATTAAATCTGAAATCTAGTGACGGATTTAGTGACTGTAACTTCCCTAGCTAATTAAATTTCAACATAGCGACGGAATTTCCCTAGCCAATATTTAATTATGTAATTTTTTTTATTAAATGTATGTTAATGGTCTATAAATGGGCAATCCTTTAAAGATACATTCTCCTCTTAAAATCATAAAAAATGATATTATAAATAATTAATTTAAAATATATAAAAATAAAATAAATTATATTAGTAAGGACTAAAATAACTATTTTTATGATGTATTAATTTTTAAAAAATTATATAAAAATTTTTCTAAAGTTTTTAATTAAGAAACTAAATAAATTAAATTTAAGTAACATTAAATAATTAATTCAATAAGTATAATAATTTTTTGATATTTTAAAAATTAAATTAACATACATTAAAATTTCTATTAATTTAAATGTAAATTAATTCATTGTATGACAAAATAGAAAATATTTTCAAAAATATCTAAATTGACGAATAAACTAGTAAATATTAATATTATTATAAGTATTAAAAAAATTTATGATGATAGAAATCTTTTGAAAAAATAAATAATACAAATTTTAAAAATTTTGAAATGTAATAAAAATATAATTTTTTCAATAAAGTTAAAAAAATAAAATAATAATTATAAATAAATGCATAGATGTTTAATCCTACTAAAATTTATAAAAATTAAATAATTGAGTAATATTTTTACAATTAACTTTAAACATTAAGTTTTTATGAAAATAATAAATATTACTTTTTTCAATTATCTTATCACTTATGTAATTTTTGGAATTTTAAAAATAATTAATGATATCAAATAATATGAAATTTTATGCGTTTAGAATTATTTCATATTATCTTCATAAAAATTAATATGAATTCTTAAAAATTTATAATCATAAAATATAAATTTTTATATATTTTTTAACATTAAGAGTATTTTATAACTTTTAGGAGAGTTGCTAAAAGACAAATCATCTTTTCATTTATGTTTTTTTATATGAAGTTTGTTAATTTTGTATCTATATGATTTTTTTTAAGGCAAAACATATTTTTATATTGTTTATATATTTATTTAGTAATTAATATTATAATAAAAAATTATATGGTATTTGTTTTTCATTTGTACCTTGCTATACGCACATTAATTTTGTTGAAAAAATTTTGATAGTAAATAAAATTAATGAGTATTTTTGTATTATATATATATATATATATATATATATTGTTTATTTAATGTTTTAATAATTTAAAATATAAATATTTTCCTAAAATATACATTCTCTCTCTTGACGCTGATGCATCTCTAACAGGATGAATTCCTCTGCATTCCACCATCTATCTCTCGATGTCGATTCAACAAAAATTATTTCGAGGTTTAAATTTTAATTTGTTATTGAATTGAGGTACATTTATACATTGATTCTTCATCGATTATCTTAGATTGCTTAATCGAAGAGTAAGCATTTTTATTCTATTTTTTTGTTTCTGAATTTCTTCTTTAATCACCATGGTGTGCTTGGATTTTGTATATAAACTTATTTGTATACTTGCTTCAAGCATTTGTGATATAATGCATTATCATTGTGTGGATTTTGATGTGGTCGTATACAAAAATAATATATAAACTATATATATACTTAGGTTTGCTGACTTGATATCTACAAAAATAGTATACATCAATATGCATTGTATTTTATACATAACTAGTATACATACTTAGGTATGCCGTCTTGAAATCTACAAAAATAGTATACATCAATATCCATATATATTTTATACATAACTAGTATACATACTTTGGTATGCCGACTTGATATCTACAAAAATAGCATACATCAATATGCATGTGTATTTTATACATAACTAGTACACATACTTAGGTATGCCTACTTGATATCTACAAAAAATATTGAAAAATGAGTAATGCTCGAATTCAAAAATAAAATAAAATAAAATGAAATAAAATGAAATAAATGAAATTAATGAAATAAATGAAATAAAAAAATAAATGAAATAAATAAAAAAAATAAAAAAAATAAAAAAATAAAATAAATAAAATAAATAAAATAAATAAATAAATAAATAAAATAAATAAAATAAATAAAATAAATAAAATAAATAAAATAATAGTTTAGCATGTCAAATTAAATTAAACTGATTATACTCAATTGAACTAGTTTGAACTATTCTACCAACTTCTAGAAAACACAATAATATTCACACATGTAATTAAAAATAATTGAGCAAGAGTTTATCATTTCACTTTGAAATGTTCTCTTGATATGTGTTGTGTGCAAGGAACCCCAAATCACTTTTATTTATAGTCAAGATTCCAAGTTTTTTAATTTTTGATGCAACATTTAGTAAGCCAACACATAGCTTTCACATGTCAAGTCAATCCTTGGCAAGTATACACATCATCATATAACAAGCACACTTTCAAGCACTTGGCATTAATGCACGAGAACACATAGTAAGTACATAATCAATACTTATCACTCATGTAAACCAAGACATGGAAATTATACATACTAGCACATGATATTCATGCAAGTAAGCATGTGATAAGCTTGTAAGTCTACATATCATATAAAAATAATTATTCTTATTAATTTTTTCATATACTTTATTATCATTTTCCTACATGATTCATTTATATTCTTATGGTTGCACTTATCATTAACAAAGATTATCATGGTGTGTGTGTGTCTGTGTGTGTATATATATAAAGATTTATATTTACCATGTATCTAACATTTTGTAAATTAAATTTATCTTGAAATTATCTCAAACATATAATAACTTCATATTTATGTTTCTTGAAATAAAACACTTATATTTTTAATAATTTCAATATTCCTTCAATAGATGTTAGTGTGTGATTCCTTGTGATCTTTCTTGTGTTAGTGATGAGTGGACTTGTTGAATCAAGTTTAGTAATATTAAAATAATGATTTCATACTGATATAATAAGATCAACATATAGCAATGTGTCATGGACACTCAAGCTAAGAAAGTAAAAAATATATGAACCAAACTTTTGTGTACATAATTACTATCAAGAATAATATTTTTAAAAACAAATAGAATGGTAATAAAAATCCAAACCAACAAAATGGTAGACTAATCGGCAAAAGATGATGAATACTCTAACACTTAATATATGAGTACGATCCTCATAGATTTTGGATATGTTTTCAATGGTACTATCATTTATCATGTTGTTCAGATGTTGGGACGTGAATTTTACATATTCTAATCATGAAGCCTCATAGCTTATATAAGAGCCAAATAATAATTTTATGTTGAGTTAGGGAGAAGGGTAGGTAGATAAAAAATGTATAATTTTTTAAATCTATAACATTTTTGATTTAGATAGAGGATATAAAACTATTAAAAATATTTAGAAATTTTTAATGTTTATAATCCCCACAATGTCATGCAACACAATAGATTTTTTTCTACCAAATAATGTTTTATCAACTTCAATTTATGATTTTAGCCACAAAAATGTAGTTTATTATTACTCTAACAATTCAACTTCTACCAATTTTATATTAACTATAATTTATACCATTAACAACTGTGGATTATGAAGAGTTTGGGTATCTCTGTAACGTTGATGAATTTCATGCCTTACAAGAGTATTCTTCTTACGATAACATTCGTTAGGACACCCTTTATCCTACCATGTTAATAACATCATCTTTTAACACATGGTAATTTTTTTGTACTCCAATATGTTTATTTTAAACAATTTAAAAAACTTATAATATGAGGAGTAATTATTAGTTGAACGGTGTAGCTATTAGTTGAGTACCATTACTATTAGTTGTAACCTACAAGCTTGAATCTAAGTTTCATGTTTCACAAAATTTGTGGCAGATGTATCTTGTAATAAATAGTAATAAAGAATATAAGAAAATATGAGAAGTATTATGGAAATGTATGTATCATTAATGAAACATTAATTTATAGTACTAGCGAATATATGTGAGTACTCTATTATGTGAATACTCTTTTATAGTTTAATATGATATAAACATATTTATTAATTATTTTTTAGTCCAAAACATTATATTTAAATATTATTTCATATCTTAATAAAATAAATATAAATTATTATAATTTCAAAAATATCAATACAATATAATAAAAAAATAGTAACATATTATAAAAATACAGTAAAATAAATTATAAAGAACATTAATAAGTTGTAAATAAAAATAAAAATTTCAAAACTATTGAGAATTATATTGTATTTTTATATTTTTTTATCTTGAGATACTAGGATGGGATAATTCATATAGATTAAGAGTATTCATAGTTTCTTCTTGTATTAATAAATGAATTTTTATTTTATTTAATAAATGATAATGTCATTTTATAATTTTTATTCATAATATTATATTATTGTGAGGTTTTATTTATTTTATTCAGTTATTTTATTTTTTATGGAAATACTCGATATGTAAAGTTTCATCAATCATTTTTATTCATTATGTAAAGGCATGAGTTTTAGTTATATATTATTATTATTGAATATTATTTTTTTCAATATCATCTTTTTTTTTATTTTCATGTATTAATCTTCATATTTATTTTTCCTCAATATATATATATAGACATGTAGATATATGTAAGAAATTTATGATGCTTTAGCAAAACATCTCTTCGCTATCGAAGTAGTAGTAAATGGACATTAAAAATAACTTCCTGCTCATGTCAAAAATTGTAGAAATATAGTATTTCTTTTTTTTCTCTCTCTCTCTCTCTCAATACAACATTACTGGCCATATTTTAGATATTTGTTGAAGTTGTATGACTATATATAAATATTTGTATAACTAAAAAAAAATAATTGTATAACTATACAACACTCTATATAATTAGATATAACTATATTTGTAAGTATGTATACATATATGTAAATCTATATATTTATTTATAACTTTATATATTTATGTATAACTATTTGTATGAATACATCTATATATAACTATATGTTTCACTATATAAAAATATTTATAGTTATATATACTATATGCATAATAACATATAACAATAAATAATTGTATCTTATAATATGTATTACTATAAAAGCATTATACATTATTATATTTAAATATATAATTTACAACTTATATATAATATACATTTGTATATATTAGTATTCAAAAATAAATTTTACTATATCTATACCTATAAATAACTATAGGTATAGATATATAAAATTATATAAATATATATATATATATACACCTACATGTATAAATATAAGTTTAACTATACGTGTAACTATATGTATAACAATATGTAACTATATTTATAATTACATGTATAACAACATACAACATTCTGTTTCCTTATATGTGTATAACTATAAATATTTTTAAAACTAAATAAAACAATGTATATATAAATATAACTATATTTTTAACTATTTATACATATATGTATACATATATGTAAATCTATATACTTGTTTATAACTTTGTATATATTTATGTATAACTAAATATAACTGCTAATATGAATATATATATATATATATTATAACTATATATATTATGTGTATAATAACATATAACTATACATAATTTTATATTATTAATGTATAACCTATATTTAAGTATATAATTTACAACATATATTTAATATACATTTTTATATATTTGTATAAAAAATGTATTTTAGTATATCCATACCTATACATAACTAATTGTAAAAATATATGAAATTATATAAACAAATATATATACACACATGTATACATATTAGTTTAATTATACGTGTACTATATGTATAATCACATGTAACTATATTTATAATTACATGTATAATAACATACAACATCATATTTAATTATATGTAAATAACTATATATAATTATTTGTAAATCTAAATAAAACATTATATAATTAAATATAACTATAATTTTAATTATTTATACATATATGTATACATATATGTAAATCTATATATTTGTTTATAACATTGTATATATTTATGTATAACTAAATTTAACTACTCGTATGAATATATATATATATATAACTAAATGTTTAACAATATATAATCTTTTATAACTATATATATTATATGTATACTAACATATAACTGTAAATAAATCTATCTTTTTTTTAAAGGTTTTGTTTATTAATTAGAACCCTCTCTTTTGGCGGAGGAATACCATTCGTACAAGCTACATCTACCCATTTCCCTTTTACACCCGATTCCTAAAGTTAGAGAAATGTAACAATCCATAATTTTAATTAACTCATAATCTTTCCTAACTTTATAAGACATCTCAGAATTCTTGATAGAACTTGCTATGAAATTTGCTTCCTCTATTGAACTTTGTATATATCTTTCTTGTGCTATCTTTGAAACCTTAAATCTTTGTGAAGTGTGTAACTCTATCAGCTCCGGCCAGCATGCTCCCTCACAGCTTCCTCTTCCAAATTCGACAATCCAGCCTCTAAATTTCAAATCACTTGTCCATGCTCATTCTTTAGCATTTGAGTATATCTAGTCCCATTTTCATTTTTTTAAACGATCCCACTTGTGATATATCCTACATGAAACAAAAGTATCAAATTTTTTCAAATAAAGGGTCCATTACTTACCTTCCTTTTGCCCGATACCACGAAGAGAATATCTCTTGTTCTTTGTATCCTACTTCCTCTTGAAGTGCTTTAAGAACAATTCCAGCTATCTTCCTTTTGCTGATCTCCCATTTGAAGTGACGCATACATTGACTAACTATCTAGGACTCTTCTAATTCCTACAGACTTCCAGAATTTCAAAAACAAAACACCAAGCCTAAGTTACAGACTTCCAGAATCAACTAAAACAGCAAGAACAAAGTTACAATAGGTAGTAAGAAGAGCAGATTAGAGCCTGTGTTGTATGCCCAACTTGATAATGCATTCAGCCCGATTAGAATTGAAGTCCAGTTTCCGTACCTGTAAAATAGATAAGCAAAACAGCACAAACAGCACACTAAAAACTTAGGCTTCTTACCATTTTTCCCTTTTTAATTATTCACCTCAGTTTCTGTTAATCCCCTTCAGGACCAGGGAGATTTTAAGATATGAGTCTCTTATCTTTTCCATTCCCTCATCTTTCTGTCTTATGAGGTGAACCCTAGCCAATATTACAAAGAAGCCGCTCTCTGTATGATTCTTCCTTATTATAAGACATTGAACAGCATGGAGTCTTTCCACTCCAGCGGTTAGATTTGTCTCAGCAGTGGGAGTACTCCTAACAGCAACAGGGGGCAGTAACAGACAGCAACTATCCCTCCTTTCCCCTATGCTTCTGGCTCAAATCTTCATGAGATTCCAGCCTTCTTCCTTCATCATGTATTCACTGTTGATCCTAGAACAAAACCAAAGAGAAAACAAAGAAACAACAACCGTGCCTACCAAAACTTTACACCCTACTACCCTTATTCTTGATTAAACTAATACAACATAAGTCAATTTTAACGATTACTCCCCTTTAACATACTGCAAGGAAAGGACAGAATATATATTGTCCTGTAAAGAAAATCAAAAACAACCTTTCTGCAGAGATTATTGACTTCTGCCAAAATGTGGAATTAGAAGATGTTTTTGATATGCAGAAATTCTAAATTACATACATATTATTTTAACAACCATTCAGTATAGCTATGTACCCTTCTGCCAAAATGCATAATTAATATATACTACAATGGGATCTCCTTCATATATATCCATTTAGCTCCATTTGTCATATCTTCATGGTCTGTTTATTTGTTTTTATATAAGGAAAACCCATTTTATCTAGACATGCTATTCCCTTTAGTTTATTTGGCATGAATTTCTCATTATAATCTATATTTCCTCTGGTGGTGCCTATTTTAGATAAACAATCTGCTAGATTATTGGCTTCTCTATATATATGTATTATTGAGGCCTTCAGTTCTTCCAGAAGATTAAGAATAACTTCTAGATCCTCTTCATACCTCCATAATATTTTCTTATTTATTACCGTATCAACTAGTAATTTTGAGTCTACCTGAACTACAATGTTTTTAAAATTTAGCTGCTTACATATCTCTAACCCTGATTTTAATGCTCTAATTTCAGATTCTAATGTCGAGGATGCCCTACTAGCTCTGGTAAATGCTCTTTGTACTGTCCCTGTATGACCTCTTATTACCCTGCCTCCTCCTGCTATTCCAGTGTCCCTGCTAAAACTACCATCCCTATTAAGTGAAAGTTTACCAACCGGCGGAGCATTCCACTATATACATTTAGCCCATTGCTGTTTTATCACTTTGTATGTGAGATCCCATTCATTTTGAAGCTTCTTTTCTTGTTCCAAATCCTGTATTACTATCGGTTTTATTATTGTTATATTATATATTTCCTTTTTAATATCTTTTATAATTTCTGTTAAGTTCATCCTTATATTTTCATATTTACTTTTGTTTCTAGATTTCCAAATGCACAAGATAATTAGATGCGGCAGTTTCTGACTAAGCCATTTCCTGGCGGGGCTTTTCATGTTTATTTTTTCTTATTTTTTAACTTTATCTATTAATCCATCTTCTATTTTACATATTCTTTTTTTTCCCTTCCATCTCTCTCCATATTTCTGCTGCAATGGGGCCATTCGAGAGCAAGTGATCAGTTGTTTCAACCGCTTGAGAACAACATTCGCATCTTGAAGCCATGTTTATCCCTTTCTTTTGTACATTTCTATCTACAGGTATGGCGTTCAATAATTCCTTCCATGTGAAGGAGCACATTTTTTGCGGGACATTTTCTTGCCATACCCATTTAAATAGAGTTTGTACTGGTTTTTTTTTTCTAACCAAATCTTTTGCCGATTTGAGAGAAAAGTTTCCTTGTGGTGTTAACGTCCATTTCCAGCCACTCTTTTTTAGTATAGAGTGTGAGTCTACTATCTCTTTTTGTTTTTCCATTGACTTCCAACTGTTCGAAGCTTTCTTAGAAGTCTTATTTTTATTATCTAAATATTTTACCCGCATATATTTAGCCCATAGATTATCACTTTCTTTAAGACTCCACCAGCTTTTACAGTCCCAGGCAGCTGCCGAGTCCTGAAGGCTCATAAGACCTAAGCCTGCTTCCTCTTTCGGATAACAGATACTTTTCCAGTCCTTCTAGTGTAGTTTATTTCTGCCTTGTTTTTTACCCCATAAGAAGTTTGCCATTTCTGATTCGAGTTTTTTAATAAATTTTTTTGGGGGATGTATCACTGATAAAATGTGTGTGAATGTGCTTTGTAATACATGTGAAAGCAACGTAATTCTCCCCCCAAATCCAAGGAGCTATTCTTTCCATCCTGCTATTTTCTTTCTTAATTTGTCTTGAAGGTAGGTTAGATATTCTTCCTTCAACCTCCCCTCATATATCAGACAACCTAGATACATTAATGCCCCTTTAATTTCCACGAAACCTATGATATTTTTTATTTTATCTACTAACTTTGGTTTTGCATTTTTTGCAAGCATAAACTGACATTTACTTTTATTAACCATTTGTCCTGTTTCTTTTTCAAATATTTGTAGAAGATTCATAAGATTCATTAAAGACTTTGTGCTAGCATTAGTAAATATTATAAAGTCATCTGCGTATGCTAAACAACCTATTCTGGGTGTATTCCTTGGTTGTCTGAATGACATTATTTTATCTTCGGATATTTTCTTGTTCAAGTTTCGTATTAATAGTTATATTTATATATCAAAAAGAAGGGGGGATAATGGATCCCCTTGCTTTAAACTTTTATTTGGTTTAAATTCCTCACTTAACTTACCATTTACCAGGACTCTTACCCAGGTGCTTGAAATACATCTATAAATTAAATCTATGGTCAGCTCAGAGAAGCCGAAACTTCTTAACACAAAGCAAAGGGTATCCCATTCCACTCTATCGAAGGCTTTTGATAGATCTAGTCTGACCACTAAGTTTTTTCCTCTAGCTTTACCACCTATTTCTTTCATCATTTCTGATGCAAGTTTTATATTATCAATCATTAATCTGTTTTTAACAAATCTAGTTTGTTCCTGAGATATTATAGTAGGTAAAATTAAGCTTAGCCTGTTTTGTAATATTTTGGCCAATATTTTATACATAGCATTACATAAACTTATTGGTCTATAATCCTCACATTTCTGTGGTGATTCTTTTTTAGGAATTAGTATTATATAAGATTTTGCCCATGATTTTGGGATTTCCGCCCCTACAAAAAAACTTGTAATTGCAGGGACTAGCTCAGTTTTAATCGTGTTCCAGTTTACCTGATAAAAATAGTTGTTCCAGCCATCAGGTCCTGCAGCACTATCTTTATCCAGGCTAAAGATAGCTTCTTTGACTTCTGGTTCTTCTGGGATCGATTCCATTAATTGGTTTTGAGCTTCCGTAATGGTCATCCTAATCTCTTGCATTAGAGAATTATCTGTCCTACTTGACTGACTACATAGTTGATTTTCAAAGAAATTTTTAAAGAGAGCACCTATTTCCTTTTCCTCTTCTACCCATTTCCCTTCTTTATTTATTAGACCTTTAATTTTATTTTTTTGGGATTTTATTTTAGACATATTATAAAAAAATTTGGTATTGCGATCCCCATCCTTTAACCATTTTATTTTTGCTCGTTGTTTCCAATAAATTTCTTCCATGTGTAATTTCAATCTCAATTCTCCTTTAGCCTTGCTTAATTCTATCCGAGTTTCATAGTTATTTGTGGAGTCAAAAACGTCCTCCAGCTTGGCTACTTTCTCCTCTAAGATTTTCCAAAAACCTCTTTATTCCATGTTTTTAAACAAGCTTTTAGCCTCAGAAGTTTAATTGATAGAACTTGCATCGGTTTACCCTCTGCTGGTTCTTTCCAGGACTCTCTGACGAGTCCTGCAAAGCTCGCATGCTTTACCCACATATTTTGAAATTTAAAATTAGATGTATTACCCTGGTTACTTTGAATCGTGATAAGCAGGGGGCTATGGTCAGAGCAAGTTCTATTTAGGTGTCTAAGCCTCATAATCCCTTGTGAGGTGACACACTTTATGTTACACATAATCCTATCTAGTTGGGCCCAGATAACTCCTCTTTTTTTCCAATTGTTGCACCAGGTATATCTTGAGCCGGTGAAATCAATTTTTATTAGATTCGTAATGGCTATTGTATCGTTAAATTGTTTCATGGATACCTTATCCGGTGGTTTGCCTCCCTTCTTTTCTTGAGGGCTTCTAATTATGTTAAAGTCGCCTCCTATAAACCAAGGTAAATTTCTACTTGCTATATCCTTCATTTCTTCCCATAAGGCCAACCTAGATTATTTGTCATTTTTTGCATAAACTGCTGAGATTATTTGATTTGTGTTCTTATCTAATTTGAAATGTACTATTTGTTCAGTATCTTTTATTATTTCAATTTTCAATTTACTGTGCCATAAAATCCAGAGTTTACTATTTAGATTAGAATACGCCTTATTAAATCCTAAAATTTCTCTATATTTATTTAGTTGATCTTGCAGAACCATTGGTTCTGCAATAATCAGTAGTGAGATTTTGTGTTCTTTAATTAAAAGTCTTAACCTATTTATCGTGGGGCTATTAGTTATCCCCCTAACATTCCAATATAGGCATCTATCCATTAAAAACTAATTTAGCTTGAGCTCGAGTTGTGCGCTTAGATTCATAAGAGCTATTAGCATATTTTTTTGTGTTTCTTACTGTTTTAGGAGTGTGAAGAATTTCATACCTAATCTCCTTGTATTTTACCTGCTTTCCAAGCACCATGGCCATTTGCTTTAGGGCCTCCATGGATTGGGTTCTCGAAAGATTCCCCCAATCTTCATTATAAATATATATATCATCCTTTGCTTTCGCCTCAAGCTCTTCTTGAGATTCTTCACTCTTATGAATTGAAGGGCAACTGAAAATTGCTGAATCTTCTTCAGGAAAATCCAGAAGATCCTCGTCTATCCATGCATCATCATCAAGACTTTCTTTCAATACAATTCTTGTTTTAGATGCTTTTTTTTTATATTTTCTCTTGTGTTTTACCTCCTCCAATCCTTTATTTAAGCTAACCTCATTCTCTATCCCCACGTTCGGCTCTTTCGAGGTTCCTTCATCCTGGTTAATGTTTTGATAATCTGGAGGGATGCTTGAAATTATTCCATTATTCAGATCTCCCTTCGGCTGGATATTTAGAACCGAAGCCTCCTCTTTCCTTACCCATTGCATCTCCTTCCTACCTCCTCCCTCATGCTGCTGCCCGTCTTCTTTCCCCACCTTGCACGATAAAATATCATGCCCGAGCCTCTTACACTTTGTACAGTAGGAAGGGAAGCTTTCGGGGACGACAGTTTGCCAATACCCCTCGGCCTGTTCCCCTTCCCCACTACCTATCCATACTTTATCAGGCGGTTTAGTTAAGAGGTTTAGCTCGACACATACACGGGCTTTATTCGGCCTAGACATGGTTCTTGTGGCTTCATCTCTTAACATGGGCTTACCCAAGCACGATGAAATTGCATAGAGAGATGATTCAGAGAAGAGATGAAGTGGAAAATAAGGCAATGTAAACCATACCAGAGCTATAGGCAGCTCTTCAAGAGGAGTAAACTCCTTTGTCCACTTCAGTATACGCATGGGGAAGCCATCAACTTGCCATAAACCGCGCTGCCATAGACGATATTGATCTTCTAGTAGAGAGCATTGGAGCACGACATGCTTGGCATCGAAATCAGCAAATTTCACCTTCCCCTTGAGCTTTAAATTGTCAATGAATTTCTGAACTCCAACCGCACGAGGCCTACCATGAGAGAACTTACCAATGAGCGTGTATTCGAATGGCTCTAAGAGCCTACGAGATTCCTCAGCTGAGAAGATGATGGCCGGGAGCCCATTTCTGTTCCCTTGGATACATGAAATCAGCACGGTTCCCTTTACCATCGAAGCAAATGACTTATTTATACATAAGTCAGATTTTTCCATACTCATCTTGTTTTGGACTAGGTTTGAATAGTAGTGGAGTCACAATCTAGACATAAACTTACACTTTCGAACAGTGAATCCCAGAGCAGCTTGCACATAAATTCCCACCACTGTTTGCCGAACCGTTTACTCCAGAAAACTAATATTTCTGGAGGAACCAAGGCTTAATAACACAGGAAATCCCAGGAGACTTAATAACCGTTTACTTCAGAAAACATAATATTTGCACAGAAATCAAAAAAGACATAATAACACAGGAAAAAAAAGCGAGAGGAACCAAGGCTTCCGGCTTCTACTAGCTTAATATTTCTTACACGTGTTGTTGTTCTTGTTCGCCCATATTACTTCATGCCCATTACAGTTTTCCTTTTTATAAATATTCTTAATTTCGCGAGAGAATCAATGAACACTTCGTTGCGTAAAAACTAGCAATTTCTCATAATAACGCTTTACAAATATAATATACAATAGCAGTTCACTAAGCAATTTACGTGATATTTCACCCAACAATCCACATTAACAGTTTATCCAAGATATTCGCAAGATGAAAACATTATAGAAACCGAGAGAGAAGTTAAATCAAACAGCAATACACGAAGCAATTCACATAACAGTTAATTTAAGGTAAATCGCGAGAGAGAAATCTAGAGAAAACCGCAGGAGATTTTTCACCGAGTTATCGCCGAGTTTTCGCCTAGCAAGGGTTTTCACCGAGAGTTTAAATAAATCTATCTTACTATATGTATAACTATAAAAACATATACATAACTATATTTAAATATATAATTAACAACATTTATTTAATATACATTTTTATATATTAGTATAAAAATTATATTTTAGTATATCCATACCTATACATAACTATATGTATAAATATATGAAATTATATGATAAAATATATATACATACATGTATAAATATAAGTTTAACTATATGTGTAACTATATGTATAATTACATGTAACTATATTTATAATTATATGTATAAAAACATACAACATAGTATTTAACTATATTTATATTACTATATATAAATATTCTTAAAACTATAAATAACTTAATATAAATAAATATAACTTTATTTTTAATTATGTATACATATATGTATACATATATGTAAATCTATATAATTGTTCATAACTTTGTATAGATTTATTTATATTTACTTATAACTACTTTTATGCATATATCAATATATAATTATATGTTTAACTATATATAACTATTTATAATTACATTTACTATATGTATCCTAACATATAATTATATATGAGATAATATTAATTTGTTGAACTAATTTGAAATTAAATGGCAAAAGATATAATATCAACAATATGTAAGCACGTAGCATGAGAGTATCCATTGATTAGTCTCATATATGGTATAATACAAATAAGGGTCGTACTCTTACCTAATCCCAGCCCTTAGGCTTCAGGCTCAAATATGAACTCGTGTATAACAAAAGATGTAATATTTGATAGGTTTATACAGAAGAAATTTTATTTTTTTTTATAATTTTTAATTCTAATACTGCACTCTCTGTGTCTCTCTCTCCCTCTCTAATTCTTCCTATCACTCAATTCTTCTTTTCTTTGTGTCACACACTCTCTCTTGTTATTTTCTTTCTTGCTATCATTTCTTTATTGTTCTCTCTCTCCCCCCCTCTCTCTCGCTCTTTCTCTCTCCCTCTTTCTCTCTCTCCCTCTCTCTCTCTCGCTCTCTTTCTCTTCCTCTCTCTCTCTCTTTCCCTCTCTCTCCCTTTTCACCATTTCTCTCCCTCTCACTCTCCCTCCTTCTCTCTCTCTCTCTCTCTCTCTCTCCCCCGTCTCCCCTTTTCTCTGCCGCTCTCTCCCTCCCTCCTCTCTCTCTCTCTCTCTCTCTCCCCCCATCTCCCCATTTCTCTGCCACTCTCTCCCTCCCCCACCTTATCTCTCTCTCTCTTTCTCTCTCTCTCTCTCCCTCTCCTCCTTCAAACATTAAATGTCTTTTTTTCTTTCCTTTCATATGCATTATCACGTTTTGCACCCTTTATTTATTATAATTGTGATATCTATTAATCTTTATTATGCTAAAAACTACTTTATCTATAAATGTATATTCTGCAAATGCATTGCCTAGATATTCATGATATTTAATTTTTAAATATTCATCTGTAAATGATTTTATTTAATTATTTGTATATTTTGAAGTAATAGAATGTTTTATTCAAAATAATGATTGAGCATTATTTTTTGTAAATAAAACAGGAGAAAATGAGCGCAGATCATTAGTGCATGTACTGGAGGGTTATTAATATATTTTTGAATAAAGATTTTTTTACTGGGCTGGAAACTTTTAATTAATTTAAATGTAGTCAATCAAGATTGATGGATGGAGATAGAATTAAGTGCCCATGTAATCATCGCAAGTGTCAAAATATCATTTTTCATGATGCAAGCACTATAAGATATCATTTGGCTAAATATGGCTTTGTGCCAAATTATTTTATTTGGTTTTATAATGGGGATAGTACAATGGTTCTAAATAATGACCAAAATAATTGTATTTGATCGTTTGCTTGTGGTGAAGAATCATCAAACACATACCATAGAAAGATCACTGAAGCTTCTAGTGTAGACTTCAATATGGATTACATGGATGAACCACCTAATCCTGGAGCTTAGAAATTTTATGAAATACTTAAAGTTATAGATAAAGAGTTGTGGCATGGTTGTAAAACACATTCACAATTGTCACTTGTGGGTCGACTAATGAGTATTAAATTAGAAAATCATATGTCTAAGAAATTATATGATCAGGTGACAGAACTGATGAAGGAGATTATTCCAGATAATAATTTGATCACTAACAACTTTTACAACACTAAGAAGTTACTACAAAGAATGGGTATACCAGTGAAAAAAATTGATTGTTGTTTAAATGGATGCATTTTATATTGGGGGCGGTGATAGTGATTTAATTATCTGTAAGTTTTGTGATAATCTTTGATTTATGAAGGCACTTCGTATTGTAGATACGTGACAAAAATTGATGGTTATCTTTAAGAAGATGAATTATTTTCCATTAATTCCTCGATTATAG
Source organism: Sapria himalayana (assembly GCA_029783825.1). Classification (NCBI taxonomy): domain Eukaryota; kingdom Viridiplantae; phylum Streptophyta; class Magnoliopsida; order Malpighiales; family Rafflesiaceae; genus Sapria; species Sapria himalayana. Next base: position 84,839 of record JAREIK010000237.1, read on the forward strand.
AAACTATATTTATCAAATACTATAGCAAATGATATGAGGTGGCAATTTGAGCATGAGGTTGAAGAAGGGGTAATGCATGATCCATTAGATTCACCTACTTGGAAGCATTTTAATTATATACATCAAGATTTTGCAGTAGAAAGACGAAATGTGAGATTGGATCTCTATACTAATGGATTTCAGCCATTTGGGCAATCTGGATAATAGTATTCAACATGGCCAATGATAGTGACACCGTATAACTTGCCTCCGTGGTTGTGTATGAAGGAGCAATATATGTTTTTGTCAATATTGGTTCCAGGACAAAAAAATTTGAAAGACATGCTGGATGTTTTCTTATAGCCTTCTATTGCAGAGTTAACTCATTTATGGGATGTTGGCATGAATACATATGATATCTCAAAGAAGAAGAATTTCATTATGCGGGCAGCCCTTATGTGGATTGTATGTGATTTTTCTGCATATTCAATATTGTTTGGCTGGAGTACTGTAAGATGATTCACATGCCCATATTGCATGATAAATTCTGATGCATTTAGCCTCAATTTTAGTGGTGAACAATCATGGTTTGATAACCATCATAAGTTTCTACCTACAAATCATCAATTTCAAAGAAATATAACTACATTTAGAAAAAATAAAACTGTGATGACAGTTGCACCAGCAGTTCGTTTAGGAGATGATATTATGACAAAGATTCAAAGTTTAGATTTAATGAAGGTAACTAAAATGGAAGCTACTAGAAGTAATGGATCAATAGGCAAATTATTTGGATGGAGGAAACGTAGTATATTTTGGGACTTACCCTATTGGGAGTCCAATTTAATTCGTCATAACTTAGATCTAATGCATATTGAAAAAAAATGTTTTTGACAATGTTTTCAACACTGTCCTTAATGTAGACAGAAAAATAAAAGATACTTTAAAATCAAGACAAGAGCTGAATGAATACAGTCAGTGTCCTGAATTAAAACTGAATGAAGAAATAGGTAAATTCCCTAAAGCTTGCTACACACTTGATAAGAAGACAAGATAGATATTGTGTGAATATGTTAAAAATTTGAAATTCCTCGATGCATATGTGTTAAATATGGGTAGATATGTGGATATGAAGAATCTTAAGTTATTTAGAATGAAATGTCATGACTATCACGTATTTATCCAGAGATTAATACCAATTGAATTCCGTGAATTACTTCCAGTAAGTGATTGGAAGGTCCTTATAAAACTTAGTTTGTTTTTCAAATAGCTAACCACAATCACAATCAAAACTGATGACATGGTGAGGCTGGAGAATGACATTCCACTTATTATTTGTAAGCTTGAATGGATATTCCCACTGAGTTTTTTTGACTCGATGGAGCATTTTCCTATCTATTTGGTATATGAAGCAAGGATTGCAGGGCTAGTGCAATTGAGTTGATGTACCCTTTTGAAAGGTAAATACATATAATTTCTGTGTTTTATTATTTAGTACTTTAAGTATTATTGTAATTTAATCTAATTGAACCCTAACATTATGGATGTAGGTATCTTCGTAAGTTGAAATTGAATGTTAGAAACAAGGTAAAAGTTGAAGGTTCAATTTGCACTACATATTTAGTAGAAGAAGCATCATCAATTTGTTCTTATTATTTTTAGGATCATATCAATACAAAGAATATAAATGTGCCATGCAATTATCAAGGTCATGTGATGGAAGAATATGATTCTATGGACAAACTATCTTTCTTCAAGATCCCTAGAAGAGCATTTGGAAGAGCAATGGAAATATGTATGACAGATGAAGAGTACAAAGTAACTCGGAGCTATGTTTTACTTAATTGTGAGGAGGTTGCACCATATATTGAATATGTATACTGCTGTATATGTAATTTGTTTTTATTTAATAATTTGTTTGTATAACAAAATGTTTTCCTGTTTTAATATTTTTATGTAAGTGCAGGAAAGAAAATATTAAAAGGCCGGGGATGCTAGTAGTAGCAAAACAACGGAGGTCCCGCTATCTGGTTAGCGGGCTGAAATTTTTGGAGCAGAGCTGACCCGTTCCATGATCCGACCTACTATGGTTAAATGAACCGAGATGTTTTTTTAATATAAAATGATTTGTAATTTTATTTTTTGGGTGGCTGTTTTTGACCTGTGGAACTGTTCATCATCTCTCTCTCTTCTCTCTGCGTGATTTATCATGACTACTCTGTGTGCTGCATACTGTAAGAAATTTCTGTTTGGTTTAATCTGTAATGCATAGGCATTTTCTGGTAAATGTAGCTAGTCATACTGAGCAACTAGCGAACCACATTATTTTCGGTGTTGATTTCTCGTTTTTTTTGATTCTGTCATGCATGCTTGCTGGATTGGGATATATATTGCTTGGTTTCTGTGTTTCTGTTGTTTCTGTATCTTAATCTAACTACCATGAAAGCACAATTGCCCAACATATACCCAAAATGATTGCAGATTTAATCATAGTTTAATTTTATTTTTAATAGGAATTATTAAAAATTGATATACATTTCTTTACTCTCTTTTTATAATTGTTCAATATTTATGTTGAGCAGTTAAAATATAGGCATCTAGCAATTTACAGCAAAGATGTCGATTATATGCTAGAAATTGAATTTGCGAATTGGTTAAAAAATTATTTGAGAATAATTTAGTTTTATATTTTTGAATTATTTAATTTATTAGTATCTTTTATTTGTTAATATCATCTTTTTAATTTGTCACAGGCAATTGATCCTTCAAATGGAGATTGAAATATTTTCATTCAGAATCTAAGTAAAGGCCCGTTTAGATATGTGACAACCTATCCTGGGTATTTTGTTAATGGATATAAATTTCACACAATTGAGCATGCTTCTTCTAAAATAATAATGAATAGTGGTGTATGCATCAAAGGCTCATGTTATAGTGCAAATGAGATTGATTATAATGGTCAACTCAAAGAAGTTATTGAGTTTGAGTATCCTGGACTCGAAAACAACAGGATTGTATTATTTAAGTGCGAGTGATTTGAGCCTACATGAAATATGAGACCAAAGATTATTAGGATTATAAGCTAGTAAATGTTAACCATAAACACAGATATAATCGATATGAGCCATTTATTATGGTAGTTCAACCACTTAAGTATTTATTTTACAAATCTGAGTTTATCTCATGATAAGAGAGTTTAGTGGGCGACTTGCAAATTCAAAGCTCGATCAAATTTTCAAGTACCAACATCACAACAAAGAAGTGCATACTTAGAAATTTCACCGGCATTCCAAGAAGAAGTCATTAATAATTTTGAGCCTTTAAATGTAAATGAAGATCCAAAAAATTTATGTGACGCAAATGGTGGCACAATAGAAATTGAAGATGATCAATTTTTATCTGAAGATGAGTTTGAACTTCTATCGGAATCAGACAAAATCTATCACTATTTTTGTTATAATTTTTAATTGTTATAATTTTATTATAAATTTAAATTATCAAAGACTTTTTATATTTTGTTGAAATCTATCGGTGTGTTTTATTTGAAAATGCATGCTTGTTCATCATATCCCTATTTTTGTTCTATGTTTTATTTTGTACTGCAGATGGCGCCTAAAGGACATGGTTGTGGTGAAGGTTGATGTGGACATAAAAATGAACAAAATTCAACTAGTATGTTACATCATGTTTCAAATCAGTCTCATCTCATAGCCACCATATCGAGACATCAACATCATAATCACCATCTGCATTTCTATAACCATCGCCATCTTTGAGACCTCAATTATCACTTTAATCAAATGTAAGCCAACCACCAATTGTGCTTCCTACGCATACTTTTTATCCATCTCTATCTTCTACACCATAGTATACACTAATTATTCTCCCATTTACAATACCAACGACATCATCAAATGTCGTGGCTTCCTCTGCTGTCAATGCAATGTATTGAGATTGTGGATGAGAGGTAAAAGAAATATGTAAAAATAAATTGAAAAAAAAATTTTTGATGTTACTTTCAGTGGTTTTTTTAAAATTATTATGATTTGCTAGTTTTCAATGTTATTTATTTATTTGTATAGTTTTATTCCAGCTCACAAGTGTTTGACTATAATTACAAAGGCTTACAAAAAAATGGCTAATTCTAAAGCTTTCTCCTCGAAGAAAGTTTCTGAATTGACAAAAGAGTCATATTTTAATGACTTTCAGGTAAAAATAACAAAACAAAAGCATTGAAAAATAAATATATAATTACTTAACTTTCATGTTGATTATTATTCAAGCAGTAAATAATTGTTTTCTTGTAGTTTATATAAATTCTTTTGTCATTTTTCTATTTATAAAATTAGTGCACATGGGCATCCAAATTTGATGGAAAGATAAAGTCTTTATGAGAGATCAAAGCTGCTTAATGGTATTCTGATTTTGTCCATAAATTTAAGAAAATGAAAGAAAGGCCTAATTTTATATCCGAGGAAGACTGGCCTGATTTTATATCCGAGGAAGACTGGCCTGAGTGGCTTAATTATTGGGAGGAGCCAGATGTGAAGAAAAAAATCAAATATTGCCACAAAAAATCAATTAAGTGAGGTAGCTGGACTAGGTACATGAATCTCTCGACATACCGGAGGTTCAAAGTTGAGCATTGAGCATGCTCGAGATTTGATACAAATTTAATATTCTAAACATATCTATATTTTGTGGTTGTCCTAATAGTCTAATAAATAAAATCTTATCATTATTTTATTAATTTAGTTAAATCTTTTTATCATTTGTTTTTTATGACTTAATAAAAACAAATTCTAGGCTGGAGAATTGAGTCGAGATCCAAATTTTTATGAGATTTTCAGGAAGATTCATGTGAAAAAAGTAGATGGTCAGTATGTTGACAATAAGTCTCAGATGATTGCTGTAAAAAATTGTATTATTAATTAGATTTTATAAAACTACAGTACATTATGAAAATTATTTTGAATGCAAAATATTTATTTATTTTTGTATATCTAGAATAGTTTTTTTCTCTATTTTTATCTAAGGACCTAATGGAGGACCGTGGACAGCTGCTCATCAACAAGTTGAGAGTTCTATGGATCTTCAACTAATTGACTATGATCCTATTTATTTGGAGACAATAGGAGGTCGAAAGAAGCAGTGAGTGTACGAAATCGGCTCTAAGGGTGTGGCATTTTGTTGTAGCAGTCGTGCTTCTAATTCATCTGCCTTAGCAATGGTGGATGAGGTGGTCGAACAAGCACTAGACACAAATGAACATATTGTAGTTATGGAGACCAAAATTAAAAAGAAGGATGAGTAGATAACTAATTTGATGGAAGAAATGTAAGATATTAAAGAAATAAACTATGAGATGAAAGAAATTAAAAATGTAATGCAACAGCAGATGTCCTATATGGAGTCATAGTTAGCAGCAACAAATTTCATTCAGAGATCTAGCTACGAATCCTTGCAAGAGAGGCTAGCATTCCCTACAAATTATGAGGATGATTGAGTATGAAAATTATATCTGAAATATTATTTATTTGTGTCAATGTATAGCAAATAATTATGATATTTTTTTGCTGGTTTCAATTTTTTTATTCTGGTTTTGTTCTTTGCTTTTCCGATTAACCAAATTATGAATATTTGTAGTACACATTATGTGAGACAAACTAAAAAATTCTGATTCAAAGCATTCAGACATTACCACTGTCCTTCCAGTGATTGGGTCTCATATTTACCGATTTCAGCTTTATCAAAAAGAGGGCTAGCTTATCTTATCTTTATTATTCTAAAAACATTTTATTTTTGCGCTATATTTATCTCTAATCATAATTACTAGACATCTTTTTGATTTTTGTTGAAGCTATATGACAATCAACTTTAATTTGTGTTTGCTCATGTCAATAATAGTTATATATATATATATATAGTGTGTGTGTGTGTGAATATGTTTTTTGTGTCTCTGAATTTTTTGGGTAGAGTTTTAGCCTATTATAAGTATGTAAAAGCCTATTTTTAGTAGTAGCGGCAGCGGTAACAATGACAACGATGGTAGCGATGGCAGCAGTAGCTGCGGCAGCAATGGCAGCAACTGAGGCAGCGGCAGCAGCAATGGGTTGCAATGGTAGCACTAGCAATAGTGGCAAAGGTGACATCAGTGGCAGCAACGGCAGTATCAACATCAATAGCAGCCATAGCAATGGCGACATCAGTGATGGTGGCAGGGGTAGCAGTAGTAGCACCAGTAACTACGATAGCATCAGCTACAGCATCGACAGTGGCACTGTAGTGACATTGGTAGTGGCAGTGGTAGTGGCAACGGTAGTAGTAGTGGCAAAGGTAGTGGTGGAGGTAGTGGCAGATGCAGTGGTAGGGATAGTGGGAGTAGCTGCAATGGCAACAAATGTTGTATATACGTAGGTATATAGTTAGTATATACATACATATAATGCTACAATATTTTATGTTCATATAAGCTGAATATATATATGTACTCAATATATATGTATGCATAAAACTATAGTTTATATGTACATATACTGTAGTAATATATGTACGAGTGAAATGCTAGTATATATGTACATTTTACTGCAGTAATATATATTTACCAAAACATAGTTTTTTATTTATTTATTTTGATTTTATTTGGTGGTTTAAATTTCGTACTGATTTGGTACCGCATTGTTTCACATGCAAAGCTTGTATAAGTGAAGACATATTTCAACAAATATTAAGCACCGTGACTTAGATAGTATTTTTGCAGCAGAAAGTTGGTGATCGGAGGAGTAGAGGGAGAGAAAGCACCGTCAATGCATTAATAGATTATACTTTATGCACAGTCGGTAAATACATTGATTAATAAAATGTAATATATTTTTTGTTATTTTTTTGTTTTAGTTATTTAAAATATTGTATTAAAATAAGTTATTAAATGAATTTTTTTTGTTTAATTTAAAAGTTTTATTTATAGTTTCTGTTTTTATAAAATTTAATTTAAAAATATTAAATTATTTAATTAAATTTTTGTTGAAACTGTATGACAATCAACTTTTATTTGTGTTTGTTCATGTCTATATTAACTATTTTTATATATTTGTGAATATGTTTGCGTTTCTCTGGATTTTTTGGATAGAGTTTTAGCCTATTATAGGTATGTGAAAGCCTATTATCAGTGGTGGTAATTGCTGTAGTGGTGGCAGCAGCGACAATGATGACAGTGGCGCTAGTGATGGTAGTGGCGGTAGTGGCGCCAGAAGCAATTTTTGAATCCGTCTCATCAAGTTAGCATGTCATTCCTTCATGGTTAGATAAGCATTTTTTGAATCAACCCAATTTTTGCTTGAGATATCTTTACAGATAGCAATCTTCAATTAGTTTTCCTCTCAATGTACGTGTATCTTGAAGAATAATAGCACTATCATGTGATGAGATGGCGAATACCTTTTGAAAGAACAAATCATTCAATTATAGAGGAATAGTGATTCTTAGCCCTAAATCTTTGGCCATTGCAACTCTGAAAGTGCGATATCGATCAAGCTTAGTCTTTCAAGGGTTTTCCATACTTGTTGTGATAGGATTGTCTGTCTCATTTTCATTTGCTATTTGTGGGAGCTACATCTATGTCCTACCGAGCCTGACACATGCATTGCACGAGCTTTTGGTTTCAAAATATAATGAGTATTCGAGGAATTGTCATTTCTTTAATGGAAATTGGATTGTATACAATAGCTATCCTCCTTACAATGCTTCAGATTGCCCTTTTATAGAGCTGGGATTTAATTGTCTGGGAAAAGGAAGAAAGGATAGTCAGTATCTGAGGCAGAGATGGAAACCTATAGACTATCATATTCCAAGGCTAGATGTGCATGAAATTTTAAAAATATTGAGGAATAAAAGAATTATGTTTGTTTGTGATTCAATGAGTAGAACACAATGGGAATCTTTGATTTGTTTACTCATGTCGAAGGTGGATAATAAAACGAGTGTTTATGAAGTGAACATGAGTAACATAACTAAACAAATCAAATTTATGGGTGTCAAGTTTTACGCCTTCAATTTCACTATAGAATATTTTGGTTTCATTTTTTGGTAAAACATGGCCGATTTCCCAAACATTCACCTAAGTGGGCCAAGTTAACACTTCGACTGAATATGTTGGATGACATTAATGATTAGTGGATCAATTAAGATATTCTGGTTTTCAACAAAGGGCATTGGTGGGTACCAGGAAAGCTCTTTGACATGTAAGTTCCTGCCCAAAAACATGAACTCAATTTTTCTAGTTGTCTCTCTTAATCATTTAAAAATTCCAGTTAGTTACTCCATTTTTCTGTGGTAAAAGACTAAGTATGAATAAATTACCAACTTGGGGTGACACGTGTTCATTAAAAAAATATATGATTGATAAAAATACTTTTTTTAGTAATTGACACATGTAATGATAGAAATATAATGTCATGATCTCATCGAATCTTATCAAGCTAGTATATGAATATATAATATAGCATGTATAATCAGCTTAGAATTAAAAAAAAGATGATCATTATAGTGCTTAGTAAAAATATTTGAGCTTGATCTTGAATAGAAGTATGTACAATAATACTCAACCTATTTTATTTTGTATTTTTTGTTGAATTGAAAATTAATATCTATATATTTTATTTTTTTCTTAGAAAATGCCATTGGAAACTATGTCTATGATTACATCATTGTCACAATATAGAATAATTTTTTCAAAAAATTGAAAATTCACTCTCTCTAATCAAATATATAATTCAAAGAAGCTCATAAATTAGAGTATTTATGACCTAACAATTAATCTTTGCACAAAATCATCGAATAATTTTTTTTATCTATTATTTTTTTAAGAAATACAATTATTTATAAGAAAAATATAAAAATTTATAATACTTTTTTTTCTTTGGTAGTTGATATCAAACTATAATTTGAATAATCAATCTCATGTGTATCAGTATGATCTCTAAAAGAAATATGAAGTATTAGAGATTTCATTAAATATTAAATTTTTTAAAGAATAATGTTCATATCTAACTATCTAGTATAATCTCAAAAATAACATTTTATATTTGATAATAATTTTTTGATAGTGAATTTAATGTACTATCTAAGAGTTTAATTTTGCAAAAATATTTATAATATTTTTTTGTCAATATAAAATTATATTTTGATGACCTATAATTATAATTTCAAGAAAAAACCTAAGCCTTACAAGGTATTTTATTTTAAATTATATCAGAAAAAATTTATTTCATATATAGTATTAAAAATATAATATTTATGAAATAACATGATAAAATATAAAGCAACAAAAAATTAAATTATTTTTTGGGTGGTTATTTTATGAGTTTTTCATTCTCATGTTTTTAGAAGAATTATTTTGTTTATTTAAAATTATCAAATAAATCACTTGTGATAACTTATTAAGAATAATAGTATCTAGATGGATTGAAGGTCATGCATTTCTTCTCACATGATATGTTGTCAGTCATAATGTTATGGTACATTGAAAGAAAATTTGTGGTATCTTGAATTTGATTGAATAGAAAATTTTGAGTAAGATAAAATCTCTTTGCTAGGATATCTTGTATAACTTTGTTATATCATTCATAGAATAATTGAAAGATTAAATTTAATAAAATCATCTTCATGATCATTTAGTCTCTACAAGAGATTTATCAATGGTTTGAATAAGATGTTTTCTCATCATATTTTCTCTAAGATGAAAGTTATCTTATTCTTTAATTTCATGACCGTTTGAACTCAATAAATTTGATTGATAAGAATAATACCTAGAGAGGAATTGATGGGCAATAAAAACATTTATATTAAAAATTTTTTCATTTTAATTAGTACAAGCCTTTAACATCTTACTATATTATTGGAAAAAAATAAAGAATTATAGAGATTTAAAATCTTTGATAATGTGATGCAATAACTTTGAAAGATGCTAAGAATGGAGATACACAATTTTTTAGAGAACCTGTAGAAGCATTTATATCTAATTGTCAATGGATAAGTCTTCAATGGTTCATCATCATTACCAACTAAAATATAATCCTAAAAAAACCATCATCATAAAGAATAAAACTTTAACACTAATATCGTCTATATTTGTAATTGGAGAGTACCATTTATTCTCTTTTTAAGTACTCAAATATTTATTGAATGCATACTCAATGATAATTAAATATTATTTTCTCATGTCTACAAAAATTATTTTTCAAATACTCAGAAATAAACTAAAATGGTCAGAGATATGATTTATCTTGTAATGTATGCTTAGAATTTTATATTTCAAAATTATCATGAAACACTTGGTTCCTATAAAAAGCTTTTTAATAGTTCAATCAAATTATTTATTTTTTTAATTATATTATTTTGAGGTTAAATATATTCCAGATTGACATATTTTGTGGTTCGTTAAATGCTCAATAAAGTAAGGACTAAATTTTGTAGAAATGTATTTTAAAATTTAATATGTATCAAAAAAGTAATATTTTGAGGTTTAAATATATTCATGTAAAATTTTAATAATTATTACAACAATTTTTTTTGTTATACTTATTTTTACTTAGTAGTTAAAATAACCAACATATGAGTTATCCTTGTAAACTTTTTGATTTCTATATAAGTTAGGTTTTTTTAGTTTGTTGATTGAGTATATTTGTATATTTTTTTTCTTTCTAACATTTTGTTTGAATTATTTTTAGTAGATTTTTATATGGTTTCAGAGATTGTGTTTGAAAAAACTTCATCCAAAGTTGGCCTCAATAAAGTGTGTGTAATTATGTGACAGTGGTATCAGAGATTATTTTTACTTAGTCATTCATTTCTAGTCAAATCGAGAATATTGAATCCTAGTATTAGAGATGTTTGTATGATATATTTTGAGAACTATCACAAAAAAATATATTAGAATTTTATATTCTCAATGTCAAATTTGTATGAGTAAAAATTTATTTATTTTCACATTGACATTTGGGAATATAGTTGGGTTGAGATTTTAAATATGTCGAGATACTTTATTATCTTTATTAATAATTGTATTTATTTTTGGCAAATATCATGTTGATCATTATTTTTGGTAAAAAGTGGGCACCAATTGGAAATAATATTTGAATTAATTGATTGAGAATTGTTAGTTTGATGTCTTGTTTAATATTTAAATTTCAAAGAATAGCAAGATACCATGCATTTTCAAAGCACACTATACATGCATGGTGACTTATTTCGTGTATACATTTATAATAAGTAATTATTCCATCATTATATAATGTTCACATAAGTAATATGATAGATAATTTGATTAGTAATAGAATAAACCATTATATTTAAAAAAATGTGCATACTGTATATATATCAAAAGTAGTAGATGTGCGGTGCATGTGAAGTTGCTTATTTAGTGCAGTCTATGTTTTCTTTACATGTATATTTTTATTTTTTTTACAATGAAACATGTATACTAATATAATTATGTACACAAAAAACTTGCTAATTTATTTGTTACACATACAAAAAAGTAAAAATTGGCAAGAGCAGCCCTCTCAGGCTGCTCTTGCCAAAATTTAGATTTTTTTTATTTTTTTTTGTATTAAATAATATTTTAATGTGTTATGTGTGCTCATAAAAGATTAAATTAAAAATATCATAAAAGATGAAAATAGGCTTTCAATACAAAAAATTACTTTATCAGTTTAATATTTAATAGGAAAAAGTAAATAAGTGATGGTCATATCTATTTTAATAAATTAATAAGTTCCCTTCCTTCTTATTTTTTAGATATGTATTGATGTGTATGTAAATAATCTTTAAGTAAATTACTAAAATATTATGATAAATTTCTTCTATACATAAAAAATTGCTATTTTTTTTGTCACATATACAAAAAATTATAATTATCAAAAATAATTTTGTACAACAAAAATGAAAACAAAAAAAACAAGATGAAACAAGTCATTTAAAAATGACTTTCAAAATTTTGACTATGATCTAATGCTATTTTTTTTATCACATAGACTATTTGGGAATTGTGAAAAACAAGCCTTCTTGGGTTACTCTTGCAAAAATGTAGCTTTTTTAAAATATCTAATTAGCAAATAGTTATAGGTGATTGTCATATGTATAATTTTTGCTAAATTAAAAAGTTCCCATCCTTTGTATTGATTAGGTATTTCATTGATGTGTATGTAAGTTTTCTTTACTAAATTATCTTTTGATTGTAGTTTTCCATAAATTATGTTAATGTTAATGTCTATAATTATTTGTATCTCTAATCAGTCAATATTTGTAATGCTAGGAATCTGTAATTGAAGCATAAATACATCATCTAATTATGAGGATGATTTTGTTTTAAATGTTGATGAAACCATGTTTTGTTTTTGTTTTAACCATGTAACTTTTGTATCAAAATTATTTTTGAACTATTTTGGTTTATGTTATTTATTTTTGAACTTTTGGATTTCTAGCATCCTGTTCATCTTTTAGACACTTTCATAAAATTTATTGGGATAAGTGATGATGCATAATCTTGTTCAATTGTTGTAAAGAAGATGTGGGACTATTTAAAAAGTAATTATCTACAAGTATGCCTACATTCATTGTGTTAACCCTCCCACAATGAGAATCAGTGGTGCTATTCTTCAATTTCAATTAATTGTTAGATGTTCTTGTTTTTATAAATTGATATATCAGATAGGAAAAGAATACTATACAATGATAAGTTGAAAGAGCTACTCCAACGCAAGTCTTTCACTGGATTTGTAGTCTCAAAGCTCTTATCTCCTCACTTCTTGAAGAAGGAATAGTGAGCAACTTGCGGGAAAATTAACTTTGCCTATGTGCAGCTAAACAAGATAAGATTTTTTTGGTGGCATCATTTTTCTTGATTCTAGTTTCGTTCTTTGCTTGGACGACTAACCTAACCATGATTCTTTGTAGGACATCTACTATGGAAACATAGCATCAATTTTGGAAGTTGATGACTTCAAGTGTCAAATGTTCATGTAGGTTTTGGTTTTTGATTCTGATTTTGTATTTTTTTTTTGTTTTTTGAAATGTATCTACTGAAAAATGATTGTTTTTGTGTTTGTATTCATGCTATTTGAGCCTTAAAATTGATGTAGTTTGAGCCTGCATTGAAAAGAGCCGAGCCAGATGTGACCATAAGAAAGCTAGATTACTTCCTTTAGTGCGAGCCAATAATAATTGGTGTAGCCAAAATATTTATCAGCCAAAATATAACCCACACACTAAATCATTTTTTATTGTTTTTTTTAATTTTTTAGCACTATATTTATTTTGCACACTATAATAACACACTACATGCATCCACTCTGCAAACTACCTCATAAAGCATGCCACACTACATGCATATAACTACCCACTACCTTTCCACACACGCATGCACTGTGCACACTGCCACCTGATTTATGCAGCATAAATGTGATCTCATCAATGTGAGCTATGACGAGTCCACTTTACTTCAAGATTATGGTCATTTTGTTGATCTTGTTAATCAAGTAAGAGATGTAGTTGTTCACAATTGAAGCTGGGTGCAAGTCGAGCAAAGGACCAATAGCTGATAGTGATGTCGGGGTAAGTGTAAGTGCTCCTCGTGGTGATGTGGCTTCAGTGCCCTGATGAAGTCTCTAGTGCCTAGAAGAAATACAAGCTTCATTCTCACAATGTCCCATATGGCTCTGGCTGTCATTGGCAATCTATTACTAGATTCTCTCTGGTTGATGGTTCCAACAACTATTGGATAATTATTTTATTTCTTCCATGTTCGAAAATAGTCTATTGAAAATACAATATTTGTTGTATGGATGAAATTTTGTTAAATGATTGCCAAATGCTCTATATATGCCACAATACTCTATAATTCTCTCAATCAGTATTCATCTTGCATATTAGTTTGAAGGTACTATAGAGATTTTCATCTGGATTTAGTCCAATAATTGCAATGTTAAACTCAATATTATGAGCAAGAGTGGCTCATCTTTAGTATACATTTAGCCGTGCTAATTTAGGGCTGCAGATGGATAAAGAACAAAGGATACAATGGAGACAGAGAATTATGGAGTTTTTTTTTTTCTTTTTGATAATAGATAATTTCTTAATATCTTATTTATAGTCATCATGTGGGAATCTTCAAAATAAAATGTCGAAGAAACACAATGAGCAAGAATATTCCCAAAAACAAGAACTTGAGTTTCATGAAATTTATATAGCTATTACCATTAATGTTGAAACAGAGTATTGCTATTGATGATGATGATGTTTGTAGTTGCTTAATTTTATTTTGTTGATTTCTTAATCTTGTTTGTGCTACATACAATACTATTTTATTAATATTTTGTAGATATCCCAACACCCAACACACATGCATGTGCATGTACGAACATACATGCACTTGCCCATGGCACATATATATGTTTTTTCATGTATAGATAAATACATTTATACTCACTAAGACACATATGTGTATATATGTGTGTGTTTTTTTGTGGACATATCATATATACATATGTGCATCTACAAATTCACAGATACACATGTACATACACACATACATATATACATGATAATTAGAAATGTCTTAATAGTCATTTCACACACACATATATAGGTAGGCATATATGCATACGTACACAGATATGTATATGTATTAATATAGACATATACATATACATATATACATATATATGTATATATGAAGTGAGATTTCCTTTCTAGATTGTTAGGCATGAACTATCAGTGATAGATTTAAAGCAAGGGGATTTAATCATAAGTGAAACATTCATCCATTTGTAGCACATGAAAACTAGAAAATGGCTTCATAGCCATCTGCATGTTTCTCCCATTACAGAAAATCTGGGGGTTAGTTATGCTTTTTTTTTGCTGCTATTGATCCATCAGATAATCTGCAAATTCCTTTATTTTTTTTTGAATGTTATTGAATGATTAGAGATAAAACATGTATTCTATAACAACATAGTCTACATGTGCACTAAAACAGCATAGTTCACGTGTGCACTACCCATGGTGTTAGCTGCATTGTAGCTATTTTTTTTTGGGAAAATGAAGGTGCTCATTTTGCTCATTGTGCCCTTGGTATCACTAGTAGTTTAATTTCAATTGAAAAGTACATAAATTAGCAATTTTTTGCACCTTGCTATGTACCAAATCCTAACTCATACTGTGTACACTAGGCATGCACAATAGAGTGGGGTGGGGGGAATAAGCTAAAAAAGTTGATATAAAGTTTGGTGTGTATTTGTGAGTATCACTGTTCCACTCTTGGTGATATTTTAGGAAAGTTGTGGTATGTTATGAATATGTAAATACAAAATATTATTTATATAATGTTGATATTGTAGGAAGAAAAGACATATCAAATAGGGTCAATATTATTGTTTGCGTCAGTATTTTTTTTAATGATGAAATTATGCACAATGATTGGTAAATGCGATATATGTGCTGCAAAACTCCATAATTCTCAGAGTCACTATTCATCATGCATATTGGTAAATACTATATAAATGATGGTCATATCTATAATTTTTGCAAAATTAATAAGTTGCCAACATTCGTATCGTTTAAGTTTGAATTGATGCATATGCAGGAAATGAGAGAAGTGAATAATGAGATGAAAGAAATAAAGAATGCAATGCAATAGTAGATGACCTATATGGAGTCACAGTTAGTGGCCTTGATGAGATAGATAGCACACTAAGCTCTAGTAGAGAACCCATTTAGGAGAGCCATGCAAAAATTAACAAGCTAATGATGAAGATGATGATTTAGTTTTAAATGATTATATACCTATGATATGTTTTTGTTTTAAAAATGTAACTTTTGTATCATAATTATTTCTGAATTGTTTTAGGGTTTTGTTAATTATAAAAAATGGTTTATAGTATAAGTTTTAATTTAATTTAATATAAAATATTAAAAATATGTAATCAAATTTAATGTAAAAAAATAAAATTGTGAAAATAGATTTGGAATAAAAATAGCTAGGGATTCTTTCCTCTCTAATTTAGCTAGGTATATTTCCGTAGATATTCAGTCAAAAATCATTAATTATTATTCTTAATTAACGATTAAAATTAGCAAGGGAAAAAATATAATTAACTAGGGAATTTATGTCATTAAAAAATTTGATAAATAATTTTTTTTACTCATTAATATTTTGCGACGAGCACTTAAGCTTGGTAAAACATCTGTTGTTAATCAGTCAATATTTTGTTTTAGTGATGAAAAAAACCTATATAGCTAGAAAAATTTCTCTAGATATTTGGGATTTTTCTTGTAGTGCTTATCTATTTGTCTATCTATCTATCTATCTATCTATTTGTCTCTCTATCTATCTATCTATTTGTGTATCTATCTGTCTAACTACATATCTATCTATCTGTCTATTTATCTATCTATCTGTCGATCTGTCTATCTATCTATCTATTTATAAGTTTGTCTATTTATGTATTAATCTATTTAATTGTCCATCTATTTGTCAATATATGTATCTATCTATATATCTATATGTCTATCTATCTTTATTTATATCTGTCTATCTATCTATCTAACTATCTATATATTTGTCTATCTATATTTCTATCTATTTGTTTATCTATCTATCTATTTATCTATCTATTACTCAATCAATCAATCTATATATATATATATATATATATATATATCTTTTTATCTATCTATCTATCTATATAAATATGTCTAATAATCTCTCAATCTATTTGTCTATCTATCTATATATAAGTGTTTCTATTTATCTTTCTATTTATCTTTCTATTTATCTTTCTAATTATTTATATGTCTATATCTGTCTATCTATTTGTCTATCTATCTATTTATCTATATATCTATCTTTCTATCTTTCTAAATATGTGTATATCTATCTGTCTATCTATTTGTTTATCTATCTGTCTAAGTATGTGTCTAATGATCTATCTATCTATTTGTCTAACTATATGTTTATTTATATCTCTCTCTATCTATCTGTCTATTGATCTATCTATTTATTTGTCTATCAATATGTCTATCTATCAATCTATCTATCTGCCTTTCTTTCTATCTATATGTCTATCAATATGTCTATTTATTTCTCAATCAATTTTTCTACCTATTTGTTTGTATATCAATCAATCTATCTATATTACCGCAAGAAAAATCCCAAATAGCTATGAAAAATTTTCTAGCTAAATGAGTTTTTTCCATTACAAAACTGGAACTAATGATAGATTAACAATGGAACCTTTACCAAGCTAAAGTCCTTGTCACTAAAGATTAATGAGAGAAATATTCCCTAGCTAAAAAATATTAGCGACGAAAAATTCCATAGCTAACATAATAATTTCCCTAGCTAATTTTTATCTTAATTTGAAGCTTCCAAAAAGTACGTAGCTAAATTATCATGAGAAAAATCCCTAGCAATTTTTATTCCAAAACTAATTTCACTATTTTATTTTTTTTCCAAAAAAATTAATTAAATAATTTTATATTTTTATATTAAATTGAATAAAAATAGAAACTATAAATGATAATTTATAATTTACAAAAATTAAAATCAGTTAATAATTATTATGATACAATATTTTACATAGTAAAAACAAAAACATAACAAAATTTTATTAATTACATCTTTTTCATCAATGTATCTAACGACAATGCATAATGTATAATCTATCAGTAAAATTTACATTGTTTTCTTTCCCCCAGCCCCTCCGGTCACCATCTTTCTACTTCAACAAAGCTGTACTAGTCGTGGTGCATCATTTCTATTAAAAAATTTCTTCACTTCTACAAGCTTCGTTTGGGGATTATTGTGGTACTATATCTGTATGAAATCTAAACCTGTCAATGAAATCAAAATAAATCAATAAAAAAAGTTATGTTTAAATATATATATATATATATATATAATACTATAGTAAATATGTACATATATACTATAATGTATATATACATATATATTAATATTTCACTAGCTACATTTATTACTATAGTATATGTACATATATACTGCAGTATTATATGTACATTTAAACTAAGTATATATATACATATATACTACAGTATTATATGAGCATATATATGTAGTATATATGTACATATATACTGAATATATAGGTACATATACTATAGTATATATGTAGATTTACTCAGTATATATGGACATATATACTCCAGTATTATATGTACATAAATACTCAGTATATACATACATATATACTTGGTATATACGTAAATTTATATTCTGTATATATGTACATATATACTTGATATACACGTACATATATACTTAGTATATATGTACGTATATACTCAGTATACACACACATATATACTCAGTATATACGTACACATGCACTATAGTATATATGTAGTATATACTATAGTATTATATGTACATATATATAATCACATAATCTTAGATGACACAAATCTATAACAAATTGGTATTATCCCAATTATACTTCACAAAGATGACACAAAAATTCACTATCAACATAAATAAGAAATGCGAAAAGCATTTAAATTTAGGAAAATATCTCTGAAAACTATTAGAGAAAAACCTGGAAGACAAGCCACGAGCCATGCTTGGCACACCAAAGTTCGCATCTTGCCTCCTTGCAACCAGAACTCTCTTCCTGTCCCAAGGCCTATATGGGTGTTGCTCTACCCTGCCATGATCGAGCTGACAAGCTAAGAAAAAAAACTAGTAGATGAAATGAAGACTAATCGTCAGCACTAATAACCATCCACAAATCAATAAAAAATTTGAACATAGAAAAATGGAGCACTCCACCATGCTCAAGTGCAACACAGGATTATGAAAATATTTTTTGCATAATAATATTGAATAACTGTAATCTACGCAACCCTTGTTTTACATATTTAAAACATAACAAAATTTTACTAGATTTTCTTCTTCAATATATTTTATGACATTGCATAAAGTATAATTTGTCCGTAAAATTAACATTGCTTTCTCTCCCCTATACCTCTGGGCACCATCTTTCTACTGCAACAAAGCTGTCCTAGTCGCAGCACATGATGTCTAGTAAAAAATTCATTCTTTTCTACAAGCTTCTTTTGGAAAATATTATGGTATTATATATGTATGAAAATTAAACTAGTCAATCAAATCAAAATAAATAAATAAAGTTTTCTTTTGATAAATATATAATGCTTCAGTATATATATACATATATACTAGCATTTCACTAGTTACATATAATATTGCAATATATATGTACATATATACTAGTAAATCTATACATATATAAAGATATATATGTGCATATATACTGTAGTGTTATGTACATATACTGAGTATATATATACATATAAATACTTGTACATATATACTAGTATATATGTATATGTACATATATACTAGTATATGTATATGTACATATATACTAGTATATATGTATATGTACATTTATACTAGTATATATGTACATATATACTTGTATATATGTACAAATAGATACTTGTACATATATACCATTATATGTGTATATGTACATATATACCAGTAAATATCTACAAGTATTTATATGTACATATATACTTAGTATATGTACATATATACTACAGTATATATGTACATATATATATATATATATATACTAGTATATATGTACAAGTATTAACATAAAGTAGAGAGTAAACATCCTTTATGGAGCATGAACATCAAATAGCTAGATATTCGGTCATAAGTATTATAAAAAAGAATCAAACACCATAACCAGAGATGCAATCATCTTTGTTTGTTCAAAATTGCGTCAAACCTGCAAACACAAGGAACTAGAAATTTGCAACTAGATTTTATAGGATGAAAGTTCAATACATGCATGCATACATGGATACATATATACATGGATACATACATACATATATGACATCATTCTTTTTCTCTTCCCTCTACAAGTATTTATATAAAGTAGAGTGTAAATATCCATTATGAAGCATGAACATCAAACATCTAGATATTCTATGATAAGCATAAAAAAAGGAACAAACACCTTAACTAGGGCCGCAAAAAGCATCTTTGTTTGTTCAAAATTACGTTGAACCTGCAAACACAAGGCAAAAAAAATTTGCAACTAGATTTTACAGGATGAAAGTTCAATACATACATACATACATACATACACATATATGACCTCATTCTTTTTCTCTTCACTCTACAAGTATTTACATAAAGTAGAGTGTAAACATCCATTATGTTGCATGAACATTAAATATCTAGATATTCTGTCATAAGCATAACAAAAAAGAACAAACACCTTAACCAAGGCTGCAAAAATCATCTTTGTTTGTTCGAAATTTCGTTGAAACTAGAAACACAAGGCACAAGAAATTTACAATTGGATTTTACAGGATCAAAGTTCAGTACATACATTCATGGGCACACACACACACACACACATAAAAGAACAAGCTAAAATAAATTATTAAATTTTAACATATGAATGTTTGAAATTGCATCGTCATTAAAAAAGCATACTCAAATCCAAATGGAAGACACAGACTTAAAAATTAATTAGTGAGGTCTTGAGTTTGAATATCACTTTAAATCAAGAGAAAAATGGACCCTACCCAAACTTACGTAGAGAAGAATATTAATGAAAGCACATCATTATCATACTCTTAAAATATCTAGGAGTACTAAATTATTAAAATATTACAATTAGATATTCGTTTATTCTCTAACTAATTTTAAATTCTAAAAGAATATTAATACTAGATGTTTTATAAATTATTTTATAATCCTCAAAATTTAAAAAAAAGGCTTAAATGAAAAATACTTAATATCATTTTCACTCCTAAAATTAAGAACTACAAAAAAAGCAGTATTCAATAATTAACATCTTGAGAGGAATACCCAAAATCATTATTCCTCCAAAAAAATTTAATTTAATAAGCAAAATTTAATAAAAATATGATATAAAAATAACATGCTATAATATTCCAAAAACTTTTTGGAAAACATGGTGATGTCATTTTGATTTATTATTTTCGAACAAAATATTTTATTGAAATTTGATGTGTGCGTGTTTAATATTCCAACAATCATTTGTCTTAAAAACATGATGGCATAAAAAAAATTAAAATACAATTTTAAAAAAATTAATGAGTCCAATTAATCATGTAATTTTAAAATGTTTGTCTCTCTCCTAAATATATAACCCAACCAAATGTTTTTTTTCACTTAACTACATTATATTATCATGTAGTATGAACATGAGATAGTCAATAAATTATCTCTTAGTTTTTAAAATTTTAATTTCATTTGAGGCTGTACCTAGTATACAAGACTATCACTTAGTGCAATATTATGAGATATTGATAACTCAATAATTATCCTTCAAAAATCAATAAATGCTCTATCTAATAAATCTCAAAACCAAGACTTATTGTCCTTTGACAAAGATACTTGTCATCACATCAAGACAATGATATCTAATATATACATACAAAATAAGAACTTCTAAAGTAATCATGATCCACTGTACATGACATTTAAATCTCACCAAGAGAGAGAGATAGAAATAAGCATTACATGACTTGATGATCCCAATCCGGAGATGTAAATACTTAATGGATACATTCACAATCTATTTTAAATGAGTTTTCTATCATATCAGTTGATCCAGTTTAGAATAATGAGTTGGACATTCCAATTACATTAGAGAAACTCCAATGGGAGATGCCAAAAAAGGGGTGCCAAATGTTATTTTGCAAACTTGAACAGTGTTTTTAGCACCTCTAAATAGATTTTTACTCGAATGGTAGGTGCCAACATAAGGTGCTATTGTAATAATTAAATATCTTTGTAATTAAAGTTTTTTTTTCAACCTATGAGAAAGATCCTTTGAGATGCACAATAGCCATAACTGCTATTTTACATCCTCTCTATTCTCTCTCCAAGATTTCCAAATATGGCACCCCAAGACATTTGATGGTATTTTGCCACCTCTTATACCAACTCCATTGGAGTAATCTTTTTTTATTGTCTGGGTGTCATTTTAGCGGTTATGAAGATGACACCCCTTATAGTAACTCCCATTGGAGTTGCTCTTATAGACAAATATATATAATAAAGAGGAACCCAAGAAAAAGATCAATCAACAAGACTAGATTGGTAATGAATGATATTACATAGCCTTATGATATTTATTTTTTGAACACATTATTTCATATGATTAACATGACCACTAATTGGTTATTACTTTCTATTTATCATCACATATATAAAATATATATTAGTTCGATATAAAGAATACATTCTTTTATAATAATTTATATAAAAAATACTTATATAGTAGTCATTAGAATTCATTGTTCCTAGAAGCAGAGAGCACATATATGATATATAGAATCGAAAGGTTATTTATAACCTCAAAAATTCTTCGAAGACATGATTTAATAATTTTACTTAATATTTACTATATTTTGTCATAAACATATGTCAAATTTATATATTTTTTAAGTTGATCAAGATGTTAGCATGTGAAACTAATTCTATTCGATTATAATGATCTAATTACATGAGATAATCAGTTTGATATATCTAAACTAAACTCTACAAACCAAGTTTCAGATATTATTTAAAATATTTGAGGTTTTTTTAGTGTTAAAACGTATGACAACTCTTTCTCAGAAAAAATAAATTTTATATATTTTATCTAATAAGATAAATCATGATGTACATCACTAGCTTACTACTTGATATAAATATAGACTTATCTAGATAAGTTGGTCTCTCAATTGACTCAACTACATATAGAATAAACATAAAAAACTAAATTTTCTAATAATAATTATGTCTGACATTACCTATGATGTCAGTATATTTAGTTATTTTTTAAATTTACATAAACATATTCATATGAATACAATACTTAAAAATCTGAGGTATATGAAAAAAAAATTCAAGAAATGTAATTATAATTAAAGATTATGAACCTTATTGGATAGATACATATTCATATTCTAGTTGGACTTCTATGATCACAAAGCAAAAAATTGGCATATGTTTTTTTTAATTTTTTTGTAAATAACTTTATCTTCTGTAAAAATAATAGATAAATAATTATTTCGAGATGCAGTATATTAAAAAAATACATAGATATGACATCAGCAACTTATAAATTTCAATGGATCAAATACTTTTTGAATAAGACTTATCTTTCAGTTTATTGATTAATGATATTTCACTATGATGGCCAGATAGCCAAACATATTGCAGCCAACTCAATGTTCTATGAGCGGACAAAGCATATTAAGATTAATAATCATTTCATTCAAAATAAAATTCAGGATATTTTGATCACTACAACCTACATACCTATCAGTGAGCTGAGTGAGAACATCTTCATGTAGGCTATTAGAGGACCATAATTTTTTGTCCACTCTTTCAAGTTAGGAATATGTGATATGCATGCATTAACTTTAAAAAGGTGTTCAATTTTTAGTTTAATATTTTTTTATTTGATTTTTATTGTTTGGGAATACACGACTTGTTAGCTTCCTCAAACCATATACATGAGATTATATATATCCAAAATACTATATTTCATTTTTATTAAAATTATTTTTTTTTAAAGATTCTCAACGCTCTGTCTCTCTCTACTCTATGCAAAACCAAAATAATACTTATTTACACTTGATTAAATAAGTCTTGAAAAATTATAAAAATAAAATTATTTTTATAGAGTATTTATCAATTTAGAAAATATTCACAATATAATTTTTTTGAGAGTTGGTTTGGTGTTTACAAAAAAAAAAAATATTTTCACATAATGTTGATATCAATATAGATATATATATTAAAGTATAACAAATATTTTCTTGTCATGGTTATAAATGAGCTGACAAGACAACTATGAAATTAGATACATTGATATATGCTATATATTAATGATATTTTCTTAATAATTGAAACTAGAAAAAATTTAAATTGAAAATTAGATAGATAGCAAATGTTTAAAAGTAAAAAATTTAAAAATAAAAGATTAAAAATAAAATATTTAATTTGTAACTTTGATTTTAAATTGAAAAAATCAATTTTTAAAAATATAATTATTTCGAAATTTAAGATTTATAATTCAAAAGAAAGACAACCTTTTTAAAAAATATCTACTAAAAAATTAAAACAATTGACCTAATAAAGTATAATAGAAAAATAAATGTTAGATTAAAAAAATAAATAATTTTAAAAAAATAATTTTTTGAGATTGTAGGTATATATATTTTTTCATATAATTTTTTTATATTTATACATACATTTATGTATAAGTATAAATTTAGGAATATACATTTGTATATATTAATATGTAAAAATATTTATTAAATATATGTTGTAAATTATATATTTAAATATAGTTATATATAAAGTTTTTATAATTATACATATAGTAATATATAATTATTTATAGGTATATGTTATTATACATATAGTATATGTAGTTATAAATAGTTATATATTGTTAAATATATAGTTATATATATATATATATATATATATATATATATATATTCATACAAGTAGTTATATGTAGTTATACATAAATGTATACAAAGTTATTAACAATTATATAGATATACATATATGTATACATTGTTACAAATATAGTTATATTTAATTAAATAGAGTTTTATATAGTTGTACAAATATTTATATATAGTTGTACACATATACTTAAACATAATATTGTATGTGTTATACATATAATTATAAATATACTCACATGTTGTTATACATATAGGTACACATATATTTATACTTATATTTATACATGCAGGTATATATATTTTTTCATATAATTTTATATATTTATATATATAGTTATGTATAGGCATAGATATAGTTAAATACATTTTTATATACTATTATATAAAATTGTATATTAAATATATGTTGTTAATTATATATTTAAATATAGTTATGTTTAATGTTTTTATAGTTATACATATAGTAAAAGTCAATTATTTTTAGTTAAATGTTCTTATACCTATAGTATATTCAGTTATAAATAGATTTATATATAATCATATTTATAATTACATAAAGTTATAAATATGTATGTGGTTAAGATATAGTTATATATAACATTTTTATAGTTATACATATAGTAAAGTGCAAGTATATATCATTATATATTATTATACAAATAGTATATTTTGTTAGAAATATAGTTATATAGAATTATCCATATAGTTATTAATTATAATATAGTTAAAAAAAAGTTATATATAGTTATAAATATAGTTATAAAATTAGTTTACATTGTTACAATATAATTAAATATAGTTATGAAAAGATTTATATAGTTATATAAAATACACTTAAATATATTTATGTGTTATTAATCTTGGGATTATCATATTTACATAATTTATTCTATAAATATTAAATATGTAGTTATATACACACTACTCACCACAAACACCAACACCCATTGTTACTAACACATCTGTGGAAAAATACAAACTGCCACAAGCTGGTCTGAGTGGCAAAATAAAATGAAAATAGATGAACACACCCATGTCTAGACTTAGTAAAACAATATTTATGGGAGAATATACATAAGTTAGGAAAAAGATGGAATTTGAAAAAAAAAACTATAATCAAAACAAACAATCTTGCATTAAGATAAGTGATGAAGAGTTAGGGTAGAAAGCGTACCTCAAATCAATAAGAAACTCATGGCTGTAAGAAATCACTTCCATTGTAAGGTTTCATTTTGATTTATCCTTGTAGAGAGAGAGAGAGAGAGACAGATGGAATTAGTTAGAAACTTAGAGTTGTCTCTAGACAACAAGAAATAGTTTTAGAAGTATTATAATTTCGCAAATGTTTTAATTTTTAATTATAATTGTGCATGTAGCAAGGTACACATGAAAAATAAACACTTTGCAATTTTTAATTATCAAATAAATTAAACAATAAGTATATAAATAATTTCAAAAAATAGATGTTAAGCATTCCAACTAGAAAAAAAAATCATGGCTACAAAATTTATAAACTTCATATTACAAGGCACACATGAAAAGATGATTGGTCTTCAAGCCACTCTCTTAAGAATTATAAATACTCTTTATGTAAAAAAATATATAAATATATATACTTTATAGTTATAAATTTTTAAGAATTCATATTTATTTTTAAGAAGATAATATGAAATAATTTTAAAGGCATAAACTTTCATATTATTTTATATCATTTATAATTTTTAAAATTCTAAAAATTACTTAAAGTGAGAAGATAAATAAAAAAAGTTATACTTATTATTTTAATAAAGAGTGAATATTAAAAGCTAATAGTAAAAATATTACTTAATTATTTAATTCTTATAAATTTTAGTAGGGGTAAATATCTATGTATTTATTATTAAATATCAATTTATTTTCTTTAAAATTAAATGAAAAAATTTAAATTTTTATTATAATTCAAAATTTTCAAATTTTGTAGTAATTATTTTTTTAAAAGTTTCTAATAATCATAAAATTTTTTTATACATATAATAATATTAATATTTTCTAGTTTATCCGTCAATTTGTCAAAAAAATTTAATCATACAATGAATTATTTTACCTTTATATTAGAAGATATTTTAATGTATGTTCATTTATTTTTTAAAATATCTTAAAAATTAATATAATTATAGAATTAATTATTTAATATTACTTTAATTTAAATTTTAATGTTTTTAATAAAAAAATTTTAAAAAGTTTTTTTAATAATTTTTTAAAAATTTTATAATCATAAAAATATTTATTTTAGTTCTTATTAATAAATTTTTTTTTGTATTTTTATAATTTTTTAAATTATTTATTTATAATATCCTATTTTTATAATTTTACGAGGAGAATGTGTCATTCAAGGATTAATCGTCCATAGACCATGACATACATTTAATAACCAAAATTAAATAAAATATTTAAACAAATAATAAATTAAAAAAAATTAATTCATTAAAGATTAGAGACGGAAATTATACACCGTGCAAATAGCTAGGAAAAATCACTAGCTAAATGGATATATTTTGTGAAAAATAAAATCTAAGAAATAATCGCTTGCAATAAAATATAAAATAGAAAAAAAAAATTAGATAATTATTTTGCAATGAATTTTGTCTCGATATAATTAGCTAGGAAAAATCCATCGCTAAATTATCAGTTTTCTTTGGGTAGAAATCTATGAAAATATTAGTGTTAAAATTTATTTCGATATAATTAGCTAGGGAAAATCCATCGCTAAATTCCCAGTTTTTTTTGGGTTTCATTGCAAGGAAATCTATGAAAATATTATGGATGAAATTTATCTTGATATAATTAGCTAGGGAAATTCTGTAGCTAAATTCGTGGCTAATTTTCTAGGTTTTTTTGTGGAAATCAACAAAAATATTAGTGACAGATAATTTTCAATGAGACATTTTTATTACTAATCCATCACTAATATGTCGCTAGTATTTATTTCAATGTAAAATTGAAAATCTTTTGTTATTCCCTTGCTATTCCCTAGATAATCTTTCTCTATTTAGCTAGGGAATGATCCATAGCAAAATTTTCCTATTAAATTGACATTTTATTGTAGTGTATGTCTATCTGTCTGTCTATCTATCTGTATATTGATTTGTCTATTGATCAATATATCTATCTTTCTATCTATCCAGATATCTATCCATCTATCTATCTATCAATTTATTAAACTATCCATCTATCTATCCAACTATCTATTTGACAATCTATCTATCTTTTGATAAGTCTATCTATTTGTCTATCTATCCATATATATATATATATATATCTGTCTATCTATCAATCTATCTATTTGTCCTTTTTTTGTCTTTCTTTTTATCTATTTGTTTGTCTATCTATTTGCCTATCTATCTTCTTTCATTCTATCTTTCTATCTATATATCTATCTGTCTATCTATTTGATTATCGATCTATCTTTATATCTAATGTCCGTATGTTAGTATATCTGTCTATCTATCTATCTATCTATCAGTCAATATGTGTGTATATTAATCTGTCTATATATTTATATATATGTCTATCTATCTATCTTCATAAAAATATTTCTGTCTATTTATGAATCAATCAATCAATCTATCTATCTATCTATATGTCTATCTTTATGTTAATTTATCTATCTATCTATCTATATGTCTGTCTACTTGCCTATCTATCTATCTGTCTATCTACATAACTATCTATCTATCTATGAGTCTATCTATCTGTCTATTTATATGTTTATTTATCATTATATCAATCTATCTATGTATATCTTTGTATTTTTATAAGACTATCTATCTTTCTATCTATCTATTTGTTATTAATCAGTCTTTCTACTTGTCTGTTTATGTGTTTTTCTATTTGTATATCTATCAATTTGTCTATTTATCTATCAATTTATCTGATCATCTATCTATCTATCTGTATGTCTATTAAGCTGTCTATCTATCTGTATGTTTATCTCTTTATCTATCTATCTTCCTATCTCTCTATCGATCTGTCTTTCTAACTAACTAACTATCTATCTATCTATCTATCTGTCTATCTATTTGTCTATCAATCTATCAATCTATCTTTCCATTATTTTTCTATCTATCTAAATATATATATATCTATCTGTCTATCTATCTATCTATCTATCTATTATCAAACCATGTCCTTATATTTATCTATATATCTAACTATATATTTGTTTATCTATCTATCTGTATATCTATCTGTCTATATAGTATTCTAAATATCTAATATCTATCTATCTCTCTATCAAACTATCTATCTATTTATCTATTTGTCTGTCTAGCTGACTATATATCTTTTTATCTATCTATCTATCTATATAACTATTTAATAATTTATGTATCTATTTGTTTATCTAATTATCTATATATATGTGTATTTATATATCTATATATCTATCTATTTATTTATCTACCTATCTATTTATCTATATGTCTATCTTTTTATCTATATATATATCTATCTATCTATCTATTTATTTAACTATCTATCTTTTTGTTTTTGTATCTATCTATATATCTTTTTATCGATCTATCTATCTTAGTATCTATCTATATATAATTTTATTGATCTATCTATATATTTATCTATCTATTTAACTACCTATCTAATGATCTATTTATCAATCTGTCTATCTATCTGTCTAACTAACTATCTATTTTTTAGTCTTGTTATCTGTCTAACTCTCTATCTATTTATCTATCATTCTATCTATCTATCCATCTATCTATCTGTTTATCAATCTATCTATTTGTCTATCTATCTATTTGTCTATCAATCTATCTACTAATCTATTTTTCTATTGATATGTCTATCTATATATTTATATATTTGACAATCTATTTGTCTTTTGATTTGTTTATATATCTATATATCTATCTGTCGATATACCATCTATCTAATTGTCTATTTATCTATTAATTTATCTATCTATCTATCTATATATATATATCCGTAAATTAATCTATCTATCTATAGATGATCTATTTGTTTATCTATTGATCTTTTGATCAGTCTATGTATCAATAAATTTTTCAATATATATATCCTTTTATATAACCAACTATCTATTTGTCCTTTGATTTGTCTTTATATCTTTATTATTATTTGTTTGTCTATTTAATTATCTATTTGTCTTTCTTTCTGTCTATCTATCTATCTATCTGTCTGTCTGTCTGTCTATTTGTTTGTCTGTCTATTTGTCTTTATATCTGTATGTCTATCTATTCGTATATGTATCTATCTATCTATTAATCTGTCTGTCTATCTGTCTATATGTCTGTATTTATTTGTCTATCTATTTATCTATATGTTTATCTTTCTATATGTCTATCTAAATGACTGTCAATCTGTCAATCAATCAATCTATATATCTATATGTATATCTATCTATCTATCTATCTATCTGTGTGTCTATTTTCCTATCTATTTTTCTATCTATCTGTCTATCTATATGTCAGCCTATCTTGCAATCTATTTGTCTATCTATTTGTCTATCTGTATGTCTATTTATATATCTAACTATCTATCTATCTGTGAATGTCTCTATATTTCTATAAGTCTATTTATCTTTATATATATCTATCTATTTATATATTTGTCTATTTGTCTATTTATCTAGCTAACTATCGATCTGTCTATCTATCAATCTATTTGTTTGTCTATCTATCTGTCTATTAATCTGTCTATCTATCTATCTATTTATTTGTATGTCTATTAATCAATCTATCTTCCTATTTGTATATCTCATTATATATATATATTTATATATCTATCTATTTATCTATTATCCTATCTATCTGTATATCTATTTGATTATTTATTTTTCAATCAATCAATCAATTAATCTGTCTGTCTAACAAACTTTCTATCAATCTATCTTTTTATCAATTTATCTCTGAATCAATCTATCTAAATATCTATCTGTTTATCTATATGTCTATATATTTCACTATCTTTATGTCTATCTATCTATGTATCTATATATCTATTTATCTATATGTCTAACTATATGTATATCAATCTATCTTTTAAAATGTCTTTCTTTCTATCTATTTTTCTAACTTTCTACCTAACTATATGTCTATCTATATGTCTATTTATCTTTCTGTCTATCTATTTATCTATATGTCTATCATATTATCTATCTATCTGTCTATATATCTTTCTTAATATCTATCTATGTATCTATCTATCTATCTATCTATCTACCTATTTATCTATCTTTCTATCTATCTTTAGATCTATTTATCTATATATATTTAGATCTATTTATCTATCTATCTAACTATCTGTCTGTCTGTCTATCTATCTATTTATATATATATTTATCTATCTATCTATCTTTCTGTCTGTCTGTCTATATGTCTATAAATCTATATGTCTATATGTCTATCTATTTTTCTATCTATATGTTGGCCTATTTGTCGGTCTATTTGTCTATCTATCTATTTATCTATCTATATGTTTATCTGTCTATTTGTCTATCTATATGTTTATCTATATATCAAACTATAAGTCTGTCTATATGTCTGTTATTTATCTATCTATTTGCCTATCTATTTATCTATCTATCTGCCGGTCTATTTATCTATCTATTAATTAATATGTCTATCTATCTATCTATCTAATTAACTTTCTATCTATCTTTTTATCTATCTATATATCAATATATATTTATATATATCTCTATTAGTCAATATATCTATCTATCAATCTATCCGTCGAATTGTATATATATATCTCTATATATATCTATCTAACATTATATCTATCTATCTATTTATCTGTCAAACTATCTGTCTATCCAACTGTATATCATTTGTCTTTCTTTTGATCTATTTGTTTATCTATTTGTCTATCTATTTGTCTATATATCAGTTTATGAATGTATCTAACTATCTGTATATCAATCTATCTATAAATATGTATATCTATCTGTCTATCTACCGGTCTATCTATCTGAACATCTATCTATCTATAATCTGCGTATCTTTCTGTCTAACAATATATCTATTTATCTATATATCTGGCTATCTATCTATCTATCTATATATCTATCTGTCCATATATCTATTTATATATCAATCTTTTGTATAATTACCTATCAATCTATATGTGTATCTATCTTTCTATCTATCTAACTATTTATCTATCAATTCATCTATCTATCTATATATATGTCTATCTATCTATTTGTCTATTAGTGAATCTATATATCTAACTATTTGTCTATATGTATGCATATGTATATATCTATTTATGCATCTATATGTCTGTCTATCTATTGGTCCATCTATCTATCTATTTATCGGTCTATCTATCTATCTATCTATCTATCTATCTATCTATCTATCTGCCTATCTGTCTATCTATCTATATATGTCTGTATATGTATATGTCTATTTATGCATCTATATGTCTATCTATCTATCTATTTATTGGTCTATCTGTCTATCTATCTATCTATTTGTCTGTCTATCTATCTATCTATATATCTATCTATCTATTTATCTATCTATGTGTCTATCTGTGTGGCTATATATCTAATTATCTATTTGTCTATCTTCCTATCAATCTATAAATCTATCTATATGTCTATATGTCTGTCAATATGTCAATCCATCTATCTATCTATCTAAAAGGGTTATCTAACTTTCTGTCTATCTATCTATCTATATATCTGCCTATCTATATGTCTCTCTGTCTATTTATCTTTCTGTCTATCAATCTATCAATTTATCTATCAATCTGCTTGTCTATCTGTTTGTCTATCTATCTGTCTAGCTAGTTGTCAATCTATCTGTTAATATGTTTATCTATATATTTGTCTATCTATCTATCTATTTTCTATCTATATATCTATCTATCTATCTATTGTGGATATATCTATATATCTAGGTCTATCTATCTGTCAATCTTTTTGTTTAACTTTCTATCTATCTATCTATCTATATATCTATCTGCCTATCAATCAATCAATCAATCTAACTATATATCTATTAGTCAATCTATCAATATATCTAATTATTCATCTATCTGACTATATATCTATCTTCTTATCTATTAGTCTATCTATCTGTTTATATATATTTTATAAATTTGTCTATATCCGTCTATCTATCTATCTATCTATATATCTATCAATGTATTTATCTATCTATATATCTATCTGTTGATCTATCTTTCTATTTATCTACTATCTATCAAAGTATCTATGTATCTATCTATTTATCTCTTTGTCTTTCTGCCCATTATTTATCCATCTATCTATCCTTTTATCCAACCATCTTTCTATCCTTCTATCTATTTGTTGATCTATCTGTATATTTATTCATCTTTCTATCCTTTGGTATTACATCGATATGGATGATTAATGGACAATACCTTCCGTTGGTTGTTGAACCACGATTGTTTTCTGCTCTTAATTAATCTAAAAGCATCAAATTCATCCAGACAATGCTGACATGTCAACATACTAGTTGTACTCCATCCAGACATCATAGAATATCCTGGAAAGTCATTTATGGTCCACATGAGGGCAGTGCGCATCTGAAAATTTTGCCATTTGGAAATATCATAAGTTTGAACCCTAAGACCCCAAAGACTTTTCAACTCAGCTATCAATGGTTGCAATAAAATTTTGCATTTTGCTTATACTAAACATGTCCACATATTTTACAACTGTTAAGGTCACTGTCATTACCCCAGTATATCATACAATTGTACACACATTAATGAATGACATGTACGGGTAATTTCAAGCCTCTAACTAACTTCTTCGTGCTGCAGAAATCCAATGGCATCAGATTATATTTTCGCAACAATTCTTGAATGAATTTCGACATATCATCAAACCATGCCTGTGAATACTTGTGTATGCACTCTATTTCTAACATCCTCACGGCTAGAACAAGTTGAGTATGCTTAGAATTTTCCTCATATACATGTTTGTCTCCAGCTTTAATCATGTCATAGAATTTTTTTTCCTTGGCATTTGTATCCTCATTCGGGTTGAATTCAGCAACCACTGCATCAAAAACCATTTTATGGTATGTAGTGTGATTAATATTATCTGAGACCATCTGATTAGTTTCACTTACTGACACCCATACTAAACTAGAAAACCTCAGTTGGAGTTGATTCTCACCATGGTATATCCAAACATAGTAATCTTCCACAAAACCATTTCTATACAAATATATCTTCACAGTTTCAACATTCAAAAACTTTTTATTCTGAAATTTAACTAAAGTGCAATGACACCTTATATCTGTACCACTATTCACACACTCAGGATGTCTCAGAGCAAACTCAACAAATTCATCAACTTTATCCCCCCATTCATTAGAAAACATTCGATTCACTATTCGACCATTGTACATCCATTAATGATCATCTTCCATAACTAGTTAAAAAAATCATTTTATTTAACAAACACAAGTATCTCTTTTTTTTAAGGTTTGTTTTATTAATTATAACCCTCTCTTTTGGCGGAGGAATATTATTTTTACAAACTACTTCTACCCTTGACCCTTTTACACCCATTCTTGAAAAATAAAACAAAACATATACTATATTAAGGTTTTTCTATCTACAGGCATTCTCTTAAATCCATATGTCATGTGCTGCAAAAGTTTATTCAAGGCTGATGGTGCCTTTTTTCTTTCCGTTTGTGTCTACATATTGGTGTTGAAACATTTAGCACTTTCGCATTCAATGCTGATGGTGCCTTTTTATTCAAGGTTGATTGTGCCTCTTTTTTTTTCATTTTACGTTTTCCTCACTTTTCCTTGCTTTCAAACTTTCGCATTCTCTTCATTTTTCCTCCCTCATCGCAATGCTCCTCCTCACGGCATTAATTCTTGTTGAAGTCTGTAGCTTTATCGTGCAGACTCCTTCTCCATCCCTTGACATTTTACTTCGACCGACTCTATTCTACCACCTCTAACTTTATTCTGACATTTATACAAACACTTAGCAGACTTCATTTCATAACTCACCTACTCAGGACCCCTTAATTACAGACCACTGACCCTTAACACATGACCAACTCAGCAGCTGACTAGCTGCATACAGACAAAACCAGACCCGTTAAAGACCTTTACAGACTATTTACAACTCAATGACCATTTAATTAAGCTCTCTATCCTTGTGGATATTAAGCATTCAGCAACACCATCTTACTCCCATCTACTCTAGCTAAGCCATTTTACTCTCTCTAAATCCTTTCTCTTCAAAAGTCGAATGTACATGCATGCTGGTTGTCCCCGAGCTTCTTTATCTTTCTGCACATGGCCTCTTTGTTGCCTCATGATGCCTGTTTTAATCTGTACAAAGCATCGCAGAACATATATATTCTTTACCTACCCATTTTACTTTCCCCCCACCCCCTTAAAACATTAACAATCTGATTTACAAGAGAGGTAACACAAAAGGTAAAAAAACATAAATGGTTGCAGCCGACAGCATCTCCACCAGTCTTGAGCTGTGGCTTTCATCAGATTACATGACTGTGCTGAAAAGGGCTTCTTTGCTTTTTTATCCAGTCTTTTATTCACCCTCCACATAACACATTTAATACCACTTCTTTTTCAGTTTACTATGGTGATTTTTACAGCAGCGCAATCTCACTTTAACCCTTTGTGGAACCTTCACAAGTTTCCTGCCATAAAGACAAAGCAAACTCCAAGACTTTTCATACCTTTAACATACCTATAGTAATCTCTTTTTTTGATCCATGTCCAGGCCTTTCTTGCTGCTTCTTATTGATTTCTATATCTTTTACATTCCAAGCAGAAAACAACAGCATACCATCCCTATTTTTTTGAAAATACCAAAATACAAGGAAAAAGCAAAAAGAAAAGAGTATAGTAGAAACTTAGTCTCCCCTCAGGACCAGGGAGACTCTTTACCTGAGCTTTTGGCCTCTGCAAATTAAGGCCTCCTATTATTGCATTACAGCTATAAAACCTTCAGTAAGTTAATACTATCAAAATACCAAAATACTATCACTCAGTTCTTAAGTGTTTTAATTTTTCTAATATAAGGCAATTTTTTGCTATCTAAGACTAGGATGCCTTTGTAATTTTCAGGTAAGTCTCCTTCCTGATAATCATGATAACCCCTAATTCTACCTTCCTTGGCTAACTTATCTGCTAATACATTGGCTTCTCTAAATATATGTTTTATAGAGATGTTTAACAAATTAGTTAAATGCAGAATTTCTTCTATTTCTTCTTCATATTTCCACATTACTGACTTTTTATTAATTAAACTAACTACTATTGTTGAGTCTGATTGAATATCTATCCTGTTTAGTTTATTTTTTATGCATATTTTTAAGCTATCTCTTAGAGCTAGAATTTTTGCATGAAGGGCAGAAGAAGCTTGATATTTTCTTGCGTAAGCCAGGACTAGGTTCCCTTCAGAATTTCTTATAGCTCCGCCTCCTCCTGCTGCCCCCATGTCTCTATCAAAGCTACCATCTATATTTAATGCAAGCCTATCCTTAGATGGTTTTTCCCATCCTATACCTAATGTTTTAAAGTGAGTATATTTAACTTTTAAATTCCAAAAATTCAATATGTCTTTATCTGGCTTTATTTCAAGAAACTTAAGAGGGTTCGATTCCATAATCATCCTCGTTTCCTCTTTAATTTCTCTCCAGATATTATCTATTATCATTTTAAATCCCTCAAACCTACTCTTGTTCCTTGCTTTCCAAATGCACCACATAGCTATTAGTGGGACATTAATTTTAATCCACTTTTTAGCTGGGTTAGAAGCATAAATATTTATCCATTTTAAAAGTCTCCTTTTCAAGGGAAGATGATCATATTTTATATGCAATTCTAATCCTAATCTTCTCCATATTTCTGATGCAATCTTCCCTTGTGATAGCAAGTGATCTAAGGTTTCAACCTCAATTTCACAACAGTCACATCTGGATACTAACTGAATCCCTTTCTTTTTTACATTCATATCTATTGGCAAGATATTTGATAACACTTTCCACATAAAAGTTTTGATTTTTTGTGGGCTATCATTATTCCATGCCCATTTAAATAATATATGTTCTTCTCTTTTCTCTCTTATAATATTCTTAGCTGATTTAATCGAAAATGTTCCTTCAGAGTTTAACGTCCAGCACCATCCTTCCCTAGTGAGTTTTGAATATTTTTCAGCTAAATCTCTTTGTTTAAGCATTTGTACCCATATTTGAGATATTTTACTTCTATTTTTAATTTTATTCATGTCATCATTTATGCAATACTTTGCTCGCATGAATTCCGACCATAAACTTTCGTTTTCTTTTAATCTCTACCATCTTTTACTTGCCCAAGCCTTAGCTAAATCATTGAGATTAGAAAATCTAAATCCAGCTTCTTGCAATGGAAAACATAAATCTCTCCATTTTTTCCAGTGAATTTTATATTTTCCCTCTTTTTTGCCCCATAAAAAATTAGCTATCTCTTTTTCTATTTTTTTAATAAATATTTTGGTGGGTTGAATAATCATTAAATTATGCATTAAAGTACTTTGTAAAACATGAGCTATCATTGTTATCCTTCCCCCCATACTTAGAAACTCCTCCTTCCATCCAGATATTTTTCTTTTTAATTTATCCATTAAAAATCTAAATACTCCATTTTTAATCGACCTTCATAAACTGGGCAGCCCAAGAATATTATTTCCCCTTTATTTTGAGAAAAGCCTGTTATATTTTTAACTTTATGAGTTAATGCATTAGGAGATTTCGAAGCCACAATGTATTGACATTTTCATTTATTTAGCATTTGACCTGTTTCTTCTTCCATACATTTTAATAGCTCCATCAGATTGTGAAGCGATTTGCTTCCTCCATTAGTGAAAATCACTACATCATCTGCATAAGCTAAACAGCATACCAAAGGTGTATTCGTAGGTTGACTAAAAATTCCTATTCTACCTCTTTCAATGTTGTTTTTAAGGTTTACAATTAACAATTCTATATAGATATTGAATAGAGAGGGAGATAGAGGATCTCCTTGTCTTAGACCTCTTTTCGGTTTTATTTCTTCTCCTAATTTTCCATTTATAATAATTTTGACCCATGTATTTGAAATACATCTATATATTAAATCTATCCAGACTTCAGAGAAGCCCATTTTGCGCATGGTGAAGCAAAGAATATCTCATTCTACTCTATCAAATGCTTTAGATAAATCTAATTTTATCATTACATTATGCCCGCTTGTTTTAGTTCCTATTTCTCTAATAATTTCTTTAGCCAAACATATATTCTCCATTATTAATCTATTTTCCATAAAGCCTATTTGTTCATTTGAGATAATTTTAGGAAGGACATTTACTAGCCTACTTTGTAGAATTTTGGCAAGTATTTTATAAATAGAATTACAAAGACTAATTGGTCTAAAGTCTTCTCCTTTTTGAGGATTTTCTATTTTTGGTATGAGGACTATATAAAAGATGCCCCAGTTTTTTCCTATTCATGAAGCACAGAATATACAAAGAATGGCTTTCATTAGATCCTCTTTTATTATATTCCAACATTCTTGGAAGAAACAATTGTTCCATCCAACTGGACCTACTGCACTGTCTTTGTACATACTAAAGACTACTACTTTGATTTCATTTTCTTCTGGGAATTTAGTAAGCATTTCATTATCTTCTGGAGATATTTTCTTTTGTATACTTTGTAAAAGAGTATGACCATTATGATTGCTTTCCCCACCTAAGTGTTTTTCAAAGAGATTTGCAAAGTATTTTTGGATATCTTCTTCTTTTTTCCACCCACTCTTCTTTCTCATTTTTTATGCCTTTTATTCTATGTTTTTGATATTTTATTTTTGTTACTTTTTGAAAAAATTTTGTATTTTTGTCCCCTTTAACCATTTTATCTTTGCTTTTTGTTTCTAATATGTCTCTTCCATTAACAGCTTTAATTTTAGTTCAGCCTGTGCTTTGCTTAATGTGATTCTATTATTTGTGTTTTGATTTGTTTCAAATTCTAGTTCTTCTTTTATCACTAACTCTTCAGCATCCTTTATGTTTTTATTGATATCACCAAATATTTCTTTATTCCATTTTTTTTAAATCAAATTTTAATCTTTTTAGCTTAGAGTTTAACAATTGAAATGGTTTTCTTGAAGCCACTTTGTACCAAGATTCTTTAACCAAGTCTAGAAAGTTGTGATGAAGACACCAGGTGTTCTGAAATTTAAACGAACCCCCTGTGTGTGATGATGTATCTTTAACCGTGATTAAAAGCGGGCTATGATCCGAGCATGTTCTATTTAAATGTTTCACCTGGGTCGAGCTAAAATGCTCTAGCCACTTGAAGTTAAATAGAACTCTGTCTAATCTAGCCCATATCGTTCCTTTGTTTTTCCAGTTGTTGCACCATGTGAATTTCGAACCTAAGTAATTAGCTTCTATTAGGTTAGCTTTTCCTATAATCTCATTAAATTGAGAGGTTGCTCTAGCATTTGGAGGTTTCCCACCTTTCTTCTCACTAGAGTTTCTTACTATGTTAAAATCTCCACCTATTATCCACGGCTTATTTTCCATGGCTAAATTCTCCATTTCACCCCATAGTTCTTTTCTTTCATCTTTTTTGTATTTAGCATATATTACTGATATTATTTCCTTTTTCTCTTGAGTTAAGCTAAAATTTATTATTTTATCAATTTCTTTTAAAATTGTTATATTTGGGTTATTCTTCCAGAATAACCAAATCTTACCATTATTATTAGAGAATCCATGCTCAAATCCCAACAATTTTTTATATTTTCCTAAGTGGACTTTATCCACCATAGGCTCAGTTATCGTTAGCATACTGATTTTATGCATATTTATCAATTTTTTAACCCTGTTTCTTGAGGAGAGATTAGCCACTCCTCTTATGTTCTAGTAGATAAAATTATACATTATTTGCTGATTTTGCCTGTGCTCTAGTCGTGCATTTAGTTTCATATGTTTTATTTAAATATTTTTTCATATTTCTTGGTTTTTTAAGTGAACTAAAATCCCCTCCTCTCTCACTTTTCCATTCTCTTCCCAATTGAATAACCATTATTTTCATTTCTTCTATTGCCCATTCTCTATTTCCCATATTTTGTTTAAATTTTTCTATATTTATGTCATCTTTAGTGTACTTCACTAAACACAAGTATCTCTTATTATAGTTATATATAATTATATAGATATTTATTTAGATATACGAATATTTATATATAGTTATACACATATAGTTTAAAATAATGTTGTATATTATTATACATGTAATTATAACTATAGTTACATGTGGTTATACATATAGTTACCCATATAGTTAAATGTATATTTATACATGTAGGTTTATATATTTGTTCATTTAATTTTATATATCTATACATATAGTAATGTATAGGTATAGATATAGTAAAATACTTTTTTATATACTACTATATACAAGTATATATTAAATATAAACTATAAATTTAATACATAAATATAATTTTGCATAAACTTTTAAAGTTATACACATTGTAAGATACAATTATTTATAGTTATATATTATTTTACATATAATATATAATGTTATAAATAGTTATATATAATTAAACATATAGTTATATATATATATATATATATATATATATATATATATATATATATATATATATATATATATTCATACAAGTAGTTATAAGTAGTTATACATTAATATATACAACGTTATAAACATATATTTTGATTTAATTATATGAATATATATGTATATATAATTACAAATATAGTTATATATACTTATATAAACATTTATTTAGATATACAAATATTTATATATAGTTATACACATATAGTTAAACATAATGTTCAATGTTGGTATAAATGTAATTATAAATAGAGTTACATATGGTTATATATATAGTTATAAATATAGCTGACGTAAATTTATACATGTAAGTTTATATATTTGTTCATTTAATTTTTCATATTTATACATATAATAATGCATATGTATTGATATAGTAAAATACTTTTTTATAAACTACTATATACAAGTATTTATTAAACATAAGCTGTAAATTTAATATTTAAATATAATTATGCATAAAACCTTTAAAGTTATACTCATAGTAAGATACAATTATTTATAGTTATATATTATTTTATATATAATATATATAGTTATAAATAGTTATATATAGATATATTCATACGAGTAGTTATAAGTAATTATACATAAATATAAACAACGTTATAAAAAATTTTTTGATTTAATTATATGAATACATGTATGTATATATAGTTACAAATATAGTTATATTTAATTATATAGTGCTACATAGTTATACAAATATTTATATATAGTTATACACATATAGTTATACATTGTATCTAGTTAAAGATATAATTATATATAACATTTATATAGTTGCACAGTAAGTAAAATATACTTATATATAGTTATATGTTAGTATACATATAGTATTTTTTTAGAAATATAGTTATATAGAAATTATACATATAGTTATACAATATTATATAGTTACAAATTAGTTATACAAAGTTATAAATATAGTTATAGAAATAGTTTACTTTATTATAAATATAGTTATAAATACTTTTATATAAAATGGCATATGATTATATATTTAAACACGTGTATCTATATAATATTTGTGAATAAAATATTTTTATAAATGTTACTTAAATATTATTATATTTATATGTAACACTTTTATAAATAATATAGTATATATATATATACTATATTTATATAAACAAATATGTAATATAAATATTTACAAAATTGTATAATTATTTAATATTATATAATTCTTATATCAAAAAATATATAAATGGATAGGTTAATATAAAGTTTGTATAGATATTCATAAACATTAAAACATATGTATAAATATTTATATATAACATTATATGTTTATATAAACATATCAATGTGTATTTATAATGTAATACGTTTATATATATTAAAGTAAAGACATTTATACATAATGTCATACGATTATATAAATATTTAAAAGTTTATATATACTATTATAGACATTTAAGATTAACATTAAATAAAAGTTTTATTTAACATTATTCATTATATATATTAAAATATAGACATTTATACATAATGTCATAAGATTATATAAATATAAACAATTAACATTAAGATTATTCGGATGCAAATATTCTTTAATTGAAATCAAAATCAATAAAACACAAATTTTAAATAGTAGAAGCACAAAGATTAAACTGAAAAATTATTTTTTAATTAATTGTGTCGAGTCAAAATCATGATAGTTTAAATGAAATTGATGTAAAAATGAAGAAATTCGGAGGAGAAATAAAAAAAACTAATACCCAAATATACGGAAAAAATGAATGATGATTGTCTATATATAATTCAGAGAGATGGAGATATGTATATGCAATTTGAAGGAGAAGAACAAAGAAACTCTTACTTGGATTCAGAAGAATAGTAGAAAGACTGAAAGATAGATAGAAATATAGATAGATATATATAACAATAGAAAGATAAATAGATAGATTGATAGATAGACAAAAAGATAGATAGATAGATAGAAAGAAAAATAGAGAGATAAATAGATAGATAGATAGATAGATAGATATATATATATATATATATATATATATAAAGATAGATAAAAAGATAGATAGATAGATAGAGAGGTAGATAGATAGAAAAATGATAAATATATATACATATAGATAGATAAATAAATAGATAGATAAATGACATATAGATAGATAGATAAATAGATAGATAAACAGACAGATAGATAGATATAAAGATAGATAGACAAATCGAAATACAAATAGATAAACAAATAGATAAATAAATAGATAGAGAGACAGACAGATAGAAAAATATATAGATATATATATATATATATATATAGATAAATAGATAGAAAGATAGATAAAAAGATAGATTAATAGTTAGATAGACAAACATATAGTTAGATAGATAGATAATTCGATATAAAGTTAGTTAAAT
Organism: Sapria himalayana; assembly: GCA_029783825.1. NCBI lineage: Eukaryota > Viridiplantae > Streptophyta > Magnoliopsida > Malpighiales > Rafflesiaceae > Sapria > Sapria himalayana. Next base: position 127,431 of record JAREIK010000237.1, read on the forward strand.
AAAAATATAGATAGATAGACATATAGATAAATAGATAGATAGATAGATAGAAAGATAGATAGATAGAAAGACAAATAGATAGATAGATAGATAATAGATAGATAATAGATAATAGACATATAGATAAATAGATATACAGATAATATACATATAGATAAAGTGATAGATAGATAGATAGAGAGATAGATAAATATATAGATAGATAGACATATAGATAGATCGAAAGATATACAAATATATAGACAGATAGATAGAGTGATAGATAGATAGATAATAGACACAAAGATAGAGTGATATATAGACAAATAAAGAGATGGATAGATAGATAGATAGATATACATATAGATAGGCAGACCGATGGATAAATAGATAAAGACATATATAGGCAGACAAATAGATAGATAGATAGACATATTGATAGAAAGAGTAAGATAGATAGACAGACAGATTGATAGATAGAAACATATATAAATTGATAGAAAAGAAGAAAGATAAAAAAAATGAAAAAAGATAGATAAATAGAGAGATAGAAAGATTGATTAATAGATAGTTAATAAATAGATAGATAAACAAATATAAAGATAGAAAAATTAATAGACAGATATAGAAAAAGATACATAGATAGATAAATACAGATTTAGATAAATATATAGATAGATAGAGAGAGATAGATATAGATAGATACACAAATAGTAAGACAGACAGATAAATAGATAGATAGACCGACAAATAGACATAAAGGCAGGCATGTAGATTATTAGACAGATAGAGAGATAGATAGGAAGACAAATAGACAAACAGAAAGATAGATTGATAGATAAACAAATAGATAGACAAATTGATAGATATCTTGATTGATAGATAGATAGACAAATACATAGATAGATAAATAGACATATGGATAGATTTATTGATATATAGATTGATAGACAAATTGATCAACATATTGATAGATAAATAGATTGACAGATTGATATAAAGAAAGAAAGATAGATAGATACAGAGATAGATAAATAGATATATAGATAGAAAAATAGATAGATAGATAGAAATATAGAAATATAGAAATATAGATAGGTTGATAGATAGAAAGATAGACAAAAATATAGACAAATATATAGATAGATAGATAGATAAATAAATAAGTAGACAAATAAATAGACAAATAGTTAGATAGATAAATAGATAGATAGACAAACAGATAGATTTATAGAAATATAGATAAATAGATACATAGATAGATAGACATATAATTAGATATATAGATAGATAGATAAACATATAGATTGAAAGAAAGAAAGAAAAAAAGATTGAAGGTTAGATAGATAGATTATTAGACAAATATATAGATAGATATATAGACAAATAAATAAATAGATTAATTGTTAGATAAATATATAGATTTATAGATAGATAGATAGATATAATGATATATAGATAGACATGTAGATTGAAAAATAAATAGATTGATATATAGATAAATAGACAGATAGACATATAGATAAATAAAAAGATAGATAGATAGATAGATAGGCACACAAATAGATAGATAGATAGATAAATATAGATAGTAAGATAGATAGACAAAAAGATAGACAAATAGATAAATAGATAGATAGACAAATAGATAAATTAATAGATGGACATATAGATATATAGATATATATAGAGATATATAGATAGATAGATCGATAGATAACTAAATAGATAGATAGATATATATACATATAGACAGAAAGAAAAATACGCCAATAGATAGAAAGATAGATTAATAGATAGATAGAAAGATAGATTAATAGATAGAAAGAAAGATGGATAGACAAATAAATAAATAGATAGATTGATCGACATACAAACAAATAGAAAATAAATAGATAAAATGATACAAAGAAAGATAAATAGATAAACATAAAATAGACATATTGATAGATAGATAGAAATATTGTTTGATAGATATATAGACAGATAGATTGATTGATTGATAGAAATATTGATAGACACATTGATAGAGATATTGATAGACAGATTGATAAATAGATTGATAGACAGATTAATAGATAGATTGATGGAAATATAGATAAACATATTAATAGAACATATTGATAGATATATTAATAGACATACATATAGATAGATAGATATATATATATATATATATATATATATTTATAGATATATAGATAGAGAGATAAATATATATATATAGATAGATAGATACAAAGATCGACAGATTATTAGATAGTTAGATAGATATATAAATAAATAGATATATATACACATCGATAGATAAATAGATAGATAGATAAATAGATATAAAAATAGAAGAAATTTTAAAAAGACACAGATAGATAGATAGCCAAATAGATAGATATTTAGATTGATAGAAATATAGATAGATAGATAGATATAAAAATATATATATATTGATAATAGATATATAGATAGCTTGCCAGATAGATATATTAATTGATAGATAGATAGATAGATAGACAAATAGATATATTTATAGATAAATAGATAATCATATAGATAAATAAATAGATAGATAGATAAAAATAAAGATAGATATTTAGATGGACAGACAGACAGATAGATTGATAGATAGACAGATAATTACATAAATAGATAGATATGTAAAATAACATATACATGGATAGATAGATAGACAAAAAGATAAATAAATAGATAGACATAAAGACTGATAGACAGACAGACAGATAGGCACATTAATATATAGAAAGAGAGATTGTTTGATAGAAAAATAGAGAGAAAGAAAGATAGATAGACATATTGATAAAATGATTGATAGACAAATAGATAGTCATATAGATAGATAGATAGATAGAGAGAAAAATGGATTGATTGTTTTATAGACAAATTGATATTTAGATTGATAGATTGTGTGATAGTCAGATTTATAGATAGATAGATAGGCAGATTGATATAAATATAGACAGACAGATAGATAGATATACAAGTAGATACACAAATAGATAGATAGATAGATAGATAGATAGATATATATATATATATATATATATATTTATTTATAAATAGAAAGACAGCCATATATATAGATAGATAAAAAGAAAGATAGACAAATAGAATGAGAAAAAGAAATATAGAGAGATAAAAAGATAAAAAGATAAAAAGATAGATAGATATAAATATATAAATATAGTTAGATAGATCGATAGACAAACAGATTGATAAATAGATGAATAGACAGATATATATATATATAGAAAGATAGATCGACAAATATGTATAAAGATAATGGAAATATTGATAGATAGATTTATAGAAATATAGATAGATAGATAGATAGATAGACAATAGATTGACATATGTTAAATTGATATATAGATAGATAGTCAGCTATATAGGAAGATGGATAGAATGATAGAGAGATAGATAAATAGATAGATAGATACATAAAGAGATAGATAGATATACAAATGGATAGATAGATTGAAAAATATATTTATAGATAGAAAGATAGACATATTGATATAAATATAGATATATAGATAGATACAAAGACAAATAAATAGACATACAGATAGATAGATAGACAGATAGATACATAGATAGACAGATGATAGACAAATAGAAAGAAACATAGATAGATAAATAGATAGATAGATAGATAGAAACAAAGATTGATATAGAGATAGATAGTTAGATTAGTAGATAGATAGATAGAGAGATAGATAAATAGATAGATAGATAGATTGGTATATCGATAGATAGAGAGATAGATAGAAAGATAGATAAGCATATAGATAGACAAATAAATAGAAAGATAAATAGATAGATACATATAAAGATAGTTAGATAGATAGACAGATAGATTAATATATATAGATAGATAGATATATAGATAGATAGAAAAAGTGGTAGACTGAATGATAAATAGATAGATAGATATATATATATATAGATAGACAGACATATATATATATATATACATATATAGATAGATTGATACATAGATATATAAATAGATAGATTGTTTGATTGATAGACATATAGATAGATAGTTAGATAAATATATAGATAGATAAATATATTGATAGATCAATAGATAGATATATAGACCAAAAAATAGATAGAGAGATAAATAAATAGATAGATAGATAAATAGACAGAAAAATAAATAGATAGATAGATAGTAAATAGACAAATAGATAGCCAAGTATATAAATAAATAATAGACAGATAGATAGAGTGATAGATAGAATGATAGATAGACAGATTAATAGACAGATATATAGACATATAGATAGACATATATTAGACAGATAGATAGACAGATATATAGAAAAATAGATAGATAGATTGATTGGAAGATAGTTAGATAGATAGACATATAGATAATTAAAAAGATAGACAAATAGATAAATAGATATAAATATTGATAGATAGATTGGTAGATAGAAAAATAGATAGAGAGAAAGATAGCTCAAAATTTTGACAGGTAGATAGACATAAAGATAGACACACAGATAGATAGATAGATAAATAAATAAATAAATGGATAGATAGATACATAAATAGACAAATAGAAAGAAAGATGGATTAACAAATAGATATATAGATAGATAATTACATAGATAAAAAGATTGATCGATAGATATTTAAATCAATAGAAAGATATTTAAATAGGTAGATAGATAAATAAATAGAATGACTAAAGATAGACAGATAGATAGACATATAGATAGACAAATAAATATATAGATATATATACAGACAAATAGATAGATAAATAGTTAGACACAGAGATAGATAAATAGATATATATATATATATATATATATATATATATATATATATATATATATATATATATATATATATATATATATATATGTTGATAGATTGATAAATAGATAGATAAACAAATAGATAGATAGATATATAGATATATAGATATTTAAATTGATAGATAGATAGATTTACAGATATATACATAGATACATAGATAAATAAACAAATAATTAAAAAGATAGATAGATACATAGATAAAAAGATTAATAGACACAGCTAGATAGATAGGTAGATAAAATATTAGACAAATACATAGATAGATCGATAGACAAATAAATAAACATATAAATTGAGAGATAAATATATAGATTGACAAATTGACACACACATTGATAGATAGATAAATTGATATATAAATTGATAGATAGATAGATAGATAAATAGATAGATTGAATGATTGACACGATGATAAATAGATAGATAGATAAATATTGATAGACAGATAAATAATCAGAAAGATAGATAAATATATAGATACAGAGATAGATAGATAGATAAACAAATGGAGAACTAGATAGATATACACTTATATATTATTATAGATTGATAGATAGATAGACATATAGATATATACATACATATATATATATATATAGTCAAAAAGATTGACTGATAGATAGAAAGATATATAAACAGATAGATAGATAAACAGACAAATAGAAAAAAAGTTAGATATAAAGATTGATAGGAAGAATAACAAATTGATAGAAAATAGATAAAAAGATAGAAATGATAATAAATTGTTAGAAAAAAAAGGACCAACAGATAGATAGATAGATAGACACAAGATAGATAGATAAACATAAAGATAGACAAATAAATAGATAAACACATAGACATACAGATAGACAGATATATAGATAGAAAAATAGACAGATATCTAGATAAATAGATAGATAGATAGATAAAAATATAGATAGATAGAAATAAAGATAGATAGAAAAAAATAAGACAAATAGATAAACAAATAAATAAAAAACAGATAAAAAAATAGACAGATATATATATATATATATAGTTAGATAGAATGATAAAAAGATAGATAGATAGATAGACATATAGTGAGATAGATAGATAGATAGACAATCAAATTGTTAGATAGTTAAACAAAAATATAGATAGATAGATAGACAATTCAATTATTAGATAGTTAAGAAAAAAGATGGATAGATAGATAGAAGGATATATAGACAAATAGATAAATAGATAGACAGATAGATAAATAGATATATAGAAAGATAGATAGATAGATTGACTAAAAAATAGACAGATAGATAGAAAGAAAATAGATAGATATATAGAGTGATAGACATACATATAATATACACATAGATATAATGATCGATAGATAGAGAGATAAATAGATATACAGATAAATAGACATATAGATATACATAAATATAGAGAGATAGATAGACAAATAGATAGACAGAGAATTGATAGATAAATAGAGTGATAGATAGAAAGATAATATACACAATGTTAGAGTGATATATCAATAGTTAGAGAGATAGATAGATAGACAGATAGATAGACATTTAGATAGACAGATAGATATAAATATAGATATACATATTGATAGAAAAATATATATATATATATAGTTAGATAAACATATGGATAGATAGATAGATGATAGATAAAAAGATAGACAAATAACTAGATAGATAGAAAGACTAAGATAGACAGACAGATAAATTGATTCAAAAAAATAAAAATTGAATAAAAGAAAGAAAGAAAGAAAGATAAATAGAGTGATAGAAAGTTTGATTGATAGATAGTTAGATATATAGATAGATAAATAAAAAATAGATAGATAGATAGATAGAAAAATAATTAGACAGATAGAAAAAAACATAGATAGACAGATAAATAGAGATATAGATAAAAAAATAGATAGACAAATAGATAGATTGATATATAGATAGATACAAAGACTGATAGATGTACATATAGGTAAACATGTGGAGTAATTGACTTATAGTTAGATAGATAATTAGACAAATAGATAGATAGAAAGATAGATTGATAGATAGACAAAAGATAGACATATTGATAGATTTCTTTATAGATAGATAAATAGACAAATATATAGATAGATAGATGGATAGATTTATTAATATATAGATTGATAGACAAATTGATAGACATATTGGTAGATGGATAAAATGACAGAGCGATCTAAACAGAGATAGATAGATAGATAGATAACGAGGTAGATAGATAAATAGATAGATAGATAGTAAGATAAATAGATAGATCGTATGATAGATAGATAGATAGAAAAATAGATATATAGAAAGATAGTTAGGAATATAGATATGTTGATAGACAGAAAATAGACAGAAAGATAGACAGAAAGATATAAAGTGAGATAGACAAATATATAGATAAATAGATAGATAAATAGATAAATATTTAACTGAATAAAAAAAATAGAAAGAAAGATATATAGACAAATAGAATGATATATAGAAAGATAGATAAACCTGTAGATAGAAAGATAGATAGATAGATAGTTAGATAGATAGATAGATAGACATATAGATATATAAATAGATACATAGATAGAAAGACAGAAGATAAATAGATAGATATTCATATAGATAGATAAATAAATAGATAGATACACTGATAGATAGATGGATAGATAGATAAATAGATAGATAGACAAATAGATAAATATTTAGATATAAATATATATATAGATAAATGGATAAATAGATAGATAGACATACAAATAAATAGATATATAAATATATAGATAGATAAATATATATATATATAATATAGATAGATAAATATATATATATAGTCATATTGATAGATAGATATATAGATTGATCGACATATAATTATATAGAAAGATAGTTTGATAGATAAACAGCTAGATTGAATGATAGATTGATTAATAGATAGTAATATAGATAAATTATTAAACAAATAGATAGATAGACAAATAACTAAATAGTTAAATTGATAGATAAATATATAAATTAATAGATATATAGATTGAGAGATTTATAGATTGATAGAGAGATAGATATATACATTGACAAATAGATAGATAGATAGATAAATAGATAGATTTTCAAATTCATATGTAAATATATAGATAGATAGATAGATAAATAGAGAGATAGACATAGAGATAACTTAATTTACAGATGGATAGATAGAAATGCAAATAGAAAGATAGATAGATAAATAAATATAGATAGTGATATAGATATACAACAGATAAACAAATAGATAGATAGATAGTTACATATATAAACAAAATGATAGATATTTGATATACATATATATAGAGATAAATAGACAGATAGATAGATAGCTAGTTAGACAGATAGATAGACCAATAGATAGAAAGATAGACCAATAGATAGAAAGATAGACCAATAGATAGAAAGATAGATAAATAGATAGATAGATAGACAGATAGATAAATAGATAGATTGAAAGATAGATAGAAAGATTGATTGATAGGAAGACAAATAGATATATAAACAGATAAAAAGATATAAAGAATGAAAGATATTCAAAAAAATAGACATATTGATAGATAGATAGAAATATTGATAAACATATAGATAGATAGATAGATAGATGAATTGATAGAAAAATTTATAGACAAATTGATAGATATATTGATAGACATATTGATAGATATATTTTTAGACAGATAGATATATAGATACATAGATAGATAGACAAAAATATACATCGATAGATAGATAGATATATATCTAGCCAGATAGATATATTGATTGATAGATAGATATATAGATAGATAAATAGATAGATTGATAGATAAATAGATAGACATATAGATAAATAGATTGATAGACATAATGATAGATTGATAGATTGATACATAGATAGATAGATCGATAGATAGATATATTCATAGATAGATAGATATATAAACCAATAGATAAATATATAGATAGATAGATAGATAGGTACATTAATAAATATAACGAGATATAGATTGACCGACAAATAGAGAGAAAGAATGATAGATAGATAGATAAATAGATATACAAATAGATAGATATATTGATGGATTGATTGATAGACAAATAGGTAGTCAAATATATAGATTGATAGACATATGAATAGATTGTGTTATAGACAAATTGATATAAATTTAGATAGATAGATAAATACATAGATAGATATATTGATTTAAAAATAGATACACAAATAGATAGATAGATGGATAGATAGATAATTAAATATATAGATAGAAAAACAGACAGATCGATAGAAATATAGACAAAAATATTCATAGATAGAAATATATATAGATAGAAAGATAAAAATATAGACAAATAAATATAAATATATAAATATCATTAGATAGATAGATTGATAGATTGATTGAAAAATAGTTAGATAAGTAGATAGATAGATAGTTAGCTATATTGAAAGGTAGATATATAGAAAGATAGATAGATAATTGATAGATAGATAGATACATAAATAGATTGATATACAAATGGATAGATAGATTTATAGATATATTGATAGACATATTGATAGATAGATATATATATATTGATTGATTGATATAAAAAAGATAGATAAATAGATAGATACAAAGACAAATATAAAGACATACAGATAGATATATATGTAGATAAAGAGAAAGAAAAATAGATAGTTAGGTAGATATATAGATAGATAGATATATAAATAGACAAAAAGATACATATAATATAGTTACTTAGAAAGATAGAAAGATAGATAGATAGACATATAGATAGACATATAGAATGAAAGAAAGATAGACAAATAGATCAATAGATAGATAGAAAAAAAGATAGATAGAAAGATTGATTGGTAAATAGATAGGTAGATAGAATGATCGATAGACATATAGATAGACTACTAAAATTCACCCAAATACCAACTAATTATTTGGTCTGTAATTCGCTGTTTTTTGGTAGATAAACATATTACTGATCTTTTATGGACCAAATTATTTAGTCACAATTTTGCTCGTGAGTAATTTTTTTTCCCGACAAAAATTGGGTTGGTCGGTTAATTTCTGACCATTCATCGACCATTCACCGACAAACAATTACTGCTTATATTCCAACCATTTTCAGACCAAAAGTATATGGTCGGTAAATTGTTTTCAAATGGTCGGTATTTACAGACCATTTACAGATAAATAATTATCGACCATATTCCATCCCTTTTCAGATCAAAAGCAGTAGGTTGGTAAATAGTCTCCAAATGGTCAATTATAACCGACGAAATTGCGACCAAAAACCAACCAAAATTTTTTAATATCCTTGGTAGGTAATTGGTCTCCAAAAATATTATCGACTATTTGGTGAACTTTTACCAACCATTGATATTAAAAAATTTTGGTCGGTTTTTGGTCTTAATTTAGTCTATAAATTAATTTTTAAATATTTTTTTTTTCCATTTTGAGTTTTATATCTTGCTTTGAAATAAATAAATAAATAAATATAAATAAATAAATAAATAAATATATATATATATATATATATATATATCTATATAAATATATATAAAGATTACAAAACAAAAGAAATGCATAATTAAAACAAGCAAACTAATATATATAATGCATATATAAAGTAAATAAGTCAAGTGAAAATAAAAAAATGAATACCAAATTCCAAGTTTAAGACATGAAAAAAAATGTGTGTAATACACTCAATCATCCAACATAGTTTTATAATCTTTATGTTAAGATGTTTTTGGTCCGTATGGTGAGATATTGGGTACTAGGGTAGAGCTGCCTACTTCTACAAGTCCTGATGTGGTTGCTGTAGGTGCTGTTGTAGGTGATGGAGTAGATACTGTAGCTGGAGTATTATGCTGAACAATCCGAGGTAGATCATCAGGGTTGAACTACAGTCCTCCATCCTGAAACTTCTTTCTAATCGAATCAAAACACAAATGCAACTCATCCCTATCATTCTCATAATCGATCATGCGGCACTCGGTATTCACCAACTGATACTGTATCGCATTTTGCATCATGTCCTGCAAGTCCTCCATCGTCGAGAACAAATTCGAAAATGTTCCTGAAAATCCAGCTTCATAATTTGCTCATCTGTGCGAGTAGAATGATGATGTTGATGAACCGACACCATAGACGGGCATCTTTTCTTTTCCATCAACAGTCTTTTACCAAATCTGATTCGTTTCAACTGGTAGAGCTGATGAATGAGAACTACCTGTTGCACCTTCACATAAACCTGAAGTAGACTAGGAATATGCCTAAGTCGCAGCAGCTAACATTTTCTCATATATCACCTAATAAACATGTATGATATGTATTTTAATTTATATTCAAAAAAAAGAGAGAAGTAATTTTATTTTAATGAAACTTACATTTGCTGCACGAGATCTCTGATCAACAAAAGTCTAATCATCATAAGCCTTCATGTGCATGTATCTGAATAAGCAATGAGCACTAGGTTTCTTGCCCTCCTTGCATGTCTTTAATTACACACAACACATACATTAATTATATTCAAAATAAATTTCTTATGCCAAATGAAAAGTAGATATAATTGAACATAATTCACAAAGTAGTAAACATAAAAAGTATAAATTAGAAATAATGTCAATGCTCGTTCGTGCTCATGCATAGAGCGAGATCCACAAGTGTGTGTACACATGCCACTACCCTCTCCATCCCACTCTGTGCGATGATTGCCGCTCTATTTATCACACCTCTTCCTATAATCAGGATCTTCCCATCTTCTCCGCTACTCTTTGAAAACATGATCCGAGATACTCAAATCTTGCTCTTTCTTCTTCAACCATTTATCTTTAACATCGTACATGGTATCTTTATACCGACTGGTAGCATGTTTGTAGAACACACTTTTGACCACCTCCTTTGGCTATTTCCACCTATGAACTTTTTGTAATTATAATTTAAACATTTTTTATCAGTCAACAAAAGAATAAATAAAAGATGTAAAAAATAATAGGTAGTAATATGTACCTTAAATTCTCTCCAAATCATCAACTAGTCTCTATGCATCAATGATTTCCAATTATGTCCATTAGGTTTAAAGGACTTCCGAAAAATTGACATTAGAAACTCTAGAAATTGAACCAGATGACTCTAACTTCGTCTTGTAACCCATAATTTAATAGCAAGTAAGAAATAAATTAATAAATTAATAAATCATTAGTTAAGTTTGATATCTATGAATTATCAATTGTCGGATCAAACCTGAGCAATATAGAGAGTCTCGTCTATAGGGTGCTCTGAGGAAGACTCTCCAACATCTCCATCCTTTCCCTCCACTCACTCCCACATCTCTTGATCATTCATCAAAATCTCAGGACCATTATGTGGATCAGTCTAATGATGCTGCTTCTATGGTACATTAACAATCATCTCATCTGCTATGTCATCTCATCCACCTGACCCTCTACCAGGATAGGTCATACTTGAGGCTTGCTACATATACCAGAACTAGTACGACCTTGCAATGTGCTTTCTCTACCTCATCCATTGTGTCATATCTATTAAAAATAATAAACAACACAGTATTGATTAGTAAGCTTCAAGTAAAATACATAAGGCAATGAAAATAAACAAAATGATTAACGATTAAAATAACATAAAACTCACTGTCTACTTATTCTCATAAGAATCATCCACATCTAGTTTGTCTTCTTCTTCAGATATAGTAACATCATTTTCAACTCCTCCTTCATCACTCATTTCTTACTCATAATCAATTTAAAATCATCAACATCAACATCCCCACTTGTATTCATCTTAGAAGATGCGACTAAAAGAATGTTTCATCCCCCACTACAGCTTTGTTTATAACATCATTGTCATCATTTTAAAAAGCTGGTTCTTAACATCAGTACATGGTGATGCGGATATGTCAATTTGAGCCATTGTTTTGATATTGCACACAACTTTCCAATATTTCTAGGACCAGTTCAACTCGGATATTCATTATAATAAACATGTGATCCCTTGTACTGCTAAGAAAAAAGGTTCATACTTATTGAATCATTTTTTATTGTGCACATCGACAAGTTATATCGAGGATGAACAATAATATTGACATGTAGTGTTGGGGCGAACCATTCACATTTGAAAAACATAGTTTTTTTAATAGGGAGGGCTTCAAATTCTAACTCAACCAGAGTCTCGTAATAGTCAGATTCGGTCTAATTGGATATGGATCCGTTAATGAATATCCCCATATTTTCTATTGCCAAGCAACTCCATATGATTTAGTGAAATTTAAAATCATTCACACTATAACCATTGTAAGTTCTAACCTCTCTTAGAGGACATCGTGCTATACTTCGAAGATAATGATTGGAAATTTTATTTGCACGATTATAAACTAGTAATCAATAATCAGTGGATGTTGATATTACAATTATAAAAGTGTATTAGAACAATACAAATGTTTTGTGATTTCCATGTTTAGTAAACATACCTATTTTTCAAATAATGATGGAAATTCTTCTTCCGTCACGACATTGATAGCTTCGTCATTCATGTTTAGAAATTGTTTATGTTTTTCTGTAACAAATTCACTAAAAAAAATTAAAAATATGGATACATTGATAGGAAATAGTAAATAAAAATGCTAAATAGATCTCATTTGACTTTTATGTAATACTTACTATATGAATGGTTGAACCTCTGGACAATTCATTAGGACATATAGATGAGCTATAGTATATTCATTATCTGCTAGATAACATTTCCCTTCAATACCAATTGCTTACCCGGAGGCTGAAAATTTCAAAGATATCATTACCCCCAATTTCATCAAGATAACCCCATTCTGCTTTTCTTTAAGTGGAAATGTTGGATCTCCTTCTTTGAAATAGAATGATGTGAAATTGGCATCCTCATCCATAATATAATCAATTGATATAGAACCCTGAACCTTATTTATTATTGTATGCTTTATTTCTTCAAAAGATTATTTAATATTACAAGTCATGTTTGTGTGTGTATATATATATATATAAGAAAAGAATGGTTTGAGTTAATAATATTACCTTCTAGAGGAGTACATCCAACGATAATGGACTAGACCAGCAATCCTAGCTCATAAGCCAAGTGCACTAGTAGATGTTCCATTGAGTCAAAAAAACTTTGGATGGAAGATTTTCTCAAGATTGCATAAGATAACATTCTTTTTTTTTCATCTAGATTCTTCAACTCCCATCAATCAAAGAAGAAGTCAGTTGCTTGAAGAATAGAGAAATCTCAGTTATCGGCTCCTATATTCTATTTGGCAGGAATACTCAAAGAGCAATTGGTAACAACATTGTACGAATTACAATGAAATCATGACTTTCATGCCAAACATTTTTAAGTTTGTTGAATCCACACATCTCTCCAAATTAGAAGCATAACCATCTAGAAATCTAGTTTTTTTACCCACTCCAACAATCCTTCTTCTATGATTAATCAGAATAAATGGAACTTCCGGGTATTTACTGGTGAATATTTTATCCAAATTGAGGTGATGATATATTTTTCCTCATCTCTTGACTTGTATTTGTCCTTAGTTTTCCCCTGGAATGTTAAACACTATATTGAAAAAGTGTCAAACACATTCTTTTCGATATACATAATATTAAGATTATGCTTGAGCAAGTGCTCATGCTAGTAGAGCAAATCCCAGAAAATACTTATCTTATTCCACTGAATAGTCTTAGATATAGGTGCATTCACAACCTCTGCATCAACATCTATCACCTTCCTCAACCCTCTGTTATTCAAATCCTACAAAATATCATCCTCAGATCTAACCCCCAAGAATTATTTAGTAGCCTTTCTATTCTTAATGAAGTTTTTGGTGTTACGTTGATACAGATGATTAATAGGAAAATATTTCTGATGGTTGTCGAACCCATGACTATTTTTCACTCTAATTAATCCAAAAGCATCAAATATTTCATATAATGCAGGCATGCAACATACCAACTGTACTCCACACAGACATCATAGAATATGCTGGAAAGGCATTTATGGTCCACATGAGAGTAGAGCACATCTAAAAATTTTGTTGTTTGGAAATATCATAAGTTTGAACCCCAACACCCAAAGACTTTTCAACTCCACTATCAATGGCTGCAAGAAAATATCTATCTTCCCCTTTGGATTCGTAGGCCCTAGCACTAACATGGTCAAAAATATTAATCCTCCTTAATACGTAAGTCTCTAGAGGCAAGTTATACGACGTCACAACCACATGCCACAAAGAATATTGCTGTCTAGATTCACCAAATAGATGAAACATTAGCAAATAAACCTAGCCTAACATTTCACATTTCAAAAGAAAAATTAGGGAAACACCCATCAAATATTTCCAAGCAGGGGCATAAGAAGGGTGACACATCTTACCATCCTCTATATGATACTCTGAATGTCACCTTATATCATTAGATATTGTGGTTTGATGCATACAATCTATGCAAACCTAGGTATTATTGGAAAATAGTGCATCTTCTTAAACGGCACCTTCAACTTCCATATATATAATCTATTTCCAAACCTTTAACCATTTTCTTGTACGAGCATGCTCACATATTTTACAAATATTAAGGTCAGTGTCATCACCCCAGTATATCATACAGTTATTCGCCTACAATGAATGACCTATATGGGTAATCCCAAGTCTCTAACTAACTTCTTCGTGCTATAGAAATCCAATGACATTAGATTATCTTGTGGTAATAATACATGAATTAAATTAGACATATCATCAAACCATGAATATGAACCCCTATATCTACACTTTATTTATAACATCCTCATGGCTGTAAATAGTTGAGTATGCTTAGAATTTTTCTCATATATAGGTTTGTCTCCAGCATCACAAACCATTCTATGGTATGCAGTGTGATTTAGATTATCCGAGACCATCTGATCAGTTTCACTTACTGACACCCGTGCTAAACTTGAACACCTCTGGTGGACTTGCTTCTCACCTGGTATATCCAAACATAGTAATCCGCCACAAAACCATTTCATGCATCTTCACAGTCTCAACATTCAAAAACTTTTTATTCTGACATTTAACTAAAGTGCAAGGACACCTTATTGTTGTGCCATTATTCACATACTTAGGATGTCTCAGAGAAAACATAACAAATTCATTAACTTTATCCTCCCATTCATTAGAGAACATTTCATTCACAATTCGACCCTCGTACATCCATTCATGATCATTTTCCATAACTAGTCACAAATAAATCAAGTTTGTAAACAAACATTATTATCCTCAATTAATTTTATGCTCATTAATAATTTATATTGGTTCCGATAATATTTTTTTATGCATATGATATGCAACCTACTACACATCCACCTCCACCTCCACTCGTACAATAGTTATTTTTTATTCAATAGGTTTGGTCCTAATCCATAATGGAGCATTAACATAAAACAGCTAGAAATTCTATCATAAGCATAAAAAAAGGGATCAAACACATTAACTAGAGCTGCAAAAATCATCTTTGTTTGTTCAAAATTACGTTGTACCTAGAAACACAAGGCACAAGAAATTTGTAACTATATTATACAGGATGAAAGTTCAATACATACATACATGGATACATACATATATGGATACATACATACATATATGACCTTTTTCTCTTCTGATAGATGCATATTGTAATAGAAAAATAAAATCCTCTTTTATAACTTATTAATCTTAAAACATTATGCGTGATCTGAATACTAAACAATGTTTTTCAATCAATTAGAAATTATTTTCTCATCCGTTGCATCTTAACACATAATGAGAAGCAGCTTAGAAGTCTATGAAATTTGTTTGTAAAACTTCTAATTGCAACATAAAAGACTACTAGACCACATACTTGTCTTGTATGGAGATGTTGGGCTTTCTCTCGAAGCCTTAACACATTGTATGGGTTGGTATCATTAAAAGGTGGAGGAGGTTTTAGAATCAACCACACCCCATTACACTAAATAGTTCAAAGGGTGTCTGTAAGATGAAAATAATTCAAAACACAACTAAATAGAAAGCAAGCATAAAATCTATAAAAGCAACTCATCTGATTCATTAACCACTTAAACTATTATTTATGAGTAATGTCAAACATAAAGGCTTAAAATGGCCATGTTGTGCTAGGATGGTCCACTATATATACTATATGTATAGTAACATATAACTATACATATAAGCCATACTATAATGGACCATCCTAGCACAACATGGCCATTTTAACGCCTTATGTTTGACATTACTCATAAATAATAGTTTAAGTGGTTAATGAATCACATGAGTTGCTTTTATAGATTTATGCTGCTTTCTATTTATTTGTGTTTTGAATTATTTTCATCTTACAGACCCCTTCCAACTATTTAGTGTAATGGGGTGTGGTTGATTCTAAAACCTCCTCCACCTTTTAATGATACCAACCCATACAATGTGTTAAGGCTTCGAGAGAAAGCCCAACATCTCCATACAAGACAAGTAGTGGTCTAGTAGTCTTTTATGTTGCAATTAGAAAGTTTTACAAACAAATTTCATAGACTTCTAAGCTGCTGCTCATATGTGTTAAGATGCAACGGATGAACAAAGAATTCTAATTGATTGAAAAACATTGTTTAGTATTCAGATCACGCATAATGTGTTGAAGAGTAATAAGTTATAAAAGAGGATTTATTTTTCTATTACAATATGCCTCTATCAGAAGAGAAAAAGGTCATATATGTTATGTATGTATCCATAAATGTATGTATCCATGTATGTATGTATTGAACTTTCATCCTGTATATATAGGTTACAAATTTCTTGTGCCTTGTGTTTCTAGGTACAAACGTAATTTTGAACAACAAAAGATGATTTTGCAGCTCTAGTTAATGTGTTTGATCCCTTTTTTATGCTTATGATAGAATTTCTAGCTGTTTTAATGTTAATGCTCCATTATGGATTATGACCAAAACCTATTGAATAAAAATAACTATTGTACTAGTGGAGGTGGAGGTGGATGTGTACGTAGGTTGCATATCATATGGCATAAAAAAATATTATCGAACCAATATAAATTATTAATGAGCATAAAATTAATTGAGGATAATAATGTTGTTTACAAACTTGATTTATTTGTGACTAGTTATGGAAAATGATCATGAATGGATGTACGAGGGTCGAACTTGTGAATGAAATGTTCTCTAATGAATGGGAGGATAAAGTTAATGAATTTGTTATGTTTTCCTCTGAGACATCCTAAGTATGTGAATAATGGCACAACAATAAGGTGTCCTTGCACTTTAGTTAAATGTCAGAATAAAAAGTTTTTGAATGTTGAGACTGTGAAGATGCATTGATAGAATGGTTTTGTGGCGGATTACTATGTTTGGATATACCAGGTGAGAAGCAAGTCACCAGAGGTGTTCAAGTTTAGCACGGGTGTCAGTAAGTGAAACTGATCAGATGGTCTCGGATAATCTAAATCACACTGCATACCATAGAATGGTTTGTGATGCTGGAGACAAACCTATATATGAGAAAAATTCTAAGCATACTCAACTATTTACAGCCATGAGGATGTTATAAATAAAGTGTAGACATAGGTGTTCATATTCATGGTTTGATGATATGTCTAATTTAATTCATGTATTATTACCACAAGATAATCTAATGTCATTGGATTTCTATAGCACGAAGAAGTTAGTTAGAGACTTGGGATTACCCATATAGGTCATTCATTGTAGTGCGAATAACTGTATGATATACTGGGGTGATGACACTGACCTTAATATTTGTAAAATATGTGAGCATGCTCGGTACAAGAAAATGGTTAAAGGTTTTGGAAATAGATTATATATATGGAAGTTGAAGGTGCCGTTTAAGAAGATGCACTATTTTCCAATAATACCTAGGTTGCATAGATTGTATGCATCAACCACAATATCTAATGAAATAAGGTGACATTCAGAGTATCATATAGAGGATGGTAAGATGTGTCACCCTTTTTATGCCCCTGCTTGGAAATATTTTGATGGGTGTTTCCCTAATTTTTCTTTTGAAATTTGAAATGTTAGGCTAGGTTTATTTGCTAATGGTTTTCGTCTATTTGGTGAATCTAGACAGCAATATTCTTTGTGGCATGTGGTTGTGACGTCGTATAACTTGCCTCTAGAGACTTATGTATTAAGGAGGATTAATATTTTTTGACCATGTTAGTGCTAGGGCCTACGAATCCAAAGGGGAAGATAGATATTTTCTTGCAGCCATTGATAGTGGAGTTGAAAAGTCTTTGGGTGTTGGGGTTCAAACTTATGATATTTCCAAACAACAAAATTTTTAGATGTGCTCTACTCTCATGTGGACCATAAATGCCTTTCCAGCATATTCTATGATGTCTGTGTGGAGTACAGTTGGTATGTTGGCATGCCTGCATTATATGGAAGATTTTGATGCTTTTGGATTAATTAAGAGTGAAAAATAGTCATGGTTCGACAACCATCAGAAATATTTTCCTATTAATCATCTGTATCAACGTAACACCAAAAACTTCATTAAGAATAGAAAGGCTACTAAATAATTCTTGGGGGTTAGATCTGAGGATGATATTTTGTAGGATTTGAATAACAGAGGGTTGAGGAAGGTGATAGATGTTGATGCAGAGGTTGTGAATGCACCTATATCTAAGACTATTCAGTGGAATAAGATAAGTATTTTCTGAGATTTGCTCTACTAGCATGAGCACTTGCTCAAGCATAATCTTAATATTATGTATATCGAAAAGAATGTGTTTGACACTTTTTTCAATATAGTGTTTAACATTCCAGGGAAAACTAAGGACAAATACAAGTCAAGAGATGAGTTGAATAAATATTATCATCATCCTCAATTTGGATAAAATATTCACCAGTAAATACCCTGAAGTGCCATTTATTTTGAATTAATCATAGAAGAAGGATGTGTTGGAGTGGGTAAAAAAACTTAGATTTCTAGATGGTTATGCTTCTAATTTGGAGAGATGTGTGGATTCAAACAAACTTAAAATGTTTGGCATGAAAGTCATGATTTTCATTGTATTCGTACAAATGTTGTTACCAATTGCTCTTTGAGTATTCCTTCCAAATAGAATATAGGAGCCGATAACTGAGATTTCTCTATTCTTCAAGCAACTGACTTCTTCTTTGATTGATGAGGAGTTGAAGAATCTAGATGAAAAAAAAAGAATGTTATCTTATGCAATCTTGAGAAAATCTTCCATCCAAAGTTTTTTTGACTCAATGGAACATCTACTAGTGCACTTGGCTTATGAAGCTAGGATTGCTGGTCTAGTCCATTATCGTTGGAAGTATCCTCTAGAAAGGTAATATTAATTAACTCAACCAATTCTTTTCTTATATATATATATATACACACACAAACATGACTTGTAATATTAAATAATCTTTTGAAGAAAATAAAGCATACAATAATAAATAAGGTTTAGGGTTCTATATCAATTGATTATATTATGGATGAGGATGCCAATTTCACATCATTCTATTTCAAAGAAGGAGATCCAACATTTCCACTTAAAGAAAAGCAGAATGGGGTTTATCTTGATGAAATTGGGGGTAATGATATCTTTGAAATTTTCAAGCCTCCGGGTAAAGCAATTGGTATTGAAGGGAAATATTATCTAGAAGATAATGAATATACTATAGCTCATCTATATGTCCTAATGAATTGTCCAGAGGTTCAACCATTCATATAGTAAGTATTACATAAAAGTCAAATGAGATCTATTTAGCATTTTTATTTACTATTTCCTATCAATGTATCCATATTTTTAATTTTTTTTAGTGAATTTGTTACAGAAAAACATAAACAATTTCTAAACATGAATGACGAAGCTATCAATGTCGTGACGGAAGAAGAATTTCCATCATTATTTGAAAAATATGTATGTTTACTAAACATGGAAATCACAAAACATTTGTATTGTTCTAATACACTTTTATAATTGTAATATCAACAATCCACTGATTATTGATTACTAGTTTATAATCGTGCAAATAAAATTTCCAATCATTATCTTCGAAGTATAGCACGATGTCCTCTAAGAGAGGTTAGAACTTACAATGGTTATAGTGTGAATGATTTTAAATTTCACACTAAATCATATGGTAGTTGCTGTGCAATAGAAAATATGGGGATATTCATTAAAGGATCCATATCCAATTAGACCGAATCTGACTATTACGAGACTCTGGTTGAGTTAGAATTTGAAGCCCTCCCTATTAAAAAAACTATGTTTTTCAAATGTGAATGGTTCGCCCCAACACTACATGTCAATATTATTATTCATCCTCGATATAACTTGTCGATGTGCACAATAAAAAATGATTCAATAAGTATGAACCTTTTTTCTTAGCAGTACAAGGATCACATGTTTATTATAATGAATATCCGAGTTGAACTGGTCCTAGAAATAATTGGAAAGTTGTGTGCAATATCAAAACAATGGCTCAAATTGACATATCCGCATCACCATGTACTGATGTTATAGAACCAGCTTTTTAAAATGATGACAATGATGTTATAAACAAAGCTGTAGTGAGGGATGAAACATTCTTTTAGTCGCATCTTCTAAGATGAATACAAGTGGGGATGTTGATGTTGATGAATTTTAAATTGATTATGAGTAAGAAATGAGTGATGAAGAGGAGTTCGAAAATGATGTTACTATATCTGAAGAAGAAGACAAACTAGATGTGGATGATTCTTATGAGAATAAGTAGACAGTGAGTTTTATGTTATTTTAATCGTTAATCATTTTTGTTTATTTTCATTGCCTTATGTATTTTACTTGAAGCTTACTAATCAATACTGTGTTGTTTATTATTTTTAATAGATATGACACATGGATGAGGTAGAGAAAGCACATTGCAAGGTCGTACCAGTTCTGGTATATGTAGCAAGGCCTCAAGTATGACCTATCCTGGTAGAGGGTCAGGGTGGATGAGATGACATAGCAGATAGAGATGATTGTTAATGTACCATAGAAGCAGCATCAATAGAGTGATCCACATAATGGTCCTGAGATTTTGATGAATGATCAAGAGATGTGGGAGTGAGTGGAGGGAAAGGATGGAGATGTTGGAGAGTCTTCCTCAGAGCACCCTATAGACGAGACTCTCTATATTGCTCAGTTTGATCCGACAATTGATAATTCATAAGATATCAAACTTAACTAATGATTTATTAATTTATTAATTTATTTCTTACTTGCTATTAAATTATGGGTTACAAGACGAAGTTAGAGTCATCTGGTTCAATTTCTAGAGTTCTAAGGTCAATTTTTCGGAAGTCCTTTAAACCTAATGGACATAATTGGAAATCATTGATGCATAGAGACTAGTTGATGATTTGGAGAGAATTTAAGGTACATATTACTACCTATTATTTTTTACATCTTTTATTTATTCTTTTGTTGACTGATAAAAAATGTTTAAATTATAATTACAGAAAGTTCATAGGTGGAAATAGCCAAAGGAGGTGGTCAAAAGTGTGTTCTACAAACATGCTACCAGTCGGTATAAAGATACCATGTACGAGGTTAAAGATAAATGGTTGAAGAAGAAAGAGCAAGATTTGAGTATCTCGGATCATGTTTTCAAAGAGTGGCGGAGAAGATGGGAAGATCCTGATTATAGGAAGAGGTGTGATAAATAGAGCGGCAATCATCGCACAGAGTGGGATGGAGAGGGTAGTGGCATGTGTACACACACTTGTGGATCTCGCTCTATGCATGAGCACGAACGAGCATTGACATTATTTCTAATTTATACTTTTTATGTTTACTACTTTGTGAATTATGTTCAATTATGTCTACTTTTCATTTGTCAAAAGAAATTTATTTTGAATAGAATTAATGTATGTGTTGTGTGTAATTAAAGACATGCAAGGAGGGCAAGAAACCTAGTGCTCCTTGCTTATTCAGATACATGCACACGAAGGCTTATGATGATTAGACTTTTGTTGATCAGAGATCTCGTGCAGCAAATGTAAGTTTGATTAAAATAAAATTACTTCTCTCTTTTTTTTGAATATAAATTAAAATACATATCATACATGTTTATTAGGTGATATATGAGAAAATGTTAGCTGCTGCGACTTAGGCATATTCCTAGTCTACTTCAGGTTTATGTGAAGGTGCAACAGGTAGTTCTCATTCATCAGCTCTACCAGTTGAAACGAATCAGATTTGGTAAGAGAATGTTGATGGAAAAGAAAAGATGCCCGTCTATGGTGTCGGTTCATCAACATCATCATTCTACTCGCACATATGAGCAAATTATGAAGCTGGATTTTCAGGAACATTTTCGAATTTGTTCTCGACGATGGAGGACTTGTAGGACATGATGCAAAATGCGATACAGTATCAGTTGGTGAATACCGAATGCCGCATGATCGATTATGAGAATGATAGGGATGAGTTGCATTTGTTTTTTGATTCGATTAGAAAGAAGTTTCAGGATGGAGGACTATAGTTCAACCCTGATGATCTACCTCGGATTGTTCAGCATAATTCTCCAGCTACAGCATCTACTCCATCACCTACAACAGCACCTACAGCAACCACATCAGGACTTGTAGAAGTAGGCAGCTCTACCCTAGTACCCAATATCTCACCATACGGACCAAAAACATCTTAACATAAAGATTATAAAACTATGTTGGATGATTGAGTGTATTACACACATTTTTTTTCATGTCTTAAACTTGGAATTTGGTATTCATTTTTTTATTTTCACTTGACTTATTTACTTTATATATGCATTATATATATTAGTTTGCTTGTTTTAATTATGCATTTCTTTTGTTTTGTAATCTTTATATATATTACTTTATATATGTAATCTTTTGTTTTGGTAGGTAATTAATTTATAGACTAAATTAAGACCAAAAACCGACCAAAATTTTTTAATATCAATGGTTGGTAAAAGTTCACCAAATAGTCGATAATATTTTTGGAGACCAATTACCTACCAAGGATATTAAAAAATTTTGGTTGGTTTTTGGTCGCAATTTCGTCGGTTATAATTGACCATTTGGAGACTATTTACCAACCTACTACTTTTGATCAGAAAAGGGATGGAATATGGTCGATAATTATTTATCTGTAAATGGTCTGTAAATACCGACCATTTGGAAACAATTTATCGACCATATACTTTTGGTCCGAAAATGGTTGGAATATAAGCAGTAATTGTTTGTCGGTGAATGGTCGATGAATGGTCGGAAATTAACCGACCAACCCAATTTTTGTCGGGAAAAAAATTACTCACGAGCAAAATTGTGACTAAATAATTTGGTCCATAAATGATCAGTAATAGGTTTATCTACCAAAAAACAGCGAATTACGGACCAAATAATTAGTTGGTATTTGGGTGAATTTTAGTAGTCTATCTATATGTCTATCGATCATTCTATCTACCTATCTATTTACCAATCAATCTTTCTATCTATCTTTTTTTCTATCTCTCTATTGATCTATTTGTCTATCTTTCTTTCATTTTACATGTCTATCTATATGTCTATCTATCTATCTTTCTATCTTTCTAAGTAACTATATTATATGTATCTTTTTGTCTATTTATATATCTATCTATCTATATATCTACCTAACTATCTATTTTTCTTTCTCTTTATCTACATATATATCTATCTGTATGTCTTTATATTTGTCTTTGTATCTATCTATCTATTTATCTATCTTTCTTATATCAATCAATCAATATATATATCTATCTATCAATATGTCTATCAATATATCTATAAATCTATCTATCCATTTGTATATCAATCTATTTATGTATCTATCTATCTATCAATTATCTATCTATCTTTCTATATATCTACCTTTCAATATAGCTAACTATCTATCTATCTACTTATCTAACTATTTTTCAATCAATCAATCTATCTATCTATATAATGATATTTATATATTTATATTTATTTGTCTATATTTTTATCTTTCTATCTATCTATATTTCTATCTATGAATATTTTTGTCTATATTTCTATCTATCTATCTGTTTTTCTATCTATATATTTAATTATCTATCTATCCATCTATCTATCTATTTGTGTATCTATTTTTAAATCAATATATCTATCTATGTATTTATCTATCTATCTAAATTTATATCAATTTGTCTATAACACAATCTATTCATATGTCTATCAATCTATATATTTGACTACCTATTTGTCTATCAATCAATCCATCAATATATCTATCTATTTGTATATCTATTTATCTATCTATCTATCATTCTTTCTCTCTATTTGTCGGTCAATCTATATCTCGTTATATTTATTAATGTACCTATCTATCTATCTATCTATATATTTATCTATTGGTTTATATATCTATCTATATATGAATATATCTATCTATCGATCTATCTATCTATCTATGTATCAATCTATCAATCTATCAATCTATCATTATGTCTATCAATCTATTTATCTATATGTCTATCTATTTATCTATCAATCTATCTATTTATCTATCTATATATCTATCTATCAATCAATATATCTATCTGGCTAGATATATATATCTATCTATCTATCGATGTATATTTTTGTCTATCTATCTATGTATCTATATATCTATATGTCTAAAAATCTATCTATCAATATGTCTATCAATATATCTATCAATTTGTCTATAAATCTTTCTATCAATTCATCTATCTATCTGTCTATCTATATGTTTATCAATATTTCTATCTATCTATCAATATGTCTATTTTTTTGAATATCTTTCATTCTTTATATCTTTTTATCTATTTATATATCTATTTGTCTTCCTATCAATCAATCTTTCTATCTATCTTTCAATCTATCTATTTATCTATCTGTCTATCTATCTATCTATTTATCTATCTTTCTATCTATTGGTCTATCTTTCTGTCTATCTATCTGTCTAACTAGCTATCTATCTATCTGTCTATTTATCTCTATATATATGTATATCAAATATCTATCATTTTGTTTATATATGTAACTATCTATCTATCTATTTGTTTGTCTGTTGTATATCTATATCACTATCTATATTTATTTATCTATCTATCTTTCTATTTGCATTTCTATCTATCCATCTGTAAATTAAGTTATCTCTATGTCTATCTATCTATTTATCTATCTATCTATCTATATATTTACTTATGAATTTGAAAATCTATCTATTTATCTATCTATCTATCTATTTGTCAATGTATATATCTATCTCTCTATCAATCTATAAATCTCTCAATCTATATATCTATTAATTTATATATTTATCTATCAATTTAACTATTTAGTTATTTGTCTATCTATCCATTTGTTTAATAATTTATCTATATTACTATCTATCAATCAATCTATCATTCAATCTAGCTGTTTATCTATCAAACTATCTTTCTATATAATTATATGTCGATCAATCTATATATCTATCTATCAATATGACTATATATATATATTTATCTATCTATATTATATATATATCTATTTATCTATCTATATATTTATCTATATATTTATATATCTATTTATTTGTATGTCTATCTATCTATTTATCTATTTATCTATCTATATATATATATATATATATCTAAATATTTATCTATTTGTCTATCTATCTATTTATCTATCTATCCATCTATCTATCTATCAGTGTATCTATCTATTTATTTATCTATCTATATGAATATCTATCTATTTATCTTCTGTCTTTCTATCTATGTATCTATTTATATATCTATATGTCTATCTATCTATCTATCTAACTATCTTTCTATCAATCTTTCTATCTACAGGTTTATCTATCTTTCTATATATCATTCTATTTGTCTATATATCTTTCTTTCTATTTTTTTTATTCAGTTAAATATCTATCTATTTATCTATCTATTTATCTATATATTTGTCTATCTCACTTTATATATTTTTGTCTATCTTTCTGTCTATTTTCTGTCTATCAACATATCTATATTCCTAACTATCTTTCTATATATCTATTTTTCTATCTATCTATCTATCATACGATCTATCTATTTATCTTACTATCTATCTATCTATTTATCTACCTACCTCGTTATCTATCTATCTATCTCTGTTTAGATCGCTCTGTCATTTTATCCATCGACCAATATGTCTATCAATTTGTCTATCAATCTATATATTAATAAATCTATCTATCTATCTATCTATCTATATATTTGTCTATTTATCTATCTATAAAGAAATCTATCAATATGTCTATCTTTTGTCTATCTATCAATCTATCTTTCTATCTATCTAATTGTCTAATTATCTATCTAACTATAAGTCAATTACTCCACATGTTTACCTATATGTAGATCTATCAGTCTTTGTATCTATCTATATATCAATCTATCTATTTGTCTATCTATTTTTTTATCTATATCTCTATTTATCTATCTATCTATGTTTTTTTCTATCTGTCTAAATATTTTTCTATCTATCTATCTATCTATTTTTTATTTATCTATCTATATATCTAACTATCTATCAATCAAACTTTCTATCACTCTATTTATCTATCTTTCTTTCTTTCTTTTATTCAATTTTTATTTTTTTCAATCAATTTATCTGTCTGTCTATCTTAGTCTTTCTATCTATCTAGTTATTTGTCTATCTTTTTATCTATCATCTATCTATCTATCCATATGTTTATCTAACTATATATATATATATATTTCTATCAATATGTTATCTATATTTATATTTATCTGTCTATCTAAATGTCTATCTATCTGTCTATCTATCTATCTCTCTAACTATTGATATATCACTCTAACCTTGTGTATATTATCTTTCTATCTATCACTCTATTTATCTATCAATTCTCTGTCTATCTATTTTTCTATCTATCTATCTCTCTATATTTATGTATATCTATATGTCTATTTATCTGTATATCTATTTATCTCTCTATCTATCGATCATTATATCTATGTGTATATTATATGTATGTCTATCACTCTATATATCTATCTATTTTCTTTCTATCTATCTGTCTATTTTTTAGTCTATCTATCTTTCTTTCTTTCTATATATCTATTTATCTATCTGTCTATCTATTTATCTATTTGTCTATATATCTTTCTATCTATCTATCCACCTTTTTTCTTAACTATCTAATAATTGAATTGTCTATCTATATATCTATCTATTTATATTTTTGTTTATTTATCTAACAATTGATTGTCTATCTATCTATCTATCTCACTATATGACTATCTATCTATCTTTTTATGATTCTATCTAACTATATATATATATATCTATCTATCTATCTGTCTATTTTTTTTATCTGTTTTTTATTTATTTGTTTATCTATTTGTTTATCTATTTGTCTTATTTTTTTCTATCTATCTTTATTTCTATCTATCTATATTTTTATCTATCTATCTATTTATCTAGATATCTGTCTATTTTTCTATCTATATATCTGTCTATTTGTATGTCTATGTGTTTATCTATTTATTTGTCTATCTTTATGTTTATCTATCTATCTTGTGTCTATCTATCTATCTATCTATCTGTTGGTCCTTTTTTTTCTAACAATTTATTATCATTTCTATCTTTTTATCTATTTTCTATCAATTTGTTATTCTTCCTATCAATCTTTATATCTAACTTTCTTTCTATCTATTTGTCTGTTTATCTATCTATCTGTTTATATATCTTTCTATCTATCAGTCAATCTTTTTGACTATATATATATATATATATGTATGTATATATCTATATGTCTATCTATCTAACAATCTATAACAATATATAAGTGTATATCTATCTAGTTCTCCATTTGTTTATCTATCTGTCTATCTCTATATCTATATATTTATCTATCTTTCTGATTATTTATCTGTCTATCAATATTTATCTATCTATTTATCATCGTGTCAATATTTCAATCTATCTATTTATCTATCTATCTATCTATCTATCTTTATATCTATCTATCAATTTATATATCAATTTATCTATCTATCAATGTGTGTGTCAATTTGTCAATCTATATATTTATCTCTCAATTTATATGTTTATTTATTTGTCTATCGATCTATCTATGTATTTGTCTAATATTTTATCTACCTATCTATCTAGCTGTGTCTATTAATCTTTTTATCTATGTATCTATCTATCTTTTTAATTATTTGTTTATTTATCTATGTATCTATGTATCTATCTGTAAATCTATCTATCTATCAATTTAAATATCTATATATCTATATATTTATCTATCTATTTGTTTATCTATCTATTTATCAATCTATCAACATATATATATATATATATATATATATATATATCTATTTATCTATCTCTGTGTCTAACTATTTATCTATCTATTTGTCTGTATATATATCTATATATTTATTTGTCTATCTATATGTCTATCTATATGTCTATCTATTTGTCTATCTTTAGTCTTTCTATTTATTTATCTATCTACCTATTTAAATATCTTTCTATTGATTTAAATATCTATCGATCAATCTTTTTATCTATGTAATTATCTATCTATATATCTATTTGTTAATCCATCTTTCTTTCTATTTGTCTATTTATGTATCTATCTATCCATTTATTTATTTATTTATCTATCTATCTATCTGTGTGTCTATCTTTATGTCTATCTACCTGTCAAAATTTTGAGCTATCTTTCTATCTATCTATTTTTCTATCTACCAATCTATCTATCAATATTTATATCTATTTATCTATTTGTCTATCTTTCTAATTATCTATATGTCTATCTATCTAACTATCTTCCAATCAATCTATCTATCTATTTGTCTATATATCTGTCTATCTATCTGTCTAATATATGTCTATCTATATGTCTATATATCTGTCTATTAATCTGTCTATCTATCATTCTATCTATCATTCTATCTATCACTCTATCTATCTGTCTATTATTTATTTATATACTTGGCTATCTATTTGTCTATTTTACTATCTATCTATCTATTTATTTTTCTGTCTATTTATCTATCTATCTATCTATTTATTTTTCTGTCTATTTATCTATCTATCTATCTATTTATTTATCTGTCTATCTATTTTTTGGTCTATATATCTATCTATTGATCTATCAATATATTTATCTATCTATATATTTATCTAACTATCTATCTATATGTCTATCAATCAAACAATCTATCTATTTATATATCTATGTATCAATCTATCTATATATGTATATATATATATATATATATATGTCTGTCTATCTATATATATATATTTATCTATCTATTTATCATTCAGTCTACCACTTTTTCTATCTATCTATATATCTATCTATCTATATATTAATCTATCTGTCTATCTATCTAACTATCTTTATATGTATCTATCTATTTATTTTTCTATGTATTTGTCTATCTATATGCTTATCTATCTTTATATCTATCTCTCTATCTATCGATATACCAATCTATCTATCTATCTATTTATCTCTCTCTATCTATCTATCTACTAATCTACCTATCTATCTCTATATCAATCTTTGTTTCTATCTATCTATCAATCTATTTATCTATCTATGTTTCTTTCTATTTGTCTATCATCTGTCTATCTATGTATCTATCTGTCTCTCTATCTATCTATATGTCTATTTATTTGTCTTTGTATCTATCTATATATCTATATTTATATCAATATGTCTATCTTTCTATCTATAAATATATTTTTCAATCTATCTATCCATTTGTATATCTATCTATCTCTCTATGTATCTATCTATCTATTTATCTATCTCTCTATCATTCTATCCATCTTCCTATATAACTGACTATCTATCTATATATCAATCTAACATATGTCAATCTATTGTCTATCTATCTATCTATCTATATTTCTATAAATCTATCTATCAATATTTCCATTATCTTTATACATATTTGTCGATCTATCTTTCTATATATATATATATATATCTGTCTATTCATCTATTTATCAATCTGTTTGTCTATCGATCTATCTAACTATATTTATATATTTATATCTATCTATCTTTTTATCTTTTTATCTCTCTATATTTCTTTTTCTCATTCTATTTGTCTATCTTTCTTTTTATCTATCTATATATATGGCTGTCTTTCTATTTATAAATATATATATATATATATATCTATCTATCTATCTATCTATTTGTGTATCTACTTGTATATCTATCTATCTGTCTGTCTATATTTATATCAATCTGCCTATCTATCTATCTATAAATTTGACTATCACACAATCTATCAATCTAAATATCAATTTGTCTATAAAACAATCAATCCATTTTTCTCTCTATCTATCTATCTATATGACTATCTATTTGTCTATCAATCATTTTATTAATATGTCTATCTATCTTTCTTTCTCTCTATTTTTCTATCAATCAACCTCTCTTTCTATATATTAATGTGCCTATCTGTCTGTCTATCAGTCTTTATGTCTCTCTATTTATTTATCTTTTTGTCTATCTATCTATCCATGTATATGTTATTTTACATATCTATCTATTTATGTAATTATCTGTCTATCTATCAATCTATCTGTCTGTCTGTCCATCTAAATATCTATCTTTATTTTTATCTATCTATCTATTTATTTATCTATATGATTATCTATTTATCTATAAATATATCTATTTGTCTATCTATCTATCTATCTATCAATTAATATATCTATCTGGCTTGCTATCTATATATCTATTATCAATATATATATATTTTATATCGATCTATCTATATTTCTATCAATCTAAATATCTATCTATTTGGCTATCTATCTATCTGTGTCTTTTTAAAATTTCTTCTATTTGTATATCTATTTATCTATCTATCTATTTATCTATCGATGTGTATATATATCTATTTATTTATATATCTATCTAACTATCTAATAATCTGTCGATCTTTGTATCTATCTATCTATATATATATTTATCTCTCTATCTATATATCTATAAATATATATATATATATCTATCTATATGCATGTCTATTAATATATCTATCAATATGTTCTATTAATATGTTTATCTATATTTCCATCAATCTGTCTATTAATCTGTCTATCAATCTATTTATCAATCTTTCTATCAATATCTCTATCAATGTGTCTATCAATATTTCTATCAATCAATCTATCTATCTATCAAACAATATTTCTATCTATCTATCAATATGTCTATTTTATGTTTATCTATTTATCTTTCTTTGTATCATTTTATCTATTTATTTTCTATTTGTTTGTATGTCGATCAATCTATCTATTTATTTATTTGTCTATCTATCTTTCTTTCTATCTATTAATCTATCTTTCTATCTATCTATTAATCTATCTTTCTATCTATTGGCGTATTTTTCTTTCTATCTATATGTATATATATCTATCTATCTATTTAGTTATCTATCGATCTATCTATCTATATATCTCTATATATATCTATATATCTATATGTCCATCTATTAATTTATCTATTTGTCTATCTATCTATTTATCTATTTGTCTATCTTTTTGTCTATCTATCTTACTATCTTTATTTATCTATCTATCTATCTATTTGTGTGCCTCTCTATCTATCTATCTATCTTTTTATTTATCTATATGTCTATCTGTCTATTTATCTATATATCAATCTATTTATTTTTCAATCTACATGTCTATCTATATATCATTATATCTATCTATCTATCTATCTATAAATCTATATATTTATCTAACAATTAATCTATTTATTTATTTGTCTATATATCTATCTATATATTTGTCTAATAATCTATCTATCTAACCTTCTATCTTTTTTTCTTTCTTTCTTTCAATCTATATGTCTATCTATCTATATATATATATCTAATTATATGTCTATCTATCTATGTATCTATTTATCTATATTTCTATAAATCTATCTGTTTGTCTATCTATCTATTTATCTATCTATCTATTTGTCTATTTATTTGTCTACTTATTTATTTATCTATCTATCTATCTATATATTTGTCTATATTTTTGTCTATCTTTCTATCTATCAACCTATCTATATTTCTATATTTCTATATTTCTATCTATCTATTTTTCTATCTATATATTTATTTATCTATCTCTGTATCTATCTATCTTTCTTTCTTTATATCAATCTGTCAATCTATTTATCTATCAATATGTTGATCAATTTGTCTATCAATCTATATATCAATAAATCTATCCATATGTCTATTTATCTATCTATGTATTTGTCTATCTATCTATCAATCAAGAAATCTATCAATTTGTCTATCTATTTGTTTATCTATCAATCTATCTTTCTGTCTGTCTATTTGTCTTCCTATCTATCTCTCTATCTGTCTAATAATCTACATGCCTGCCTTTATGTCTATTTGTCGGTCTATCTATCTATTTATCTGTCTGTCTTACTATTTGTCTATCTATCTATATCTATCTCTCTCTATCTATCTATATATTTATCTAAATCTGTATTTATCTATCTATGTATCTTTTTCTATATCTATCTATTAATTTTTCTATCTATATATTTGTTTATCTATCTATTTATTAACTATCTATTAATCAATCTTTCTATCTCTCTATTTATCTATCTTTTTTCATTTTTTTCTTTTTTTTATCTTTCTTCTTTTCTATCAATTTATATATGTTTCTATCTATCAATCTGTCTGTCTATCTATCTTACTCTTTCTATCAATATGTCTATCTATCTATCTATCTATTTGTCTGCCTATATATGTCTTTATCTATCTATCCATCGGTCTGCCTATCTATATGTATATCTATCTATCTATCTATCCATCTCTTTATTTGTCTATATATCACTCTATCTTTGTGTCTATTATCTATCTATCTATCACTCTATCTATCTGTCTATTATCTGTCTATATATTTGTCTATCTTTCGATCTATCTATATGTCTATCTATCTATATATTTATCTATCTCTCTATCTATCTATCACTTTAATATATGTATAGTATCTGTATATCTATTTATCTATATGTGTATTATCTATTATCTATCTATTATCTATCTATCTATTTATTTGTCTTTCTATCTATCTATCTTTCTATCTATCTATCTATTTATCTATATGTCTATCTATCTTTCTATCTATCTATCTATTTATCTATATGTCTATCTATCTATCTATCTATATTTTTATTTAACTAACTTTATATCGAATTATCTATCTATCTAACTATATGTTTGTCTATCTATCTATTAATCTATATTTTTATCTATCTTTCTATCTATTTATCTATATATATATATATATATCTATATATCTATATATTTTTCTATCTGTCTGTCTCTCTATCTATTTATTTATCTATTTGTTTATCTATTTGTATTTCTATTTGTCTATCTATCTTTATATCTATCTATCTGTCTGTTTATCTATCTATCTATTTATCTATCTATCTATATGTCATTTGTCTATCTATTTATTTATCTATCTATATGTATATATATTTATCATTTTTCTATCTATCTACCTCTCTATCTATCTATCTTTTTATCTATCTTTATATATATATATATCTATCTATCTATCTATTTATCTCTCTTTTTTTCTTTCTATCTATCTATCTATCTTTTTGTCTATCTATCAATCTATCTATTTATCTTTCTATTGTTATATATATCTATCTATATTTCTATCTATCTTTCAGTCTTTCTACTATTCTTCTCAATCCAAGTAAGAGTTTCTTTGTTCTTCTCCTTCAAATTGCATATACATATCTCCATCTCTCTGAATTATATATAAACAATCATCATTCATTTTTTTCCGTATATTTGGGTATTAGTTTTTTTTATTTCTCCTCCGAATTTCTTCATTTTTACATCAATTTCATTTAAACTATCATGATTTTGACTCGACACAATTAATTAAAAATAATTTTTCAGTTTAATCTTTGTTCTTCTACTATTTAAAATTTGTGTTTTATTGATTTTGATTTCAATTAAAGAATATTTGCATCCGAATAATCTTAATGTTAATTGTTTATATTTATATAATCTTATGACATTATGTATAAATGTCTATATTTTAATATATATAATGAATAATGTTAAATAAAACTTTTATTTAATGTTAATCTTAAATGTCTATAATAGTATATATAAACTTTTAAATATTTATATAATCGTATGACATTATGTATAAATGTCTTTACTTTAATATATATAAACGTATTACATTATAAATACACATTGATATGTTTATATAAACATATAATGTTATATATAAATATTTATACATATGTTTTAATGTTTATGAATATCTATACAAACTTTATATTAACCTATCCATTTATATATTTTTTGATATAAGAATTATATAATATTAAATAATTATACAATTTTGTAAATATTTATATTACATATTTGTTTATATAAATATAGAAATATATATATATACTATATATTATTTATAAAAGTGTTACATATAAATATAATAATATTTAAGTAACATTTATAAAAATATTTTATTCACAAATATTATATAGATACACGTGTTTAAATATATAATCATATGCCATTTTATATAAAAGTATTTATAACTATATTTATAATAAAGTAAACTATTTCTATAACTATATTTATAACTTTGTATAACTAATTTGTAACTATATAATATTGTATAACTATATGTATAATTTCTATATAACTATATTTCTAAAAAAGTACTATATGTATACTAACATATAACTATATATAAGTATATTTTACTTACTGTGCAACTATATAAATGTTATATATAATTATATCTTTAACTAGATACAATGTATAACTATATGTGTATAACTATATATAAATATTTGCATAACTATGTAGCACTATATAATTAAATATAACTATATTTGTAACTATATATACATACATGTATTCATATAATTAAATCAAAAAATTTTTTTATAACGTTGTTTATATTTATGTATAATTACTTATAACTACTCGTATGAATATATCTATATATAACTATTTATAACT
The DNA here is from genome assembly GCA_029783825.1 of Sapria himalayana. Lineage (NCBI taxonomy): Eukaryota > Viridiplantae > Streptophyta > Magnoliopsida > Malpighiales > Rafflesiaceae > Sapria > Sapria himalayana. The sequence goes on from JAREIK010000237.1 coordinate 163,345, forward strand.
ATATATATTATATATAAAATAATATATAACTATAAATAATTGTATCTTACTATGAGAATAACTTTAAAGGTTTTATGCATAATTATATTTAAATATTAAATTTACAGCTTATGTTTAATAAATACTTGTATATATTAGTTTATAAAAAAGTATTTTACTATATCAATACATATGCATTATTATATGTATAAATATGAAAAATTAAATGAACAAATATATAAACTTACATGTATAAATTTATGTCAGCTATATTTATAAACACATATATAACCATATGTAACTCTATTTATAATTACATTTATACCAACATTGAACATTATGTTTAACTATATGTGTATAACTATATATAAATATTTGTATATCTAAATAAATGTTTATATAAGTATATATAACTATATTTGTAACTATATATACATATATATTCATATAATTAAATCAAAATATATGTTTATAACGTTGTATATATTAATGTAATACTACTTATAACTACTTGTATGAATATATATATATATATAACTATATGTTTAATTATATATAACTATTTATAACATTATATATTATATGTAAAATAATATATAACTATAAATAATTGTATCTTACAATGTGTATAACTTTAAAAGTTTATGCAAAATTATATTTATGTATTAAATTTATAGTTTATATTTAATATATACTTGTATATAGTAGTATATAAAAAAGTAATTTACTATATCTATACCTATACATTACTATATGTATAGATATATAAAATTAAATAAACAAATATATAAACCTACATGTATAAATATACATTTAACTATATGGGTAACTATATGTATAACCACATGTAACTATAGTTATAATTACATGTATAACAATATACAACATTATTTTAAACTATATGTGTATAACTATATATAAATATTCGTATATCTAAATAAATATCTATATAATTATATATAACTATAATAAGAGATACTTGTGTTTAGTGAAGTACACTAAAGATGACATAAATATAGAAAAATTTAAACAAAATATGGGAAATAGAGAATGGGCAATAGAAGAAATGAAAATAATGGTTATTCAATTGGGAAGAGAATGGAAAAGTGAGAGAGGAGGGGATTTTAGTTCACTTAAAAAACCAAGAAATATGAAAAAATATTTAAATAAAACATATGAAACTAAATGCACGACTAGAGCACAGGCAAAATCAGCAAATAATGTATAATTTTATCTACTAGAACATAAGAGGAGTGGCTAATCTCTCCTCAAGAAACAGGGTTAAAAAATTGATAAATATGCATAAAATCAGTATGCTAACGATAACTGAGCCTATGGTGGATAAAGTCCACTTAGGAAAATATAAAAAATTGTTGGGATTTGAGCATGGATTCTCTAATAATAATGGTAAGATTTGGTTATTCTGGAAGAATAACCCAAATATAACAATTTTAAAAGAAATTGATAAAATAATAAATTTTAGCTTAACTCAAGAGAAAAAGGAAATAATATCAGTAATATATGCTAAATACAAAAAAAGATGAAAGAAAAAAACTATGGGGTGAAATGGAGAATTTAGCCATGTAAAATAAGCCGTGGATAATAGGTGGAGATTTTAACATAGTAAGAAACTCTAGTGAGAAGAAAGGTGGGAAACCTCCAAATGCTAGAGCAACCTCTCAATTTAATGAGATTATAGGAAAAACTAACCTAATAGAAGCTAATTACTTAGGTTTGAAATTCACATGGTGCAACAACTGGAAAAACAAAGGAACGATATGGGCTAGATTAGACAGAGTTCTATTTAACTTCAAGTGGCTAGAGCATTTTAGCTCGACCCAGGTGAAACATTTAAATAGAACATGCTCGGATCATAGCCCTCTTTTAATCACGGTTAAAGATACATCATCACACACAGGGGGTTCGTTTAAATTTCAGAACACCTGGTGTCTTCATCACAACTTCCTAGACTTGGTTAAAGAATCTTGGTACAAAGAGGCTTCAAGAAAACCATTTCAATTGTTAAACTCTAAGCTAAAAAGATTAAAATTTGATTTAAAAAAAATGGAATAAAGAAATATTTGGTGATATCAATAAAAACATAAAGGATGCTGAAGAGTTAGTGATAAAAGAAGAACTAGAATTTGAAACAGATCAAAACACAAATAATAGAATCACATTAAGCAAAGCACAGGCTGAACTAAAATTAAAGCTGTTAATGGAAGAGACATATTGGAAACCAAAAGCAAAGATAAAATGGTTAAAGGAAGGGGACAAAAATACAAAATTTTTTCAAAAAGTAACAAAAATAAAATATCAAAAACATAGAATAAAAGGCATAAAAAATGAGAAAGAAGAGTGGGTGGAAAAAAGAAGAAGATATCCAAAAATACTTTGCAAATCTCTTTGAAAAACACTTAGGTGGGGAAAGCAATCATAATGGTCATACTCTTTTACAAAGTATACAAAAGAAAATATCTCCAGAAGATAATGAAATGCTTACTAAATTCCCAGAAGAAAATGAAATCAAAGTAGTAGTCTTTAGTATGAACAAAGACAGTGCAGCAGGTCCAGTTGGATGGAACAATTGTTTCTTCCAAGAATGTTGGAATATAATAAAAGAGGATCTAATGAAAGCCATTCTTTGTATATTCTGTGGTTCATGAATAGGAAAAAACTGGGGCATCTTTTATATAGTCCTCATACCAAAAATAGAAAATCCTCAAAAAGGAGAAGACTTTAGACCAATTAGTCTTTGTAATTCTATTTATAAAATACTTGCCAAAATTCTACAAAGTAGGCTAGTAAATGTCCTTCCTAAAATTATCTCAAAGGAACAAATAGGCTTTATGGAAAATAGATTAATAATGGAGAATATATGTTTGGCTAAAGAAATTATTAGAGAAATAGGAACTAAAACAAGCGGGCATAATGTAATGATAAAATTAGATTTATCTAAAGCATTTGATAGAGTAGAATGGGATATTCTTTGCTTCACCATGCGCAAAATGGGCTTCTCTGAAGTCTGGATAGATTTAATATATAGATGTATTTCAAATACATGGGTCAAAATTATTATAAATGGAAAATTAGGAGAAGAAAATAAAACCGAAAAGAGGTCTAAGACAAGGAGATCCTCTATCTCCCTCTCTATTCAATATCTATATAGAATTGTTAATTGTAAACCTTAAAAACAACATTGAAAGAGGTAGAATAGGAATTTTTAGTCAACCTACGAATACACCTTTGGTATGCTGTTTAGCTTATGCAGATGATGTAGTGATTTTCACTAATGGAGGAAGCAAATCGCTTCACAATCTGATGGAGCTATTAAAATGTATGGAATAAGAAACAGGTCAAATGCTAAATAAACGAAAATGTCAATACATTGTGGCTTCGAAATCTCCTAATGCATTAACTCATAAAGTTAAAAATATAACAGGCTTTTCTCAAAATAAAGGGGAAATAATATTCTTGGGCTGCCCAGTTTATGAAGGTCGATTAAAAATGGAGTATTTAGATTTTTTAATGGATAATTAAAAAGAAAAATATCTGGATGGAAGGAGGAGTTGCTAAGTATGGGGGGAAGGATAACAATGATAGCTCAATTTTTAAAAAGTACTTTAATGCATAATTTAATGATTATTCAACCCACCAAAATATTTATTAAAAAAATAGAAAAAGAGATAGCTAATTTTTTATGGGGCAAAAAAGAGGGAAAATATAAAATTCACTGGAAAAAATGGAGAGAGATTTATGTTTTCCATTGCAAGAAGCTGGATTTAGATTTTCTAATCTCAATGATTTAGCTAAGGCTTGGGCAAGTAAAAGATGGTGGAGATTAAAAGAAAATGAAAGTTTATGGTCGGAATTCATGCGAGCAAAGTATTGCATAATGATGACATGAAATAAAATTAAAAATAGAAGTAAAATATCTCAAATATGGGTACAAATGCTTAAACAAAGAGATTTAGCTGAAAAATATTCAAAACTCACTAGGGAAGGATGGTGCTGGACGTTAAACTCTGAAGGAACATTTTCGATTAAATCAGCTAAGAATATTATAAGAGAGAAAAGAGAAGAACAAATATTATTTAAATGGGCATGGAATAATGATAGCCCACAAAAAATCAAAACTTTTATGTGGAAAGTGTTATCAAATATCTTGCCAATAGATATGAATGTAAAAAGAAAGGGATTTAGTTAGTATCTAGATGTGACTGTTGTGAAATTGAGGTTGAAACCTTAGATCACTTGCTATCACAAGGGAAGATTGCATCAGAAATATGGAGAAGATTAGGATTAGAATTGCATATAAATATGATCATCTTCCCTTGAAAAGGAGACTTTTAAAATGGATAAATATTTATGCTTCTAACCCAGCTAAAAAGTGGAATATAAAATTAATGTCCCACTAATAGCTATGTGGTGCATTTGGAAAAGCAAGGAACCAAGAGTAGGTTTTGAGGGATTTAAAATGATAATAGATAATATCTGGAGAGAAATTAAAGAGGAAACGAGGATGATTATGGAATCGAACCCTCTTAAGTTTCTTGAAATAAAGCCAGATAAAGACATATTGAATTTTTGGAATTTAAAAGTTAAATATACTCACTTTTAAAAACATTAGGTATAGTCTGGGAAAAAACCATCTAAGGATAGGCTTGCATTAAATATAGATGGTAGCTTTGATAGAGACATGGGGGCAGCAGGAGGAAGGCGGAGCTATAAGAATTTCTGAAGGGAACCTAGTCCTGGCTTACGCAAGAAAAAATATCAAGCTTCTTCTGCCCCTTCATGCAAAAAATTCTAGCTCTAAGAGATGGCTCAAAAATATGCATAAAAAATAAACTAAACAGGAATAGATATTCAATCAGACTCAACAATTAGTAGTTAGTTTAATTAATAAAAAGTCAGTAATGTGGAAATATGAAGAAGAAATAGAAGAAATTCTGCATTTAACTAATTTGTTAAACATCTCTATAAAACATATATTTAGAGAAGCCAATGTATTAGCAGATAAGTTAGCCAAGGAAGGTAGAATTAGGGGTTATCATGATTATCAGGAAGGAGACTTACCTGAAAATTACAAAGGCATCCTAGTCTTAGATAGCAAAAAATTGCCTTATATTAGAAAAATTAAAACACTTAAGAACTGAGTGATAGTATTTTGGTATTTTGATAGTATTAACTTGCTGAAGGTTTTATAGCTGTAATGCAATAATAGGAGGCCTTAATTTGCAGAGGCCAAAAGCTCAGGTAAAGAGTCTCCCTGGTCCTGAGGGGAGACTAAGTTTCTACTCTACTCTTTTCTTTTTGCTTTTTCCTTGTATTTTGGTATTTTCAATAAAACCGAGACGGTATGCTGTTGTTTTCTGCTTGGAATGTAAAAGATATAGAAGTCAATAAGAAGCAGCAAGAAAGGCCTGGACATGGATCAAAAAAAGAGATTACTGTAGGTATGTTAAAGGTATGAGAGGTCTTGGAGTTTGCTTTGTCTTTATGGCAGGAAACTTGTGAAGGTTCCACAAAGGTTTAAAGTAAGATTGCGCTGCAGTAAAAATCACCATAGTAGACTGAAAAAGAAGTGGTATTAAATGTGTTATGTGGAGGGTGAATAAAAGACTGGATAGAAAAGAAAAGAAGCCCTTTTCAGCACAGTCATGTAATTTGATGAAAGCCACAATTCAAGACTGGTGGAGATGTGTCGGCTGCAACCATTTATGTTTTTTTACCTTTTGTGTTGCCTCTCTTGTAATTCAGATTGTCAATGTTTTAAGGGGGTGGGGGAAAACTAAAATGGGTAGGTATAGAATATATATGTTCTGCTATGCTTTGTACAGATTAAAACAGGCATCATGAGGCAACAAAGAGGCCATGTGCAGAAAGTTAAAGAAGCTCGGGGACAACCAGCATGCATGTACATTCGAACTTTGAAGAGAAAGGATTTAGAGAGAGTGAAATGGCTTAGCTAGAGTAGAAGGGAGTAAGATGGTGTTGCTGAATGCTTAATATCCACAAGGATATAGAGCTTAATTAAATGGTCATTGAGTTGTAAATAGTCTGTAAATGTCTTTAATGGGTCTGGTTTTGTCTGTATGCAGCTGGTCAGCTGCTGAGTTGGTCATGTGTTAAGGGTCAGTGGTCTGTAATTGAGGGGTCCTGAGTAGGTGAGTTATCAAATGAAGTCTGGCAAGTGTTTGTATAAATGTCAGAATAAAGTCAGAGGGGGTAGAATAGAGTCGATCGAAGTAAAATGTCAAGGGATGGAGGAGTCTGCGCGATAAAGCTACAGACTTCAACAAGAGTTAATGCCGTGAGGAGGAGCATTGCGATGAGGGAGGAAAAATGAAGAGAATGTGAAAGTTTGAAAGCAAGGAAAAGTGAGGATAACGAAAAATGGAAAAATAAAAGAGGCACAATCAGCCTTGAATAAAAAGGCACCATCAGCATTGAATGCGAAAGTGCTAAATGTTTCAACACCAATATGTAGACACAAACGGAAAGAAAAAAGGCACCATCAGCCTTGAATAAACTTTTGCAGCACATGACATATGGATTTAAGAGAATGCCTGTAGATAGAAAAACCTTAATATAGTATATGTTTTGTTTTATTTTTCAAGAATGGGTGTAAAAGGGTCAAGGGTAGAAGTAGTTTGTAAAAATGGTATTCCTCCGCCAAAAGAGAGGGTTATAATTAATAAAACAAACCTTAAAAAAGAGATACTTGTGTTTGATAAATAAAATGATTTTTTTAACTAGTTATGGAAGATGATCGTTAATGGATGTACAATGGTCGAATAGTGAATCGAATGTTCTCTAATGAATGGGGGGATAAAGTTGATGAATTTGTTGAGTTTGCTCTGAGACATCCTGAGTGTGTGAATAGTGGTACAGATATAAGGTGTCATTGCACTTTAGTTAAATTTCAGAATAAAAAGTTTTTGAATGTTGAAACTGTGAAGATATATTTGTATAGAAATGGTTTTGTGGCAGATTACTATGTTTGGATATACCATGGTGAGAATCAACTCCAACTGAGGTTTTCTAGTTTAGTATGGGTGTCAGTAAGTGAAACTAATCAGATGGTCTCAGATAATA
>JAREIK010000237.1:173548-186048 GCA_029783825.1 Sapria himalayana
GTCTATCTATGGTATCGATCTACTCTCTATATTTTGATTTATCTTTCTATCTATATGTAACTATCATTATATATTTTTTGTCTATCTATCTATTTATCTATTTATATATCTAACTAACTAACTATCAATCAATCAATCTGTCTGTCTATCTTTCTTTCTTTCTATCTTTCATTTTGTCTATCTATCTATAAATTTATTTGTCTATCTGTCTATCTTTGTGTCTATCTCTCTATTTATATTTATATCTATCGATCTATTTGTCTATCTATCTGTCTACCTACCTACCTATCTATCTATTTATATGTCTGTCTTTATATATGTACATTCTATCTGTCTATCTATTTGTTTGTATATCTATATGTGTATCTATTTATCTATCTGTCCATCTATTTGTCTATTTATTTGCCTATCATTCAATAGATCAATCTATCTATCTATTTATTTATCTATCTATCTTTCTTTCTTTCTGTCTATTTGTCTTTCAATCTATCTCTCTTTCTATGCATTAATCTATTTGTCTATCTATATATCTGTCATTCTTTCTATCTGACTATCTAGTTGGCTATTAGAATATCTACTTGTCTATCTACCTATCTATCTATTTATCAATCTGCTATCCATATGTCTATCTACTTTCTATCTATTTGTCTATCTATATGTCTATCTATATATCTGGTTATCTATCTTTTTGACTATTTATTTGTGTATCTATATCTATCTAATATCTATCTTCTCGATCTACTTATCTATATGTCTATCAATTTGTCTATAAATATGATTATTAATCTTTCTATCTATCTATCTATTTATCTCTCTATCTATTTGTATATCAATCTATATATCAATCAATCTATCTGTTTATCTATCTATCAATCTATCAATTTATCTGTCTACCTATCTGTTTATTTATTTGTCTATTTATCAATCTATTTATCTACTTATCTAATAAACTATCAATCAATCAATCAAAATGGCTATCAATCTATCTATTATTAAGTATATATCTATCTATTTATCTATCTATTTATCTATCTTTTTTCTACCTTTTTATTTGTCTTCAATAATTTGTCTGTTTATCAATCTATTTGTCAATCAATCTGTCTGTCTATCTAGTCTGTATATCTATTAAGTCTTTCTATCTATATGTTATATCTATCTATCTGTCTATATATTATCTGTCTATCTATCTGTTGTCTATCTATCTAGTCTATCTATCTACCTATCTATCTTTTTATCTTCTCTATATATATGTATATCATCTATCTTTAAATATCATTCTATCTATCTATCCGTTAATTATATGTCCATCTATCTGTCTATCAATATGTCTATATAAATCTGTTTATCTATTTTTTTATCTCTAGCACTCTATCTATCTGTCTATTATCTATCTATCTTTCTATTTATCTATTTAACTATCGATCTATCTATTTTTCATTCAATTTATCTATTTTTATGGCTATCTATTAGTATATCTATCTATTTATTTATCATTATATCTAGCAATCTAACAGTATATTTATTTTTCAATCTATCTATCTATTGATCTATGTATCTATTTATCTATCTATATGCCTATCTATCTTTCTTTCTATATGTATGTATGTCTATCTATCTATTTATCTATCTATATATCTATCTATGTATTTATCTATCTATATATCTTTCTATCTATCTATATGTATGTCTATCTATCAATCTATTTATCAATCAGTCTATCTCTCTGCCTATCCATCTATATATATGTCTGCCTATCTATCTATCTATCTATCTGTCTGTCGACGTATCTATCTATTTATTTTTCTATCTATTTTGCTATCTATATGTCTATCTATCAGTCTATCTATCTATCTTTTTATCTATCTTTCTATCTATCTTTTGATCTATTTGTCTATCTATCTGTCATTCTATATGTTTATCAATCTGTCTATCTATCTGTCTATTTATCTATCTATCTGTCTATTTATCTATCTATCTTTCTGTATATCGATCTATCAATCTAAATTTATATATATCTTTATGTCAATCTATTTGTCTATATATATATATATATATATTATCTATTTGTCTTTCTATCTATTTATTTATCTATTTGTAAATCTATTTATCTATCTTTATATCAATCTATCTATCTTTCTATCTATAAATATGTCTACCAATCTATCTATCTATCTATCTATCTATCCATTTGTTTATCTATCTATCTATGTACCTGTCTATCTATTTGTTTATCTTTCTATCTATCATTCTATCTTCATATATTTATATTTATCAATCTATCTAACTATATTTCTATCTGTCTGTCTATCTATCTTTTTTCTTTATATCAAATTAATCTATCTATATTTTATTCTATCTTTTTATCTATATGTCGATCTATCTTTCAATTTATTTGTCTTTCTATCTATTTATATATCTAGTTGTTTTTCTAGCTGTCTCTCTTTCTTTATTTATAAATATCTATCTTTCTATTTATCTTTCCATCATTCTATTCGTCTATTTTTCTATCTCTCAATCTATTTCTCTATCAAACTTTTGTTTATCTATCAATCTGTCTTTCTATCTATATATCTATATATCTATCTATCTATTTGTGTATCCATCTATCTATCTATATATTATTTATCTATCTATATATAAATCAATCAATCTATCTGTCTGTCTGTCAATAAATCTATCTATCAATCTAAATATCAATTTATCTATAAAACAATCTAACATCCTATCTATCTATCTATTTGACTATCTATTTATCTATTAATCTATCTATCTATTTGTCTATATATCTATCTTTCTTTTTTTTCTATCTATTTGTCTTCAATCTATCTCTCTTTCTATCTTTTAATCTATTTGTCTTTCTATCTATCTATCTGTCTTTCTATATATATCTATCTATCTATCTCTCTATTTATTTATCAATCTGACTATATATAAATCTTTCTGTCTATCTTTTGATCGATCTATAAATCTATCAAATGTCTATATATCTATCTATATGTCTATCTATCTATTTATTTATATGCTTATCTATTTATCTATCAATCTATATATTTGTCTATCTATATATCTATCTATCAATAAATCTTTCTATATGTCTATCTATCGATATACATTTTTGTCAATCTATCTATCTATATTTCTATCTAACTATCTATCTATATATTTGTATATCTATCTATGTATCTAATTTATCTATCTATTTATTTATTTATTTTTTTATCTTTTTATCTATATGTCTATCTATTTATCTATCTATCTATTTGTCTATTTTTGTGTATATGTATTTATCTATTTATTCATCTATCTAATTATCTATCAATCTATCTTTCAATATGTACTATCAATCTGTCTATTAATTTGTCAATCAATTTTCGATGAATCTATCTATCAATCTTTCTTTCAATCCATCAATCTATCTATCTATCTACATGTCTAACTATATTTCAATCTATCTATCTATCTATCTGGTTAATTTTTTTCTAACTATCCATCATTCTTTATATATTTTTATCTGTTCATCTATCTATTTATCTGTCTATCTATCAATCTTTCTATCAATCTTTCTATCTATCTTTCTATCTATCTTTCTATCTATCTAATTTTCTATATATCTATCTATCTATCTATATGTTTATCTATCTTCCTATCTATCAGTCAATCTCTTTGTCTATATATCAATCTATTTGTCTATCTAGCTATATATATATATATATATCTATAACTATATATGTGTATATCTATCTATCTATCTCTTTATCTACCAATTTGACTATCTTTCTGTCTATCTATCTATCTATTTATCAATATTTATCTATAGATATATCTATTTGTATGTGTGTCAATCTATCTATCTATCTATTTATCTATCTAATTATCTATCAATATTTTTATCTATCTATTTATATTTCAATATGTCTATCTATCTATTTATGTATTTGTTTATCTATCTATCTCTATATCTATCTGTCAATATATATATGTCGATCTATCTATCTATCAATTAGTGTCTATCTGTCAATCTATATATTTATCTCTCAATTTATCTATTTTTTTTATTTGTCTATCTATCTATCTATGTATTTGTCTAATAATATATCAATCTAACTATCTATCTATATTGATATTTGTCTATCTATCTTTCTATCTAATTATTAATCTATTTATCTATGTATATATCTGTCTATCTATCTGTCTATATATCTATCTAATTATTTTATCTATCTATATGTCTATCTATCTGTCTATCTTCTATCTTTCTATCTATTTATCTATTTACCTATCTAAATGTCTATCTATTGATTTAAGTATCTATCTATCAATTATTCAATCTTTATCTATCTATATATCGATATATTTGTCTATCCATCTTTCTTTCTATTTGTTTATTTATCTGTCTATCTATCTATTTACTTATGTATCTATTTATCTTTCTATCTATGTATCTATCAATCTCTCTATCTATGTATCTATCTATCTGCGTGTCTATCTTTCTGTCTATCTACCTGTCAAAATTTCTATCTATCTTTCTGTCTATCTATTTTTCTCTCTATCAATCTATCTATATATCTTTATATCTATTTATCTATCTATCTATCTAACTATCTATATGTCTATCTATATCACTATATATCTATCTATCTATCTATCTCTCTATCTATCTATCTATATGTATACCTATCTGTCTAAAATCTATTTATCTATATGTCTATCTATCTATCTATTAATTTGTCTATCTTTCTATTGATCACTATATCTATCTATCTATTATATGTCTATATATCTATCTATATATATGTCTATTTGTCTATCTTTATATCTATCTATCTTTCTGTCTATCTATCTATTTATTTATCTATATATCTATTTTTGGTCTATCTATCTCTCTATTAGTCTATCTATCTATTTATCTATCTATATATCTGTAAATCTATCTATTTAAATGTTTGTCTATCTATCGATCTATAGATATATCTATGTATCTATTTATCTATCTATTTGTTTGCCTATCTATCTATCTATCTATATATATGTTTATCAATCAGTCTATCTCATTTTCTATCTATATATTTATATATCTATCTATTTATATGTTTGTCTATCTATTTGTAAATTAGGAGGGAATTAGCAAATAAAAATTATCGACAAATTTCTGACCATTTAATGACCAAAAATATATTACAATGAAAAATAGGTAGGTAAAGTCGCTTTCCAAAATATTAATAACAACGTAATTACCGACCATTTACCAACCAAAATTTTGGTTGGTAATTCCTAGGTTAAATTTTTAGAGTTAAAATAAATTGCTTAGTCATTAACACTTTGCAAAAATTCCCTTTTTCAAATTTCGAACCAAAGGCAAAACACGACTACACGGAAGCAACCTATGAATTCTATCTCTTCTGTTACCATGTAATTTTTTCATTGGTCTTCTACTTCTGAATGCTATATATATATATATATCTTTGTCTCTCTGAATTTTATTAGCACTATCGAATTTTCATTTTTACACAATAATCTGGTATTTGCTTTTTTTAATTCTCCCTCGATTTTCTTTCTTTTTCCTTCTATTTTCATTTAACCTATATGATTTTGACTTTACCCCATTAATGAAATTATAAATTGTTAGTGTAATCTTTGTTTTTTTACTATTTAAATTTTTAGGGTTTTATTGATTTCTAATACTAAATGTTTGCATTTTGTTCTCTCCTTCTATAGCTTAAGAAAATATATAATGCTCGATGTTTTCGGCTTCTTTAAATTAAGAAAAATTAAACTTAATGTTAAATGGTTATATTTTTGTTGTCTTCGAATAAATTATAAAATGTAATAGTATATATAAAGTTTTATACATTTATATAATCGTATGACATTATATATAAATGTCTATAATTTATATAAATGTATTACATTAAATATAAACACTAATATGTTTATATAAACATATAATGTTATATATAAATATTTATACATATATATTCATGTTTATAAATATCTTACAACATTTACAAAAAACTATCTATTTATATAATTTTTTATATAACAATTATGTAACATTAAATATTTATACAATTTTGTAAATAATCTATTACATATTAATTTTAATATAAATATAGAATATTTATAATGTATATATAAATATGATATATATACTATATATTATTTATAAAAGTGTTACATATATATAATTATATTAAAGTAACATTTATAAAAATATTGTAATCACAAATATTATATCTTAACACTTGTTTAATTATATAATCATGCGCCATTATATAAAAAAGTATGTATAACTAATTTTTAACTATATAATAATGCATAACTATATGTATAATCTATATATAACTATATTTCTAAAAAAATTTACTATATGTATAATTATATCTTTAACACATATATAACTATATATAATTGTATTTTACTAAATGTATAACCATTTAAATGTTATATAATTATATCTTTAACAGCATACATATTTATAACTATATGTGTATAACATTTTATAAATACTTGTATAACTATGTAACACTCTATAAAATTAAATATAACTATATTTGTAACTATATAACATATATGTATTCATATAATAAAATCAAAATATTTGTTTATAACGTAATATATATTTATATAACTACTTGTATGAATATATCTATATATAACTATATGTTTAATTATATATAACTATTTATAACTATATATATTATATGTATAATACTATATAACTATAAATAATCGTATCTTACTATATGTATAACTATAAAAGTTTTTTACATAATTATATTAAAATTTAAAATTTATAGCATATATTTATTATATCTTTGTATACATTAGTATATAAAAGAGTGTTTTTACTATATCATTACTTATACATTACTATATGTATAGATATATAAAATTAAATGAAAACATATTTATACCTACATGTATAAATATAAGTATAACTATATGTGTAACTATATGTATAAACACATGTAACTATATTTATAATTACTCTATAACAATATACAACATCATGTTTAACTAAATGTGCATAACTATATATAAATATTTGTATAACTATATATAAATATTTGTAAAACTATATATAAATATTTGTATAACTATATAAAACATTATATTATTAAATATAACTATATTTGTAACTGTGTATACATATATGTATACATAAATATAAATCTATATATTTGTTTATAATTTTGTATACATGTATGTATAACTACTTATAACAACTTGTATTAATATATCTATATATCACTATTTGTTTAATTATATATAACTATTTATAACTATATATATTATATGTATAATAATATATAACTATAAATAATTGTATCTTACTATATGTATACCTATAAAAGCTTTATACATAACTCTATTTAAATATATAATTTACAACTTATATTTAATATATTGTATATTTGTATATAAAAAATTATTTTACTATATCTATACCTATACATAACTATATGTATAAATATTAAAAATTAAATGAACAAAAATATACACCTACATGTATAAATATATGTTTAACTATATGTGTAAATATATGTATAACCACATGTACTAATTACATGCATAACAATAAACAACATTATGTTAAACTATATGTGTATAGCGATATATAAATATTTGTATAACTAAATAAAAGTCTATATAATTAGATATAACTACATTTATAACTATGTATACATATATGTAAATCTATATATTTGTTTATAACTTTGTATATAATATGTATAATTACTTATAATTACATGTATAAATATATCTATATATAACCATATGTTTAACTATATATAATTATTTATAACTATATATACTATATGTATAGTAACATATAACTATACATATAAGCCATACTATAATGGACCATCCTAGCACAACATGGCCATTTTAACGCCTTTATGTTTGACATTACTCATAAATAATAGTTTAAGTGGTTAATGAATCAGATGAGTTGCTTTTATAGATTTTATGCTTGCTTTCTATTTAGTTGTGTTTTGAATTATTTTCATCTTACAGACACCCTTCTGAACTATTTAGTGTAATGGGGTGTGGTTGATTCTAAAACCTCCTCCACCTTTTAATGATACCAACCCATACAATGTGTTAAGGCTTCGAGAGAAAGCCCAACATCTCCATACAAGACAAGTATGTGGTCTAGTAGTCTTTTATGTTGCAATTAGAAGTTTTACAAACAAATTTCATAGACTTCTAAGCTGCTTCTCATTATGTGTTAAGATGCAACGGATGAGAAAATAATTTCTAATTGATTGAAAAACATTGTTTAGTATTCAGATCACGCATAATGTGTTAAGATTAATAAGTTATAAAGAAGATTTTAATTTTCTATTACAATATGCATCTATTAGAAGAGAAAAAGGTCATATATGTATGTATGTATCCATATATGTATGTATCCATGTATGTATGTATTGAACTTTCATCCTGTATAATATAGTTACAAATTTCTTGTGCCTTGTCTTTCCAGGTACAACGTAATTTTGAACAAACAAAGATGATTTTTGCAGCTCTAGTTAATGTGTTTGATCCCTTTTTTTATGCTTATGATAGAATTTCTAGCTGTTTTATGTTAATGCTCCATTATGGATTAGGACCAAACCTATTGAATAAAAAATAACTATTGTACGAGTGGAGGTGGAGGTGGATGTGTAGTAGGTTGCATATCATATGCATAAAAAAATATTATCGGAACCAATATAAATTATTAATGAGCATAAAATTAATTGAGGATAATAATGTTTGTTTACAAACTTGATTTATTTGTGACTAGTTATGGAAAATGATCATGAATGGATGTACGAGGGTCGAATTGTGAATGAAATGTTCTCTAATGAATGGGAGGATAAAGTTAATGAATTTGTTATGTTTTCTCTGAGACATCCTAAGTATGTGAATAATGGCACAACAATAAGGTGTCCTTGCACTTTAGTTAAATGTCAGAATAAAAAGTTTTTGAATATTGAGACTGTGAAGATGCATTGTATAGAAATGGTTTTGTGGCGGATTACTAATGTTTGGATATACCAGGTGAGAAGCAAGTCCACCAGAGGTGTTCAAGTTTAGCACGGGTGTCAGTAAGTGAAACTGATCAGATGGTCTCGGATAATCTAAATCACACTGCATACCATAGAATGGTTTGTGATGCTGGAGACAAACCTATATATGAGAAAAATTCTAAGCATACTCAACTATTTACAGCCATGAGGATGTTAGAAATAAAGTGTAGACATAGGGGTTCATATGCATGGTTTGATGATATGTCTAATTTAATTCATGTATTATTACCACAAGATAATCTATGTCATTGGATTTCTATAGCACGAAGAAGTTAGTTAGAGACTTGGGATTACCCATATAGGTCATTCATTGTAGTGTGAATAACTGTATGATATACTGGGGTGATGACACTGACCTTAATATTTGTAAAATATGTGAGCATGCTCGGTACAAGAAAAGGTTAAAGGTTTTGGAAATAGATTATATATATGGAAAGTTGAAGGTGCCGTTTAAGAAGATGCACTATTTTCCAATAATACATAGGTTGCATAGATTGTATGCATCAACCACAATATCTAATGAAATGAGGTGACATTCAGAGTATCATATAGAGGATGGTAAGATGTGTCACCCTTCTTATGCCCCTGCTTGGAAATATTTTGATGGGTGTTTCCCTAATTTTTCTTTTGAAATTTGAAATGTTAGGCTAGGTTTATTTGCTAATGGTTTTCATCTATTTGGTGAATCTAGACAGCAATATTCTTTGTGGCATGTGGTTGTGACTGTCGTATAACTTGCCTCCAGAGACTTATGTATTAAGGAGGATTTATATTTTTGACCATGTTAGTGCTGGGGCCTACGAATCCAAAGGGGAAGATAGATATTTTCTTGCAGCCATTGATAGTGGAGTTGAAAAGTCTTTGGGTGTTGGGGTTCAAACTTATGATATTTCCAAACAACAAAATTTTTAGATGTGCTCTACCCTCATGTGGACCATAAATGCCTTTCCATCATATTCTATGATGTCTGTGTGGAGTACAGTTGGTATGTTGGCATGCCTGCATTATATGGAAGATTTTGATGCTTTTAGATTAATTAAGAGTGAAAAATAGTCATGGTTCGACAACCATCGGAAATATTTTCCTATTAATCATCCGTATCAACGTAACACCAAAGACTTCATTAAGAATAGAAAGGCTACTAAATAATTCTTGGGGGTTAGATCTGGGGATGATATTTTGTTGGATTTGAATAACAGAGGGTTGAGGAAGGTGATAGATGTTGATGCAGAGGTTGTGAATGCACCTATATCTAAGACTATGTCGGTGGAATAAGATAAGTATTTTCTGAGATTTGCTCTACTAGCATGAGCACTTGCTCAAGCATAATCTTAATATTATGTATATCGAAAAGAATGTGTTTGACACTTTTTTCAATATAGTGTTTAACATTCCAGGGAAAACTAAGGACACGTACAAGTCAAGAGATGAGTTGAATAAATATTATCATCATCCTCAATTTGGACAAAATATTCACTAGTAAATACCCTGATGTGCCATTTATTCTGAATTAATCATAGAAGAAGGATGTGTTGGAGTGGGTAAAAAAACTTAGATTTCTAGATGGTTATGCTTCTAATTTGGAGAGATGTGTGGATTCAAACAAACTTAAAATGTTTGGCATGAAAGTCATGATTTTCATTGTATTCGTGCAAATATTGTTACCAATTGCTCTTTGAGTATTCCTTCCAAATAGAATATAGGAGCCGATAACTGAGATTTCTCTATTCTTCAAGCAACTGACTTCTTCTTCTTTGATTGATGAGGAGTTGAAGAATCTAGATGAACAAAAAAGAATGTTATCTTATGCAATCTTGAGAAAATCTTCCATCCAAGTTTTTTTGACTCAATGGAACATCTACTAGTGCACTTGGCTTATGAAGCTAGGATTGCTGGTCTAGTCCATTATCGTTGGAAGTATCCTCTAGAAAGGTAATATTAATTAACTCAACCAATTCTTTTCTTATATATATATATACACACACAAACATGACTTCTAATATTAAATAATCTTTTGAAGAAAATAAAGCATACAATAATAAATAAGGTTCAGGGTTCTATATCAATTGGTTATATTATGGATGAGGATGCCAATTTCACATCATTCTATTTCAAAGAAGGAGATCCAACATTTCCACTTAAAGAAAAGCAGAATGGGGTTTATCTTGATGACATTGTGGGTAATGATATCTTTGAAATTTTCAAGCCTCCGGGTAAAGCAATTGGTACTGAAGGGAAATATTATCTAGAAGATAATGAATATACTATAGCTCATCTATATGTCCTAATGAATTGTCCAGAGGTTCAACCATTCATATAGTAAGTATTACATAAAAGTCAAATGAGATCTATTTAGCATTTTTATTTACTATTTCCTATCAATGTATCCATTATTTCTAATTCTTTTTTAGTGAATTTGTTACAGAAAAACATAAACAATTTCTAAACATGAATGACGAAGCTATCAATGTCCGTGACGGAAGAAGAATTTCCATCATTATTTGAAAAATATGTATGTTTACTAAACATGGAAATCACAAAACATTTGTATTGTTCTAATACACTTTTATAATTGTAATATCAACAATCCACTGATTATTGATTACTAGTTCATAATCGTGCAAATAAAATTTCCAATCATTATCTTCGAAGTATAGCACGATATCATCTAAGATAGGTTAGAACTTACAATGGTTACAGTGCGAATGGTTTTAAATTTCACACTAAATCATATGGTAGTTACTGGGCAATAGAAAATATGGGGATATTCATTAAAGGATCCATATCCAATTAGACCGAATCTGACTATTACGAGACTCTGGTTGAAGTGGTTGAGTTAGAATTTGAAGCCCTCCCTATTAATAAAACTATGTTTTTCAAATGTGAATGGTTCGACCCAACACTACATGTCAGTATTGTTGTTCATCCTCGATATAACTTGTCGATGTGCACAATAAAAAATGATTCAATAAGTATGAACCTTTTTTCTTAGCAGTACAAGGATCACATGTTTATTATAATGAATATCTGAGTTGAACTGGTCCTAGAAATGATTGGAAAACTGTGTGCAATATCAAAACAATGGCTCAAATTGACATCTCCGCATCACCATGTACTGATGTTATAGAACCAGCTTTTCAAAATGATGACAATGATGTTATAAACAAAGCTGTAGTGGGGGATGAAGCGTTCTTTTAGTCACATCTTCTAAGATGAATACAAGTGGGAATGTTTATGTTGATGAATTTTAAATTGATTATGAGTAAGAAATGAGTGATGAAGAGGAGTTCGAAAATGATGTTACTATATCTGAAGAAGAAGACAAACTAGATGTGGATGATTCTTATGAGAATAAGCAGACAGTGAGTTTTATGTTATTTTAATCGTTAATCATTTTTGTTTATTTTCATTGCCTTATGTATT
>JAREIK010000237.1:196099-232942 GCA_029783825.1 Sapria himalayana
AAAAAAATAATTAAAAAATAATTAATTACTCAATTTATGATTCATATGTTTACTTTTATAAGAAAAATATAATTAGGATGGTTGTAATAGATACGTGTTAGAAATGATGAATGTGTAACTTATCAATCTTCTAAGAGATGCAAACTATAAAAGAAAAAAAAATATTTTTTGATAACTTATTAATCTAACACTACATTCCTATCTGAATAGAAATAGTGATCAATAAGATAAAATTTCTTACTTAACAAAGGAAGTTTTTCATATGCCTACATTTTCCCTCCATTGCATCTGAACATCATGAGAAGTAGCTTACAAGACTATGAACGTTGCTTGTAAAACTTCTATTGCATCAAAAGACTACTAGACACCATACATGTCTTGTATGGAGCCGGTGGGGTTTCTCTCGAGGACGGAACCATTGTAAGGGTTGGTACTTTAACAAGTGGAGGAGAATTCAAAATCAACCACACCCCATGCACCAACCACTTAGCAAACACGTAAGTAGGATGAAAAATTCAAAAAGAAATAAATAGCAAGCAGGCAATAGATCTATAAAAGTCACCCCTGTGATCCATTAACCACTAAAACTATTATTGATGAGTAATGTCAATCACAAAGGCATCAAAAGGGTCGTGTTATGCCGGAATGGCCCATTATAGTATGACATATATGGTATAGTTATATGTTATTATACATATAGTATATGTAGTTATAATTAGTTATATATATTTAGACATATAGTTATATATATATATATATACATGTAGTTATATGTAGTTACATAAATTTATACAAAGTGATAACATATATATATATTTACATATATATATACATAGTTAAAAATATAGTTATATTTATTTATATAGAGTTTTATATAGTTATACAAATATTTATATATAGTTATACACATATAGTCAAACATAATATTGTATGATGTTATACAAGTAATTATAAATATAGTTACAAGTGGTTATACATATAGTTACACATATAGTTAAACTTATATTTATACATGTAGGTATATATATTTTTGTATATAATTTTATATATTTATACATATAGTTATGTATAGATATATATATAGTAAAATGCATGTTTATATAATAATATATAAAAATGTATATTAAATATATGTTTGAAAATTATATATTTAATAAAGTTATGTATAAAGTTTTTATAGTTAAACATATAGTAAGATACAATTATTTATAGTTATATGTTATTATAGATTAAGAATATGTAGTTAAAAATAGTTATACATATTTAAACATATAGTTATATATATATATATATATATATATATATATATATATATATATGTTCATACAAGTAGTTATATGTAGTTATACATAAATCTATACAAAGTTATAAAAAAATATATAGATTTACATATATGTAAATATAGTTACAAATATAGTTATATTTAATTATATAGAGCTTTATATAATTATACAAATATTTATATATAGTTATACACATATAGGTAAACATAATTATGTATGTTGTTATACATGTAATTATAAAATATAGTTACATGCAGTTATACATATAGTTACACAAATAGTTAAACTTATATTTATACATGTAGGTATGTATATTTTTCATATAATTATATATATTTATACATATAGTTATGTATAGGTATAGATATAGTAAAATACATTTGTATATATTAATATATAAAAATCTATATTATATATATGTTGTAAATTATATATTTAAATATAGTTACGTTTAATGTTTTTATAGTTATACATATAGTAAGATATAATTATTTATAGTTATATGTTATTATACATATAGTATATATAGTTATAAATAGTTATATATAATTAAACATATGAATATGTGTATATATATATATATATATTCATACAAGTAGATATATGTATTTTTACATAAATATATACAAAGTTATAAACAAATATATAGATTTAGATGTATGTACATAGTTACAAATATAGTTATATTTAATTATATATATACTTTATATAGTTATACAAATATGTATATATAGTTATACACATATAGTTATACATAATATTGTATGTTGTTATACATGTAATTATAAATATAGTTACATGTGGTTATACATATAGTTACAAATATAGTTAAACATTTATTTATACATGTAGGTATATATATTTTTTCATTAAATTTTTTTATATTTATACATATATTTATGTATAAGTATAAATTTAGTAATATACATTTGTATATATTAATATGTAAAAATATTTATTAAATATATGTTGTAAATTATATATTTAAATATAGTTACATATAAAGTTTTTATAATTATACATATAGTAATATACAATTATTTATCGCTATATGTTATTATACATATAGTATATGTAGTTATAAATAGTTATATATTGTTAAATATATAGTTATATATATATATATATATATATATATATATATATTCATACAAGTAGTTATATGTAGTTATACATAAATGTATACAAAGTTATCAACAATTATATAGATATACATATATGTATACATTGTTACAAATATAGTTATATTTAATTAAATAGAGTTTTATATAGTTATACAAATATTTATATATAGTTGTACACATATACTTAAACATAATATTGTATGTGTTATACATATAATTATATATATAGTCACATGTTGTTATACATATAGGTACACATATATTTATACATGCAGGTATATATATTTTTCATATAATTTTATATATTTATATATATAGTTATGTATAGGCATAGATATAGTTAAATACATTTTTATATACTATTATATAAAATTGTATATTAAATATATGTTGTTAATTATATATTTAAATATAGTTATGTTTAATGTTTTTATAGTTATACATATAGTAAAAGTCAATTATTTTTAGTTAAATGTTCTTATACCTATAGTATATTCAGTTATAAATAGATTTATATATAATCATATTTTATTATACATAAAGTTATAAATATGTATGTGGTTAAGATATAGTTATATATAACATTTTTATAGTTATACATATAGTAAAATGCAATTATATATCATTATATATTATTATACAAATAGTATATTTTGTTAGAAATATAGTTATATAGAATTATACATATAATTAAAAAAAAGTTATATATAGTTATAAATATAGTTATAAAATTAGTTTACATTGTTACAATATAATTAAATATAGTTATGAAAAGATTTATATAGTTATATAAAATAAACTTTAATATATTTATGTGTTATTAATCTTGGGATTATCATATTTACATAATTTATTCTGTAAATATTAATATGTAGTTTTATACACACTGCTCACCACAAACACCAACACCCATTGTTACTAACACATCTGTGGAAAAATACAAACTACCACAAGCTGGTATGAGTGGCAAAATAAAAGGAAAATAGATGAACACACCCATGTCTAGAATTAGTAAAACAAGATTTATGGGAGAATATACATAAGTTAGGAAAAAGATGGAATTTGAAAAGAAAAACTATAATCAAAACAAACACTCTTGCATTAAGATAAGCGATGAAGAGTTAGGGTAGAAAGTGTACCTCAAATCTATAAGAAACTCATGGCGGAAAAAAATCACCTCCATTGTAAGGTTTCATTTTGTTTTATCCTTGTCGAGAGAGAGAGAGACAGATGGCATTAGTTAGAAACTTAGAGTTGTCTCTGGACAACAAGAAATAGATTTTGAAGTATTATAATTTCGCAAATGTTTTAATTTTTAATTAGAATTGTGCATGTAGCAAGGTACACAAGAAAAATAAACACTTTGCAATTTTTAATTATCAAATAAATTAAACAATAAATATTAAATAATTTCAAAAAATAGATGTTTAGCGTTCCAACTAGAAAAAAAAATCATGGCTACAAAATTTATAAACATCATATTACAAGGCACACATGAAAAGATGATTGGTCTTCAAGCCACTCTCTTAAGAATTATAAATACTCTTTATGTAAAAAAATATATAAATATATATACTTTATAGTTATAAATTTTTAAGAATTCATATTTATTTTTAAGAAGATAATATGAAATAATTTTAAAGGCAAAAAATTTCATATTATTTTATATCATTTATAATTTTTAAAATTCTAAAAATTACTTAAAGTGAGAAGATAAATAAAAAAAGTTATACTTATTATTTTAATAAAGAGTGAATATTAAAAGCTAATAGTAAAAATATTACATAATTATTTAATTCTTATAAATTTTAGTAGGGGTAAATATCTATGTATTTATTATTAAATATCAATTTATTTTCTTTAAAATTAAATGAAAAAATTTAAATTTTTATTATAATTCAAAATTTTCAAATTTTGTAATAATTATTTTTTTAAAAGTTTCCAATAATCATAAAATTTTTTTATACATATAATAATTTTAATATTTACTAGTTTATCCGTCAATTTGTCAAAAAAATTTAATCATACAATGAATTATTTTACCTTTATATTAGTAGATATTTTAATGTATGTTCATTTATTTTTTAAAATATCTTAAAAATAAATATAATTATAGAATTAATTATTTAATATTACTTTAATTTAAATTTTAATGTTTTTAATTAAAAATTTTTAAAAAGTTTTTTTAATAATTTTTTAAAAATTTTATAATCATAAAAATATTTATTTTAGTTCTTATTAATAATTTTTTTTTGTATTTTTATAATTTTTTAAATTATTTATTTATAATATCCTATTTTTATAATTTTATGAGGAGAATGTGTATTTCAAGGATTACTCATCCATAAACCATGATATACATTTAATAACCAAAATTAAATAAAATATTTAAACAAATAATAAATTAAAAAAAATTAAATCATTAAAGATTAGAGACGAAAATTATCTACAATGCAAATAGCTAGAGAAAATCCCTAGCTAAATAGATATATTTTGTGAAAAATAAAATTTAAGAAATAATCGCTTGCAATAAAATATAAAATAGAAAAAAAAATTTTAGATAATTATTTTGCAATGAATTTTGTCTCGATATAATTAGCTAGGAAAAATCTATCGCTAAATTATTAGTTTTCTTTGTGTAGAAATCTATGAAAATATTAGTGTTAAAATTTATTTCGATATAATTAGCTAGGGAAAATCCATCGCTAAATTCCCAGTTTTTTTGGGTTTCATTGCAAGGAAATCTATGAAACTATTATGGATGAAATTTATCTTGATATAATTAGCTAGGGAAAATCCGTGGCTAAATTCGTGGCTAATTTTCCTGGTTTTTTTGAGGAAATCAACAAAAATATTAGTGACAGATAATTTTCAATCAGACATTTTTATTACTAATCCAATACTAATACGTCGCTAGTATTTATTTCAATGTAAAATCGAAAATCCTTTGTTATTCCCTTGTTATTCCCTAGATAATCCTTCTCTATTTAGCTAGGGAATGATCCCTAGCAAAATTTTCCTATTAAATTGACATTTTCTTGTAGTGTATGTCTATTTGTCTGTCTATCTATCTGTATATTGATTTGTCTATTAATCAATATATCTATCTTTCTATCTATCCATATATCTATCCATCTATCTATCTGTCAATTTATTAATCTATCCATCTATCTATCCGACTATCTATTTGACAATCTATCTATCTTTTGATAAGTCTATCTATTTGTCTATCTATCCATCAATCTATATATATATATATATATATATATATATATATATATATATATATATATATATATATATATATATATATATATATATATATCTGTCTATCTATCAATCTATCTATTTGCCCTTTTTTTGTCTTTCTTTTTATCTATTTGTATGTCTATCTATCTATCTTTCTTTCTATCTTTCTATCTATATATCTATCTGTCTATCTATTTGATTATCGATCTATCTTTATATCTAATGTCTATATGTTAGTATATCTATCTATCTATCTATCTGTCTGTCAGTCAATATGTGTGTATATTAATCTGTCTATATATATATATATATGTTTATCTATCTATCTACAGAAAAATATTTCTGTCTATTTATGAATGAATCAATCTATCTATCTATATGTCTATCTTTATGTTAATTTATCTGTCTATCTATATGTCTGTCTATTTGCCTATCTATCTATCTGTCTATCTACATAACTGTCTATCTATCTATCTATGAGTCTATCTATCTATCTATGAGTCTATCTATCAGTCTATTTATATGTTTATTTATCATCATATCAATCTATCTATGTATATCTTTGTATTTTTATAAGACTATCTATCTTTCTATCTATATGTCTATCTATATATTTGTTATTAATCAGTCTTTCTACTTGTCTGTTTATGTGTCTGTCTATTTGTATGTCTATCAATTTGTCTATTTATCTATCTATTTATCTGATCATCTATCTATCTATCTGTATGTCTATTAAGCTGTCTATCTATTTCTGTGTTTATCTCTTTATCTATCTATCTTCCTATCTCTCTATCCATATGTCTTTCTAACTAACTAACTATCTATCTGTCTATCTATTTGTCCATCAATCTATCAATCCATCAATCCATTATTTTTCTATCTATCTAAATATATATCTATCTATCTCTCTATCTATCTATCTATCTGTTATCTAACCATGTCCTTATATTTATCTATATATCTAATTATCTATTTTTTTATCTATCTATCTGTATATCTATCTGTCTATATAGTATTCTAAATATCTAATATCTATCTATCTCTCTATCAAACTATCTATCTATCTATCTATTTGTCTGTCTGGTTGTCTATATATATTTTTATCTATCTATCAATCTATTTAACTATTTAATAATTTATGTATCTATTTGTTTATCTAATTATCTATATATATGTGTATTTATATATCTATATATCTATCTATTTATTTATCTACCTATCTATTTATCTATATGTCTATCTTTTTATCTATATGTATATATATCTATCTATCTATTTATTTAACTATCTATCTTTTTGTCTTTGTATCTATCTATATATCTTTTTATCGATCTATCTATCTTAGTATCTATCTATCTATATATAATTTTATCGATCTATCTATCTATTTAACTATCTATCTAATGATATATTTTTCAATTTGTCTATCTATCTATCTAACTAACTATCTATTTTTTAGTCTTGCTATCTGTCTAACTCTCTATCTATTTATCTATCATTCTATCTATCTATCCATATATCTATCTGTTTATCAATCTATTTATCTATTTGTCTATCTATCTATTTGTCTATCAATCTATCTACTAATCTATTTGTCTATTGATATGTCTATCTATATATTTATCTATTTGACTATCTATTCGTCTTTTGATTTGTCTATATATCTATATATCTATCTGTCTATATACCATCTATCTAATTATCTAATTATCTATTAATTTATCTATCTATCTATCTATATATATATATACATAAATTAATCTATCTATAGATGATCTATTTGTTTATCTATTGATCTTTTGATCAGTCTATCTATCAATAAATTTTTCTATATATATATATCCATTTATATAACTAGCTATCTATCTGTCCTTTTATTTGTCTTTATATCTTTATTATTATTTGTTTGTCTATTTGATTATCTAATTGTATTTCTTTCTGTCTATCTATCTATCTATCTGTCTGTCTATTTATTTGTCTGTCTATTTGTCTTTATATCTGTATGTCTATCTATTCGTATATGTATCTATCTATTTATCTATCTGTCTGTCTATATGTCTGTATTTATTTGTCTATCTATTTATCTATATGTTTATCTTTCTATATGTCTATCTAAATGTCTGTCAATCTGTCAATCAATCAATCTATATATCTATATGTATATCTATTTATCTATCTATCTGTCTGTCTATTTTCCTATCTATTTTTCTATCTATCTGTCTATTTATATGTCAGCCTATCTTGCAATCTATTTGTCTATCTATCTCTCTATCTATATGTCTATCTATCTAACTATCTATCTATCTGTGAATGTTTCTATATTTCTATATGTCTATTTATCTTTATATATATCTATCTATCTATATATTTGTCTATTTGTCTATTTATCTAGCTAACTATCGATCTGTCTATCTATCACTCTATTTGTCTGTCTATCTATCTGTCTATTAATCTAGTCTATCTATCTATTTATTTCTATGTCTATTAATCAATCTATCTTCCTATTTGTATATTTCATTATATATCTATTTATATATCTATCTATTTATCTATTATCCTATCTATCTGTATATCTATTTGATTATTTATTTTTCAATCAATCAATCAATCTGTCTGTCTAACAAACTTTTTTCAATCTATCTTTTTATCTATTTATCTATGAATCAATCTATCTAAATATCTATCTGTCTATCTGTATGTCTATATATTTCACTATCTTTATGTCTATCTATCTTTGTATCTATATATCTATTTATCTATATGTCTAACTATATGTATATCAATCTATCTTTTAAAATGTCTTTATTTCTATCTATTTTTCTAACTTTCTACCTAACTATATGTCTATCTATATGTCTATTTATCTTTCTGTCTATCTATTTATCTATATGTCTATCAAATTATCTATCTATCTGTCTATATATCTTTCTTAATATCTATCTATCTATGTATCTATCTATCTATCTACCTATTTATCTATCTTTCTATCTGTCTATCTTTCTATCTATCTTTAGATCTATTTATCTATCTGTCTGTCTATCTATCTATCTATATATTTATCTATCTATCTTTCTTTCTGTCTGTCTGTCTATATGTCTGTAAATCTATATGTCTATCAATTTTTCTATCTATATGTTGGCCTATTTGTCGGTCTATTTGGCTATCTATCTATTTATCTATCTATATGTTTATCTGTCTATTTGTCTATCTATTTGTCTATCTATATGTCTATCAATATATCAAACTATATGTCTGTCTATATGTCTGTTATTTATCTATCTATCTGCCTGTCTATTTATATGTCTTTCAATTAATTTATCTATCTATCTAATTATCTTTCTACCTATCTTTTTATCTATCTATATATAAATTTATCTATCAATATATATATATATATATATATATATATATATATATTATTTATTTATATATATCTCTATTAGTCAATATATCTATCTATCAATCTATCCATCGAATTGTCTATATATATCTCTATATATATCTATCTACCATTATATATATCTATCTATCTATTTATCTGTCAAACTATCTGTCTATCCAACTGTATATCATTTGTCTTTCTTTTTATCTATTTGTCTATATATCAGTTTATGAATCTATCTAACTATCTGTATATCAATCTATCTATAAATATGTATATCTATCTGTCTATCTACCGGTCTATCTATCTGACCATCTGTCTATCTATAATCTGCCTATCTTTCTGTCTAACAATATATCTATTTATCTATATATCTGGCTATCTATCTATCTATATATCTATCTGTCCATATATCTATTTATATATCAATCTTTTGTATAATTAGCTATCAATCTATATGTGTATCTATCTTTCTATCTATCTAACTATTTATCTATCAATTCATCTATCTATCTATATATATGGCTATCTATCTATTTGTCTATTAGTGAATCTATATATTCTAAGTATTTGTCTATATATCTGTATATGTATATATCTATTTATGCATCTATCTGTCTGTCTATCTATTGGTCCATCTATCTATCGATTTATCGGTCTATCAGTCTATCTATCTATCTATCTATCTATCTATTGTCTGTCTGTCTGTCTATCTGTCTGTCTATCTGTCTGTCTATCTATCTATATATGTCTGTATATCTATATGTCTATTTATGCATCTATATGTCTATCTATCTATTTATCAGTATATCTGTCTGTCTATCTATCTATCTATCTATTTGTCTGTCTATCTATCTATCTATCTATCTATATATCTATCTATGTGTCTATCTGTGTGGCTATCTATCTAATTATCTATTTGTCTATCTGCCTATCAATCTATAAATCTATATATATGTCTATATGTCTATCAATATGTCAATCCATTTATCTGTCTATCTAAAAGGGTTATCTAACTTTCTGTCTATCTATCTATCTATATATCTACCTATCTATATGTCTATCTGTCTATTTATCTTTCTCTCTATCAATCTATCAATTTATCTGTCAATCTGCTTGTCTATCTATTTGTCTATCTATCTGTCTAGCTAGTTGTCAATCTATCCGTTAATATGTTTATCTATATATTTGTCTATCTATCTATCTATCTATTTTCTATCTATATATCTATCTATCAATCTATCTATCATGGATATATCTATATATCTAGGTCTATCTATCTGTCAATCTTTTTGTCTAACTTTCTGTCTGTCTATCTATCTATATATCTATCTGCCTATCAATCAATCAATTTATCTAACTATATATCTATTAGTCAATCTGTCAATATATCTAACTATTCATCTATCTGACTATATATCTATCTTCTTATCTATTAGTCTATCTATCTGTTTATATATATCTTTATAAATTTGTCTATATCCGTCTATCTATCTATCTATCTATATATCTATCTATATATCTATCTATGTATTTATCTATCTATATATCTATCTGTTGATCTATCTTTCTATTTATCTATCTATCTATCAAAGTATCTATGTATCTGTCTATTTATCTCTTTGTCTATCTGCCCATTATTTATCCATCTATCTATCCATCCATCTATCCTTTTATCCAACCATCTTTCTATCCTTCTATCTATTTGTTGATCTATCTGTATATTTATTTATCTATCTATCCATCTATCTATCCTTTGGTATTACATCGATATGGATGATTAATGGACAATACCTTCCGTTGGTTGTTGAACCACGACTATTTTCTGCTCTTAATTAATCTAAAAGCATCAAAATCATCCAGACAATGCTGACATGTCAACATACTAGTTGTACTCTATCCAGACATCATAGAATATCCTGGAAAGTCATTTATGGTCCACATGAGGGTAGTGCGCATCTGAAAATTTTGTCATTTGGAAATATCATATGTTTGAACCCTAACACCCCAAAGACTTTTCAACTCAGCTATCAATGGTTGCAATAAAATTTTGCATTTTGCTTGTACTGAGCATGTCCACATATTTTACAACTGTTAAGGTCACTGTCATTACCCTAGTATATCATACAATTGTACACACATTAATGAATGACTTGTACGGGTAATTTCAAGCCTCTAACTAACTTCTTCGTGCTACAGAAATCCAATGGCATCAGATTATATTTTGGCAACAATTCTTGAATGAATTACGACATATCATCAAACCATGCCCGTGAATACTTGTGTCTGCACTCTATTTCTAACATCCTCATGGCTAGAAAAAGTTGAGTATGCTTAGAATTTTCCTCATATACAGGTTTGTCTCCATCTTTAATCATGTCATTGAAATTTTTTGCCTCAACATTTGTATCCTCATTCGGGTTGAACTCAGCAACCACTGCATCAAAAACCATTTTATGGTATGTAGTGTGATTAATATTATATGAGACCATCTGATTAGTTTCACTTACTGACACCCATACTAAACTAGAAAACCTCAGTTGGAGTTGCTTCTCACCATGGTATATCCAAACATAGTAATCTGCCACAAAACCATTTCTATAGAAATGTATCTTCACAGTTTCAACATTCAAAAACTTTTTATTCTGAAATTTAACTTAAGTGCAATGACACCTTATATCTGTACCACTATTCACACACTCAGGATGTCTCAAAGAAAACTCAACAAATTCATCAACTTTATCCCCCCATTCATTAGAGAACATTCGATTCACTATTCGACCATTGTACATCCATTAATGATCATCTTCCATAACTAGTTAAAAAAATCATTTTATTTAACAAACACAAGTATCTCTTATTATAGTTATATATAATTATATAGATATTTATTTAGATATACAAATATTTATATATAGTTATACACATATAGTTTAAAATAATGTTGTATATTGTTATACATGTAATTATAAATATAGTTACATGTGGTTATACATATAGTTACCCATATAGTTAAATGTATATTTATACATGTAGGTTTATATATTTGTTCATTTAATTTTATATATCTATACATATAGTAATGTATAGGTATAGATATAGTAAAATACTTTTTTATATACTACTATATACAAGTATATATTAAATATAAACTATAAATTTAATACATAAATATAATTTTGCATAAACTTTTAAAGTTATACACATTGTAAGATACAATTATTTATAGTTATATATTATTTTACATATAATATATAATGTTATAAATAGTTATATATAATTAAACATATAGTTATATATATATATATATATATTCATACAAGTAGTTATAAGTAGTTATACATTAATATATACAACGTTATAAACAAATATTTTGATTTAATTATATGAATATATATGTATATATAGTTACAAATATAGTTATATATACTTATATAAACATTTATTTAAATATACAAATATTTATATATAGTTATACACATATAGTTAAACATAATGTTCAATGTTGGTATAAATGTAATTATAAATATTGTTACATATGGTTATATATATAGTTATACATATAGCTGACGTATATTTATACATGTAAGTTTATATATTTGTTCATTTAATATTTTATATTTATACATATAATAATGCATATGTATTGATATAGTAAAATACGTTTTTATAAACTACTATATACATGTATTTATTAAACATAAGCTGTAAATTTAATATTTAAATATAATTATGCATAAAACCTTTAAAGTTATACTCATAGTAAGATACAATTATTTATAGTTATATATTATTTTATATATAATATATATAGTTATAAATAGTTATATATAGATATATTCATACGAGTAGTTATAAGTAATTATACATAAATATAAACAATGTTATAAAAAATTTTTTGATTTAATTATATGAATACATATATGTATATATAGTTACAAATATAGTTATATTTAATTATATAGTGCTACATAGTTATACAAATATTTATATATAGTTATACACATATAGTTATAAATTGTATGTAGTTAAAGATATAATTATATATAACATTTATATAGTTGTACAGTAAGTAAAATATACTTATATATAGTTATATGTTAGTATACATATAGTATTTTTTTAGAAATATAGTTATATAGAATTATACATATAGTTATACAATATTATATAGTTACAAATTAGTTATACAAAGTTATAAATATAGTTATAGAAATAGTTTACTTTATTATAAATATAGTTATAAATACTTTTATATAAAATGGCATAGGATTATATAATTAAACACGTGTATCTATATAATATTTGTGAATAAAATATTTTTATAAATTTTACTTAAATATTATTATATTTATATGTAAGACTTTTATAAATAATATATAGTGTATATATATATATATATATTCTATATTTATATAAAAAAATATGTAATATAAATATTTACAAAATTGTATAATTATTTAATATTATATAATTCTTATATTAAAAAATATATAAATGGATAGGTTAATATAAAGTTTGTATATATATTCATAAACATTAAAACATATGTATAAAAATTTATATATAACATTATATGTTTATATAAACATATCAATGTGTATTTATAATGTAATACTTTTATATATATTAAAATATAGACATTTATACATAATGTCATACGATTATATAAATATTTAAAAGTTTATATATACTGTTATAGACATTTAAGATTAACATTAAATAAAAGTTTTATTTAACATTATTCATTATATATATTAAAATATAGACATTTATACATAATGTCATATGATTATATAAATATAAACAATTAACATTAAGATTATTCGGATGCAAATATTCTTTAATTTAAATCAAAATCAATAAAACACTAAAATTTTAAACAGTATAAGAACAAAGATTAAACTGAAAAATTATTATTTAATTAATTGTGTCGAGTCAAAATCATGATAGTTTAAATGAAATTGAAGTAAAAATGAAGAAATTCGGAGGAGAAATAAAAAAAACTAATACCCAAATATACGGAAAAAATGAATTCTGATTGTCTATATATAATTAATGAGAGATGGAGATATGTATATGCAATTTGAAGGAGAAGAACAAAGAAACTCTTACTTGGATTCAGAAGAATAGTAGAAAGACTGAAAGATAGATAGAAATATAGATAGATATATATAACAATAGAAAGATAAACAGATAGATTGATAGATAGACAAAAAGATAGATAGATATAAAAAGAAAAATATAGAGATAAATAGATAGATATATATATATATAAAGATAGATAGATAGAGAGGTAGATAGATTGATAGAAAAATGATAAAAATATATACATATAGATAGATAAATAAATAGATAGATAAATGACATATAGATAGATAGATAAATAGATAGATAAACAGACAGATAGATAGATATCAAGATAGATAGACAAATAGAAATACAAATAGATAAACAAATAGATAAACAAATAGATAAATAAATAGATAGAGAGACAGACAAATAGAAAAATATATAGACATATATATATATATATATATATATATATATATATATATATATATATATATATATATAGATAAATAGATAGAAAGTTAGATAAAAAGATAGATTAATAGATAGATAGACAAACATATAGTTAGATAGATAGATAATTTGATATAATGTTAGTTAAATAAAAATATAGATAGATAGATACATAGACATATAGATAAATAGATAGATAGATAGATAGATAGATAGATAATAAATAGATAATAAATACATAATAGACATATAGATAGATATACAGATAATAGACATATAGATAAAGTGATAGATAGATAAGAGATAGATAAATATATAGATAGATAGACATATAGTTAGATCGAAAGATAGACAAATATATTGACAGATAATAGACAAATAGATAGAGTGATAGATAGATAGATAATAGACACAAAGATAGAGTGATATATAGGCAAATAAAGAGATGGATAGATAGATAGATAGACATATAGATAGGCAGACCGATAACTAGATAGATAGATAAAGACATATATAGGCAGACAAATAGATAGATAGACATATTGATAGAAAGAGTAAGATAGATAGACAGACAGATAGATAGACAGAAACATATATAAATTGATAGAAAAGAAGAAAGATGAAAAAAAAGAAAAAAAAGAATGAAAGAAAGATAGATAAATAGAGAGATAGAAAGATTGATTAATAGATAGTTAATAAATAGATAGATAAACAAATATATAGATAAATAGATAGACAAATTAATAGACAGATATAGAAAAAGATACATAGATAGATAAATATAGATTTAGATAAATATATAGATAGATAGAGAGAGATATATATAGATAGATAGACAAATAGTTAGACAGACAGATAAATAGATAGATAGATAGACCGACAAATAGACATAAAGGCAGACATGTAGATTATTAGATAGATAGAGAGATCAATAGGAAGATAAATAGACAGACAGAAAGATAGATTGATAGATAAACAAATAGATATACAAATTGATAGATTTCTTGATAGATAGATAGATAGATAGACAAATACATAGATAGGTAAATAGACAGATGGATAGATTTATTGATATATAGATTGATAGACAAATTGATCAACATATTGATAGATAAATAGATTGACAGATTGATATAAAGAAAGAAAGATAGATAGATAGATACAGAGATAGTTAGATAAATAGATATATAGATAGAAAAATAGATAGATAGAAAAATAGATAGATAGAAAGATAGAAATATAGATAGGTTGATAGATAGAAAGATAGACAGAACTATAGACAAATATATAGATAGATAGATAGATAAATAGATAGGTAGACAAATAAATAGACAAATAGATATATAGACAAACAGATAGATTTATAGAAATATAGATAAATAGATAAATAGATAGATAGACATATAATTAGATATATAGATAGATAGATAGACATATAGATTGAAAGAAAGAAAGATAGATAGATAGAAGGTTAGATAGAGAGATTATTAGACAAATATATAGATAGATATATAGACAAATAAATAAATAGATTAATTGTTAGATAAATATATAGATTTATAGATAGATAGATAGATAGATATAATGATATATAAATAGACATATAGTTAGGTAGATATATAGATAGATTTATAAAGACATACAGATAGATAGATAGGTAGTTAAAGAGAAAGAAAATAGATAGTTAGGTAGATAGATAGATAGATAGATAGATATATAAATAGACAAAAAGATACATATAATATAGATAGTTAGAAAGATAGAAAGATAGATCGATAGACATATAGATAGACATATAGAATGAAAGAAATATAGACAAATAGATCAATAGATAGATAGAAAAAAAGATAGATAGAAAGATTAATTGGTAAATAGATAGGTAGATAGAATGATCGATAGACAGATAGATAGACTACTAAAATTCACCCAATTACCAACTAATTATTTGGTCCGTAATTCATTATTTTTTGGTAGATAAACCTATTACTGATCATTTACGGACCAAATTATTTAGTCACAATTTTGCTCGTGAGTAATTTTTTTCCCGACAAAAATTAGGTTTGTCGGTTAATTTCCGACCATTCATCGACCATTCACCGACAAACAATTACTGCTTATATTCCGACCATTTTCGGACCAAAAGTATAAGGTCAGTAAATTGTTTCCAAATGGTCTGTATTTACCGACTATTTACTGACCATTTACATATAAATAATTATCGACCATATTCCATCCCTTTTCTGACCAAAAGCAGTAGGTTGGTAAATAGTCTCCAAATGATCAATAATAACCGACGAAATTGCGACCAAAAACCAACCAAAATTTTTTAATATCCTTGGTAGGTAATTCATCTCCAAAAGTATTATCGACTATTTGGTGAACTTTTCCCAACCATTGATATTAAAAAATTTGGTCGGTTTTTGGTCTTAATTTGGTCTATAAATTAATTTTTAAATATTTTTTTTCCAATTTCATTTTTATATCTTGCTTTGAAATAAATAAATAAATAAATAAATATAAATAAATAAATATATATAATTATAAATAAATAAATAAATAAATAATAAATAAATAAATAAATAATATATATATATATATATATATTTCTATATATATCTATATAAATATATATAAAGATTACAAAACAAAAGAAATGCATAATTAAAACAAGCAAACTAATATATATAATGCATATATAAAGTAAATAAGTCAAGTGAAAATAAAAAAATGAATACCAAATTCCAAGTTTAAGACATGAAAAAAAATGTGTGTAATACACTCAATCATCTAACATAGTTTTATAATCTTTATGTTAAGATATTTCTAGTCCATATGGTGAGATGTTGGGTACTAGGGTAGAGCTGCCTACTTCTATAAGTCCTGATGTGGTTGCTGCAGGTGCTGTTGTAGGTGTTGGAGTAGATGTTGTAGCTGGAGTATTATGCTGAACAATTCGAGGTAGATCATCAGGGTTGAACTACAATCCTCCATCCTGAAACTTCTTTCTAATCCAATCAAAACACAGATGCAACTCATCCCTATCATTCTCATAATCGATCATGCGGCACTCGGTATTCACCAACTGATAATGTATCGCATTTTGCATCACGTCCTGCAAGTCCTCCATCGTCGAGAACAAATTCGAAAATGTTCCTGAAAATCCAGCTTCATAATTTGCTCATCTGTGTGAGTAGAATGATGATGTCGATGAACCGACACCATAGACGGGCATCTTTTCCTTGCCATTAATAGTCTCTTACCAAATCTGATTCGTTTCAACTGGTGGAGCTGATGAATGAGAACTACATGTTGCACCTTCACATAAACTTGAAGTAGACTAGGAATATGTCTAAGTCGCAGCAGCTAACATTTTCTCATATATCGCCTAATAAACATGTATGATATGTATTTTAATTTATATTCAAAAAAAAAGAGAGAAGTAATTTTATTTTAATGAAACTTACATTTGCTGCATGAGATCTCTGATCAACAAAATTCTAATCATCATGAGCCTTCGTGTGCATGTATCTGAATAAGCAAGGAGCACTAGGTTTCTTGCCCTCCTTGCATGTCTTTAATTACACACAACACATACATTAATTCTATTCAAAATAAATTTCTTATGACAAATGAAAAGTAGACATAATTAAACATAATTCACAAAGTAGTAAACATAAAAATAGAGGTGTCAAACGGGCCGGCCCGGCCCGGCCCAGCACGAGGCACGGCACGGTTCGGCCGTGCCTGGGCCAGCCCGACACGATAAAAAAACGTGCCCGGGCCCGTGCCGTGCCCGGGCGAACAAACCACGAGCCGTGCCGTGCCAAGGCACGGCACGCCGGCGCGCGTGCCTGCGTCGTGAGTCGTGAGTCGCGACTCACGAGTCGCGACTCGTGACCCAACCGGGCCCCGCCCCCGGTAAAAAGACCGCGGGTCGAGTCCAAACAGACCCGCCCCGCCTGCCCTGCCTTGCCGTGCGCCCGTGCCCGAGCTGGCCGGCACGGCACGGCCTTGCCGTGCCCTCGGGCCATGCCGTGCCCGAATTTAAAAAACCGTGCCGTGCCGTGCCCGGCACGGCACGGTAGCACGGCTGGGCACGTGAAAAACGGGCCGTGCCGTGCTGGGCCGGCCCGTTTGACACCTCTACATAAAAAGTATAAATTAGAAATAATGCCAATGCTCATTCGTGATCATGCATAGAGCGAGATCCACAAGTGTGTGTATACATGCCACAACCCTCTCCAGCCCACTCTGTGCGATGATTGCCGCTCTATTTATCACACCTCTTCCTATAATCAGGATCTTCCCATCTTCTCCACCACTCTTTGAAAACATTATCCGGGATACTCAAATCTTGCTCTTTCTACTTCAACTATTTATCTTTAATCTCGTACATGGTGTCTTTATACTGACTGGTAGCATATTTGTAGAACACACTTTTGACCACCTCCTTTGGCTGTTTCCACCTATGAACTTTATGTAATTATAATTTAAACATTTTTTATCAGTCAACAAAAGAATAAATAAAAGATGTAAAAAATAATAGGTAATAATATGTACCTTAAATTCTCTCCAAATCATCAACTAGTCTCTATGCATCATTGATTTCCAATTATGTCCATTAGGTTTAAAGGACTTCCGAAAAATTGACCTTAGAACTCTAGAAATTTAACCAGACAACTTTAACTTCGTCTTGTAACCCATAATTTAATAGCAACTAAGAAATAAATTAAGAAATTGATAAAATCATTAGTTAAGTTTGATATCTTATGAATTATCAATTGTCGGATCAAAACTGAGCAATATAGAGAGTCTCGTCTATAGGGTGCTCTGAGGAAGACTCTCCAACATCTCCATCCTTTCCCTCCTCTCACTCCCACATCTCTTGATCATTCATCAAAATCTCAGGACCATTATGTGGATCAGTCTATTGATGCTGCTTCTGTGGTACATTAACAACCATCTCTATCTGCTATGGCATCTCATCCACCCTGACCCTCTACCAGGATAGGGCATACTTGAGGCCTTGCTACATATAGCAGAACTGGTAAAACCTTGCAACGTGCTTTCTCTACCTCATCCATATGTCATATCTATTAAAAATAATAAACACATTATTGATTAGTAAGCTTCAAGTAAAATACATAAGGCAATGAAAATAAACAAAAATGATTAACGATTAAAATAACATAAAACTCACTGTCTGCTTATTCTCATAAGAATCATCCACATCTAGTTTGTCTTCTTCTTCAGATATAGTAACATCATTTTCGAACTCCTCTTCATCACTCATTTCTTACTCATAATCAATTTAAAATTCATCAACATAAACATTCCCACTTGTATTCATCTTAGAAGATGTGACTAAAAGAATGCTTCATCCCCCACTACAGCTTTGTTTATAACATCATTGTCATCATTTTGAAAAGCTGGTTTTATAACATCAGTACATGGTGATGCGGAGATGTCAATTTGAGTCATTGTTTTGATATTGCACATAGTTTTCCAATCATTTCTAGGACCAGTTCAACTCAGATATTCATTATAATAAACATGTGATCCTTGTACTGCTAAGAAAAAAGGTTCATACTTATTGAATCATTTTTTATTGTGCACATCGACAAGTTATATCGAGGATGAACAACAATACTGACATGTAGTGTTGGGTCGAACCATTCACATTTGAAAAACATAGTTTTATTAATAGGGAGGGCTTCAAATTCTAACTCAACCACTTCAACCAGAGTCTCGTAATAGTCAGATTCGGTCTAATTGGATATGGATCCTTTAATGAATATCCCCATATTTTCTATTGCCCAGCAACTAGCATATGATTTAGTGTGAAATTTAAAACCATTCGCACTGTAACCATTGTAAGTTCTAACCTATCTTAGATGATATCGTGCTATACTTCGAAGATAATGATTGGAAATTTTATTTGCACAATTATGAACTAGTAATCAATAATGAGTGGATTATTGATATTACAATTATAAAAGTGTATTAGAACAATACAAATGTTTTGTGATTTCCATGTTTAGTAAACATACATATTTTTCAAATAATGATGGAAATTCTTCTTCCGTCACGGCATTGATAGCTTCGTCATTCATGTTTAGAAATTGTTTATGTTTTTCTGTAACAAATTCACTAAAAAAGAAATTAGAAATAATGGATATATTGATTGGAAATAGTAAATAAAAATGCTAAATAGATCTCATTTGACTTTTATGTAATACTTACTATATGAATGGTTGAACCTCTGGACAATTCATTAGGACATATAGATGAGCTATAGTATATTCATTGTTTGCTAGATAACATTTCCCTTCAGTACCAATTGCTTTACCCGGAGGCTTGAAAATTTCAAAGATATCATTACCCACAATGTCATCAAGATAAACCCCATTTTGCTTTTCTTTAAGTGGAAATATTGGATCTCCTTCTTTGAAATAGAATGATGTGAAATTGGCATCCTCATCCATAATATAACCAATTGATATAGAACCCTGAACCTTATTTATTGTTGTATGCTTTATTTTCTTCAAAAGATTATTTAATATTAGAAGTCATGTTTTTGTGTGTATATATATATATATATATAAGAAAAGAATTGGTTGAGTTAATTAATATTACCTTTCTAGAGGATGCATCCAACGATAATGGACTAGACCAGCAATCCTAGCTTCATAAGCCAAGTGCACTAGTAGATGTTCCATTGAGTCAAAAAAACTCTGGATGAAAGATTTTCTCAAGATTGCATAAGATAACATTCTTTTTTGTTCATCTAGATTCTTCAACTCCTCATCAATCAAAGAAGAAGAAGTCAGTTGCTTGAAGAATAGAGAAATCTCAGTTATCGGCTCCTATATTCTATTTGGCAGGAATACTCAAAGAGCAATTGGTAACAATATTTGCACGAATACAATGAAAATCATGACTTTCATGCCAAACATTTTAAGTTTGTTTGAATCCACACATCTCTCCAAATTAGAAGCATAACCATCTAGAAATCTAAGTTTTTTTACCCACTCCAACACATCCTTCTTCTATGATTAATTCAGAATAAATGGCACATCAGGGTATTTACTAGTGAATATTTTGTCCAAATTGAGGATGATGATAATATTTATTCAACTCATCTCTTGACTTGTACGTGTCCTTAGTTTTCCCTGGAATGTTAAACACTATATTGAAAAAAGTGTCAAACACATTCTTTTCGATATACATAATATTAAGATTATGCTTGAGCAAGTGCTCATGCTAGTAGAGCAAATCCCAGAAAATACTTATCTTATTCCACCGACAAGTCTTAGATATAGGTGCATTCACAACCTCTGCATCAACATCTATCACCTTCCTCAACCCTCTGTTATTCAAATCCAACAAAATATCATCCCCAGATCTAACCCCCAAGAATTATTTAGTAGCCTTTCTATTCTTAATGAAGTCTTTGGTGTTACGTTGATACGGATGATTAATAGGAAAATATTTCCGATGGTTGTCGAACCATGACTATTTTTCACTCTTAATTAATCTAAAAGCATCAAAATCTTCCATATAATGCAGGCATGCCAACATACCAACTGTACTCCACACAGACATCATAGAATATGATGGAAAGGCATTTATGGTCCACATGAGGGTAGAGCACATCTAAAAATTTTGTTGTTTGGAAATATCATAAGTTTGAACCCCAACACCCCAAAGACTTTTCAACTCCACTATCAATGACTGCAAGAAAATATCTATCTTCCCCTTTGGATTCGTAGGCCCCAGCACTAACATGGTCAAAAATATAAATCCTCCTTAATACATAAGTCTCTGGAGGCAAGTTATACGACATCACAACCACATGCCACAAAAATATTGCTGTCTAGATTCACCAAATAGATGAAAACTATTAGCAAATAAACCTAGCCTAACATTTCAAATTTCAAAAGAAAAATTAGGGAAACACCCATCAAAATATTTCCAAGCAGGGGCATAAGAAGGGTGACACATCTTACCATCCTCTATATGATACTCTGAATGTCACCTCATTTCATTAGATATTGTGGTTGATGCAGACAATCTATGCAACCTATGTATTATTGGAAAATAGTGCATCTTCTTAAACGGCACCTTCAATTTCCATATATATAATCTATTTCCAAAACCTTTAACCTTTTTCTTGTACCGAGCATGCTCACATATTTTACAAATATTAAGGTCAGCGTCATAACCCCAGTATATCATACAGTTATTCACACTACAATGAATGACCTATATGGGTAATCCCAAGTCTCTAACTAACTTCTTCGTGCTATAGAAATCCAATGACATCAGATTATCTTGTGGTAATAATTCTTGAATTAAATTAGACATATCATCAAACCATGCATATGAACACCTATGTCTACACTTTATTTCTAACATCCTCATGGCTGTAAATAGTTGAGTATGCTTAGAATTTTTATCATATATAGGTTTGTCTCCAGCATCACAAACCATTCTATGGTATGCAGTGTGATTTAGATTATCCGAGACCATCTGATCAGTTTAACTTACTGACACCCGTGCTAAACTTGAACACCTCTGGTGGACTTGCTTCTCACCTGGTATATCCAAACTTAGTAATCCGCCACAAAACCATTTCTATACAAATGCATCTTCACAGTCTCAATATTCAAAAACTTTTTATTCTGACATTTAACTAAAGTGCAAGGACACCTTATAGTTGTGCCATTATTCACATACTTAGAATGTCTCAGAGCAAACTTAACAAATTCATTAACTTTATCCTCCCATTCATTAGAGAACATTTCATTCACAATTCGACCCTCGTACATCCATTCATGATCATTTTCCATAACTAGTCACAAATAAATCAAGTTTGTAAACAAACGTTATTATCCTCAATTAATTTTATGCTCATTAATAATTTATGTTGGTTCCGATAATGTTTTTTTACGCATATGATATGCAACCTACTACACATCCACCTCCACCTCCACTCGTACAATAGTTATTTTTTATTCAATAGGTTTGGTCCTAATCCATAATGGAGCATTAACATAAAACAACTAGAAATTCTATCATAAGCATAAAAAAAGGGATCAAACACATTAACTAGAGCTGCAAAAATCATCTTTGTTTGTTCAAAATTACGTTGTACCTGGAAAGACAAGGCACAAGAAATTTGTAACTAAATTATACAGGATGAAAGTTCAATACATACATAGATGGAATCATACATATATGGATACATACATACATATATGACGTTTTTCTCTTCTAATAGATGCAAATTGTAATAGAAAATTAAAATCTTCTTTTATAACTTATTAATCTTAACACATTATGCGTGATCTGATACTAAACAAAGTTTTTCAATCAATTAGAAATTATTTTCTCATCCGTTGCATCTTAACACATAATGAGAAGCAGCCTAGAAGTCTATGAAATTTCTTTGTAAAACTTCTAATTGCAACATAAAAGACTACTAGACCACATACTTGTCTTGTATGGAGATGTTGGGCTTTCTCTCGAAGCCTTAACACATTGTATGGGTTGGTATCATTAAAAGGTGGAGGAGGTTTTAGAATCAACCACACCCCATTACACTAAATAGTTCGGAAGGGCATCTGTAAGATGAAAATAATTCAAAACACAAATAAATAGAAAGCAAGCATAAAATCTATAAAAGCAACTCATGTGATTCATTAACCACTTAAACTATTATTTATGAGTAATGTCAAACATAAAGGCATTAAAATGGCCATGTTGTGCTAGGATGGTCCATTATAGTATGGCTTATATGTATAGTTATATGTTATTATACATATAGTATATATAGTTATAAATAATTATATATAGTTAAACATATGGTTATATATAGATATATTTATACATGTAATTATAAGTAATTATACATATTGTATACAAAGTTATAAACAAATATATAGATTTACATATATGTATACATAGTTATAAATATAGTTATATCTAATTATATAGACTTTTATTTAGTTATACAAATATTTATATATCATTATACACATATAGTTTAACATAATGTTGTTTATTGTTATACATGTAATTAGTACATGTGGTTATACATATATTTACACATATAGTTAAACATATATTTATACATGTAGGTGTATATTTTTGTTCATTTAATTTTTAATATTTATACATATAGTTATGTATAGGTATAGATATAGTAAAATAATTTTTTATATACAAATATATATTAAATATAAGTTGTAAATTATATATTTAACTAGAGTTATGTATAAAGCTTTTATAGGTATACATATAGTAAGATACAATTATTTATAGTTATATATTATTATACATATAATATATATAGTTATAAATAGTTATATATAATTAAACAAATAGAGATATATAGATATATTAATACAAGTTGTTATAAGTAGTTATACATATATGTATACAAAATTATAAACAAATATATAGATTTATATTTATGTATACATATATGTATACATAGTTACAAATATAGTCATATTTAATTATATAATTTTTTATATAGTTATACAAATATTTATATATAGTTATACAAATATTTATATATAGGTATACAAATATTTATATATAGTTATGCACATTTAGTTAAACATGATGTTGTATATTGTTATAGAGTAATTATAAATATAGTTACATGTGTTTATACATATAGTTACACATATAGTTATACTTATATTTATACATGTAGGTATAAATATGTTTTCATTTAATTTTATATATCTATACATATAGTAATGTATAAGTAATGA
Organism: Sapria himalayana; assembly: GCA_029783825.1. Lineage (NCBI taxonomy): Eukaryota > Viridiplantae > Streptophyta > Magnoliopsida > Malpighiales > Rafflesiaceae > Sapria > Sapria himalayana. The sequence goes on from JAREIK010000237.1 coordinate 221,451, forward strand.
TATAGTAAAAACACTCTTTTATATACTAATGTATACAAATATATAATAAATATAAGCTATAAATTTATTATTTAAATATAATTATGTATAAAACTTTTATAGTTATACATATAGTAAGATACGATTATTTATAGTTATATAGTATTATACATATAATATATATAGTATTATACATATAATATATATAGTTATAAATAGTTATATATAATTAAACATATAGTTATATATAGATATATTCATACAAGTAGTTATATGTAGTTATACATAAATATATACTACGTTATAAACAAATATTTTGATTTTATTATATGAATACATATATGTTTATATAGTTATATTTAATTTTATAGAGTGTTACATAGTTATACAAGTATTTATATAATGTTATACACATATAGTTATAAATATGTATGCTGTTAAAGATATAATTATATATAACATTTATATGGTTATACATTTAGTAAAATACAATTATATATAGTTATATATTATTATACATATAGTAAATTTTTTTAGAAATATAGTTATATATAATTATACATATAGTTATGCATTATTATATAGTTAAAAATTAGTTATAAATACTTTTTTATATAATGGCGCATGATTATATAATTAAACAAGTGTTAAGATATAATATTTGTGATTACAATATTTTTATAAATGTTACATAAATATAATTATATATATGTAACACTTTTATAAATAATATATAGTATATATATCATATTTATATAAACATTATAAATATTCTATATTTATATTAAAATTAATATGTAATAGATTTATTTACAAAATTGTATAAATATTTAATGTTACATAATTGTTATATAAAAAATTATATAAATAGATAGTTTTTTGTAAATGTTATAAGATATTTATAAACATGAATATATATGTATAAATATTTATATATAACATTATATGTTTATATAAACATATTAGTGTTTATATTTAATGTAATACATTTATATAAATTAAAGTAGACATTTATATATAATGTCATACGATTATATAAATGTATAAAACTTTATATATACTAATACATTTTATAATTTATTCTAAGACAACAAAAATATAACCATTTAACATTAAGTTTAATTTTTCTAATTTAAAGAAGCCGAAAACATCAAGCATTATATATTTTCTTAAGCTATAGAAGGAGAGAACAAAATGCAAACATTTAGTATTAGAAATCAATAAAACCCTAAAAATTTAAATAGTAGAAAAACAAAGATTACACTGACAATTTATAATTTCATTAATGGGGTAAAGTCAAAATCATATAGGTTAAATGAAAATAGAAGGAAAAAGAAAGAAAATTGAGGGAGAATTAAAAAAAGCAAATACCCGATTATTGTGTAAAAATGAAAATTCGATAGTGCTAATAAAATTCAGAGAGACAAAGATATATATATAACATTCAGAAGTAGAAGACCAATGAAAAAATTACCTGGTAACAGAAGAGATAGAATTCATAGGTTGCTTCCGTGTAGTCGTGTTTTGCCTTTGGTTCGAAATTTGAAAAAGGGAATTTTTGCTAAGTGTTAATGACTAAGCAATTTTTTTTAACTCTAAAAATTTAACCTAGGAATTACCAACCAAAATTTTGGTTGGTAAATGGTCGGTAATTACGTCGTTATTAATATTTTGGAAAGCCACTTTACCTACCTATTTTTCATTGTAATATATTTTTGGTCGTTAAATGGTCAGAAATTTGTCGATAATTTTTATTAGCTAATTCCCTCCTAATTTACAAATAGATAGACAAAAATATAAATAGATAGATAGATAAATATATAGATAGAAAAAGAGATAGACTGATTGATAAACATACATATAGATAGATAGATAGATAGGCAAACAAATAGATAGATAAATAGATACATAGATATATCTATAGATCGATAGATAGAAAAACATTTAAATAGATAGATTTACAGACATATAGATAGATAAATAGATAGATCAATAGAGAGACATATAGACAAAAAATAGATATATAGAGAAATAAATAGATAGATAGACAGAAAGATAGATAGATATAAAGATAGAAAAATAGACATATATATAGACAGATATATAGACAGATAATAGATAGATAGATAGAGTGATCAATAGAAAGATAGATAGATAAATTAATAGATAGATAGACATATAGATAAATAGATTTTAGACAGATAGGTATACATATAGATAGATAGATAGATAGAGAGATAGATAGATAGATAGAGAGATAGATAGATAGTGATATAGATAGACATATAGATAGTTAGATAGATAGATAGATAGATATAAAGATATATAGATAGATTGATAGAGAAAAAAATAGATAGACAGAAAGATAGATAGAAATTTTGACAGGTAGATAGACAGAAACATAGACACACAGATAGATAGATACATAGATAGAGAGATTGATAGATACATAGATAGAAAGATAAATAGATACATAGATAAATAGATAGATAGACAGATAAATAGACAAATAGAATGAAAGATGGATAGACAAATATATCTATATATAGATAGATAAAGATTGAATAATTGATAGATAGATACTTAAATCAATAGATAGACATTTAGATAGGTAAATAGATATATAGATAGAAAGATAGAAGATAGACAGATAGATAGACATATAGATAGATAAATAATTAGATAGATATATAGACAGATAGATAAACAGATAGATAGAAAGATAGATAGATAAATAGCAATATAGATAGATAGTTAGATCGATATATTATTAGACAAATACATAGATAGATAGATAGACAAATAAAAAAAATAGATAAATTGAGAGATAAATATATAGATTGACAGATAGACACACATATTGATAGATAGATAGATCGACATATATATTGACAGATAGATATAGAGATAGAGAGATAAACAAATACATAAATAGATAGATAGACATATTGAAATATAAATAGATAGATAAAAATATTGATAGATAATTAGATAGATAAATAGATAGATAGATAGATTGACACACATACAAATAGATATATCTATAGATAAATATTGATAGATAGATAGATAGATAGACAGAAAGATAGTCAAATTGGTAGATAAAGAGATAGATAGATAGATATACACATATATAGTTATAGATATATATATATATAGCTAGATAGACAAATAGATTGATATATAGACAAAGAGATTGACTGATAGATAGGAAGATAGATAAACATATAGATAGATAGATAGATATATAGATAATTAGATAGATAGAAAGATAGATAGAAAGATAGATAGAAAGATTGATAGATAGATAGAAAAATAGATAGATGAAGAGATAAAAATATATAAAGAATGATGGATAGTTAGAAAAAAATTAACCAGATAGATAGATAGATAGATTGAAATATAGTTAGACATGTAGATAGATAGATAGATTGATGGATTGAAAGAAAGATTGATTGATAGATTCATCGAAAATTGATTGACAAATTAATAGACAGATTGATAGTACATATTGAAAGATAGATTGATAGATAATTAGATAGATGAATAAATAGATAAATACATATACACAAAAATAGACAAATAGATAGATAGATAAATAGATAGACATATAGATAAAAAGGTAAAAAGATAAAAAGATAAATAAATAAATAGATAGATAAATTAGATACATAGATAGATATACAAATATATAGATAGATAGTTAGATAGAAATATAGATAGATAGATTTACAAAAATGTATATCGATAGAGAGACATATAGAAAGATTTATAAATAGATAGATATATAGATAGACACATATATAGATTGATAGATAAATAGATAAGCAAATAAATAAATAGATAGATAGATAGACATATAGATAGATATATAGACATTTGATAGATTTATAGATCGATCAAAAGATAGACAGAAAGATTTATATATAGTCAGATTGATAAATAAATAGAGAGATAGATATATATATATATATATATATATAGAAAGACAGATAGACAGATAGAAAGACAAATAGATTAAAAGATAGAAAGAGAGATAGATTGAAGACAAATAGATAGAAAAAAAAGAAAGATAGATATATAGACAAATAGATAGATAGATTGATAGATAAATAGATAGTCAAATAGATAGATAGATAGGATGTTAGATTGTTTTATAGATAAATTGATATTTAGATTGATAGATAGATTTATTGACAGACAGACAGATAGATAGATTGATTTATATATAGATAGATAAATAAATATATAGATAGATAGATGGATACACAAATAGATAGATAGATATATAGATATATAGATAGAAAGACAGATTGATAGATAAACAAAAAGTTTGATAGAGAAATAGATTGAGAGATAGAAATATAGACGAATAGAATGATGGAAAGATAAATAGAAAGATAGATATTTATAAATAAAGAAAGAGAGACAGATAGAAAAACAACTAGATATATAAATAGATAGAAAGACAAATAAATTGAAAGATAGATCGACATATAGATAAAAAGATAGAATAAAATATAGATAGATTAATTTGATATAAAGAAAAAAGATAGATAGACAGACAGATAGAAATATAGTTAGATAGATTGATAAATATAAATATATGAAGATAGATAGAATGATAGATAGAAAGATAAACAAATAGATAGACAGGTACATAGATAGATAGATAAACAAATTGATAGATAGATAGATAGATAGATTGGTAGACATATTTATAGATAGAAAGATAGATTGATTGATATAAAGATAGATAAATAGATTTACAAATAGATAAATAAATAGATAGAAAGACAAATAGATATATATATATATATATATAGACAAATAGATTGACATAAAGATATATATAAATTTAGATTGATAGATCGATATACAGAAAGATAGATAGATAAATAGACAGATAGATAGATAAATAGACAGATAGATAGACAGATTGATAAACATATAGAATGACAGATAGATAGACAAATAGATCAAAAGATAGATAGAAAGATAGATAAAAAGATAGATAGATAGAATGATAGATAGACATATAGATAGCCAAATAGATAGAAAAATAAATAGATAGATACATCGACAGACAGATAGATAGATAGGCAGACATATATATAGATGGATAGGCAGAGAGATAGACTGATTGATAAATAGATAGATAGATAGACATACATATATAGATAGATAGAAAGATATATAGATAGATAGATACATAGATAGATATATAGATAGATAAATAGATAGATAGACATACATACATATAGAAAGAAAGATAAATAGGCATATAGATAGATAAATAGATACATAGATCAATAGATAGATAGATTGAAAAATAGATATACTCTTAGATTGCTAGATATAATGATAAATAAATAGATAGATATACTAATAGATAGCCATAAAAATAGATAAATTGAATGAAAAATAGATAGATAGATAGTTAAATAGATAAATAGAAAGATAGATAGATAATAGACAGATAGATAGAGTGATAGATATAAAAAAATAGATAGACAGATTTATAGACATATTGATAGACAGATAGATGGACATATAAATTAACTGATAGATAGATAGAATGATAGATTTAAAGATAAAATGATAGACATATATATAGAGAGATAAAAAGATAGATAGGTAGATAGATAGATAGATAGATAGATAGACAAATAGATAGACAGATAGATAGATAGATAGATAAACATATAGATAGAAAGACTAATAGATATACAGATAGATAGACAGACAGATTGATTGACAAATAGATTGATAAACAGACACAAATTATTTGAAAGACAAATAAAAAGGTAGAAAAAAGATAGATAAATAGATAGATAAATAGATAGATATATAGTAATAGATAGATAGATTAATAGACATTTTGATTGATTGATTGATAGTTTATTAGATAAGTAGATAAATAGATTGATAGATAGACAAATAAATAAACAGATAGGTAGACAGATAAATTGATAGATAGATAAACAGATAGATAGATTGATATATAGATTGATATACAAATAGATAGAGAGATAGATAGATAGATAGATAGATTAATAGTCATATTTATAGACACATTGATAGACATATAGATAAGCAGATAGAAAGATAGATAGTTAGATAGATATAGATACACAAATAAATAGTCAAAAAGATAGACAACCAGATAGATTGATAGATAGATAGACATATAGATAGACAAATAGATAGAAAGTAGATAGACATATGGATAGCAGATTGATAAATAGATAGATAAGGTAAATAGACAAGTAGATATTCTAATAGCCAACTAGATAGTCAGATAGAAAGAATGACAGATATATAGATAGACAAATAGATTAATGCATAGAAAGAGAGATAGATTGAAACACAAATAGACAGAAAGAAAGATAGATAGATAAATAAATATATATATAGATTGATCGATTGAATGATAGACAAATAAATAGACAAATAGATAGATAGATAGATAGATAAATAGATACACATATAGATATACAAACAAATAGATAGACAGATAGATGTACATATATAAAGACAGACATATAGATAGATAGATAGATAGATAGGTAGGTAGACAGATAGATAGACAACTAGATCGATAGATATAAATATAAATAGAGAGATAGACACAAAGATAGACAGATAGACAAATAAATTTATAGATAGATAGACAAAATGAAAGATAGAAAGAAAGATAGATAGATAGACAGGCAGATTGATTGATTGATTGATAGTTAGTTAGTTAGATATATAAATAGATAAATAGATAGACAGATAGATAGACAAAAAAATATATAAATATAGATAGGCATATAGATAGAAAGATAAATCAAAATATAGAGAGATAGATCGATAGACACACAAATAGACAGATATATAGGAAGATAGATAAAAAGATAGATAGATAGATGGATATATCGATACATACATACATACATATATATATATATATATATAGACAAATGGATAGATAGATAAAAAAATAAATTGATAGATAGATTGATAGACATTGATATTTATATCGATATATAGATTTTTATATAAATTATTAGATAGATGGATAGATATAAAGATAGATAAATAGACAGATAGATAAACAAATTGATATATATCTAGATAGATAGATATATAGATAGAAAGACAAATAGATATACATATAGATAGACAAATAGATAGAAATAAAGATATAAAGAAATATAGATAGATAGATAGGTAATAATAAAGAAAGAAAGATAGTTAGTTAGTTAGACAGATAGACAAATAGATAGATATACAGATAGATCGATAGATAGATAAATTGATTTATTGATAGACATATAAATAGATAGATATATAGTAAGATATATAGGTAGATAGATAGATATATAGATAGATAGACTGATATATAGAAAAATAAATACACATTTAGATAGAAAAACAAATATATAGATACATAGATAGATAGATATTTAACAGATAGTTAAATAGACATATAGAAAGATATGTATATATATATATATACACACACACATATTGATAAAAAGATAGATAGATAGACAGGCAATCAAATTGATAAATAGAAAGATAGATAGATGATTGATTGATTGACAGATAGATAGATATAAAGATAATACATAAATAGATAGGCATATAGTTTAAAATATTCCTACATAGATACATAGACAGATAGTTAGACAAAAGATAGAGAGATAATTATATAGATAGATTTACAGATAGATAGACATATATAGAGATGGATAATAGATAGATAAATAGTATTATAAATAAACAAATAGCTAAATAGATAGATAGATACATAGACATATTCTAGATAGATAGATAGAATGATTGTTTGATAGATTAGATGCACTAATAGATAGATAGACAGATATATAGATAGATAAATAAATATATAGATCGATATATAGAAAGATGCACAAATAGATAATAGATAGATTGATAAATAGATAAATAGACAGATATACAAACAGATTATTAGAAAGAATGATAGATAGAAAGATAAATAAATAAACATATACTTAGATAGATAAATAGATAGATTGATAGATAGATAAAAAGATTGATAGAAAGATATATAGACTTATAGATAGGCATATTGATAAATAGATAGAAAGAGAGATAGATAGACAGATAGATACACATATCGATAGACAAAAAAATAAATAAATAGATATCAAATAGACAGACAGATAAATGGATAGATAGTTAAATAGATATAGATAGACATATAGATAGATAAAATGATAGACAAATAGATAAATAGATAGATAGACAGATAGATAGACAGATAGATAGACATAGAGATAATTAGAAAGAAAGATAGATAATAGACATATTGATAGGTAGATAAATAGAGAGACAAACAAACAAACAGATAGATATATAGATAGATTATTAAATAGATAAATATATAGATAGACTGAAAGATTAATACACAAAAAGAAAAACAAAATGAAGACAGATAGGTAGATATATAGATAAATAGATAGATATATAGAAAGACAAATAGATAGATAGAAATACAGAAGATAGAATAATAGATAGATAGAAAGATAGATAGACAAATAAAATAATAGAAAGAATGATAGATAGATAGATAGATAGATTGATAGAAAGATTGATAAATAGATTGATACACAGATTAATAGATAGATTGATAGATAGATTGATATATAGATTGATAGATAGATTGATTTATAGATAGATAGGTAGATAGATAGATGGATACACAAAGAGATAGATAGACAATAAGTTAGATAGATAGATATACAAATAGAAAGAATGAAAGATAGATAGAATGATATATAAACATAATGACATATAAATTGAAAAAATAGATAGATAGATAGATAGAGAAATATATAGACAAACATATTGATAGATATATAGATTCATAGATAGATAGGTAGGTAGGTAGATAGACAGACAGATAAATAGATTGATTGATAGATAGACAGATAAATATAAAAATAAATATACAGTTAGATAGAAAGATATATCTTTTAATAGATAGAGAAATAGATAGATAGATAGATAGACAGATAGATTGATAGATAGATAGACAAATAGATCGATATAAAGATAGATATAAATATAGGCTGATAGATAGACATAATGATAGACAAATAGATTTTTGGCTAGATAGAACGATAGACAAACAAATAGAAACATACATAGATAGATATATAGATAGAAATATAGATAAATAAAATGATAGATATACAGATAGATAGAAAGAGAGATCGAAAGATAGATATATAGATAGTTAGATAGAAATATAGATTAATATATAGATTTATAGATAGATATATAGACATATAGATATATAGATAGACATATAGTTAGATTGATAGATATATAGATATATTGAAAGATAAATAGAAAAATTGATAGATAGACAGATAGATAGACTTATACATAGATAAATATATAGAATATGGATAGATAGATTGATTGAAAGATTTATAGACATATTTATAAATAAATAGATAGACATATTGATATAAAGATATATATAAGATAGATATATAGACAAATAGATAAAAGACAGATTGATAGACAGAAAGATAGATGGATAGAAAAAGAAATATATAGACAAAATGATAGACAGAAAGATAAATTGAAATATAAACAGATAGATAGAAAAAAGGATAATAATAAAGATAGGTAGATATATAAATAAAAAGATAAAATAAAAGATTTACATATAGATAAACAAATAGATATATAAATAAATAGACACATAGAAAGAGAGATAGATAGACAAATAGATAAACATATAGAAAGACAAATAAATAGATAGATTAATTGAATGATAATAGATAGATAGGTAGATAGATAGATAGATATATATATATATATACATACATATATATAATTATAAAAATAGATAGATAAATATACAAATAGATAGACATATATATTAATAGATAGATACATAGATAAATAGATTAATAGATAGATTGATACATAGAGAGAAATATAGATAAGCATATAGATTATTAGAAAGACAGATAAATAAATAGATATATAAATAGATAGATAGAAAGATAAATAGAAAGAAAATAGATATATAGTTAGATTTTAAATAGACATATTGATATAATGATAGATACATAGATAATATATATATAAATAGATAGATAGATACATAGACATATAGATAGAAAGATATAAAGACAGAGAGATAAATAGAAAAAAAGATAGATAGATAGATTGATTGATTGACAAATATATAAGTAGATATATAGATAGATAAATAGATAGAAAGAAAGATTGATTGATAGAAAGAAAGAAAGAAATAAATAAATAAATAAATATAGATAGATAGAGAGATACATAGACAGGCAGACAAATAGATAAATAGATATACAAATAGAAAGATAGATTAGTTGATTGAAAGACAAATAGATTGATAGATAGATAGATAGATAGATTGATAGATAAATAGAAATTTAGATAGATAGATAGAAAGATAGATCAAAAGATAAATAGATAGATAGATATAAAGAAAGACATATATATATATATATATATAGATTGTTTTATAGACAGATAGACGGATAGATATATAGATAGACATAAACATAGACAGATATTGAGGTAGTTAGTTAAAAAGATAGATAGATAGATAGATATATAATAGATATATTGACAGATGGTTAGATATATTGATAGATAGATTTATAGAAAGATTCATTGATAGATTATTTGATCGATTGATCGACATATTGATAAATAGATAGATTGATATAATGATAGATAGATAGATAAATAGAAAGGTCGATAGATAAATAGATAAACAAATAGATAGATATATAGATTTACAAATAGTTAGACAAATAGATAGACAAAAAGATAGATAGAAATATAGACACATAGATATACCAAACAAAAGACTGAAAGAAAGATAGATAGATAAAAGGTTTGTTAGATAGATATATAGATTGATAGATAAATGATAGATAGACTAGTAGATAGACAAATAGCAAGTTATATAGGATTAATAGATCAATTGAACAATAGATGGATAGATAGATATAAAAGATAAATAGACAATAGTAGATAGATAAATATAACGAGAGATATACAAATAAATTAGCAAATAGATAGATAGATAGAGAGATAGATAGACCATATAGATAGGACAAACTAAATAGAAAGATTCATAGACAAAAAAATATGTAGATAGTTAGATATATATATATACAAATAGATATACAGATAGATAGATAGTTAGACAGATAGTTAGACAGAGAGATAGAAAGATTGATAGATGATAGTAGATATATAGATAGGTCTACATATAGTTAGATAGATAGAATGAGGACTTTAGAGAGAAAGAATATAGATATATAGACAGATAAATAGGTAGATAGAATGATAAACTGATAGAAAGATAGATAAATAGATAGTTAGATAGAAATATAAAAGATAATAGACAGATAGAAGGAGTGATAAATAGATAGTTAGTTAGTTAGTTAGACTCTTAGATAGCTGCTAGATAGTCA
>JAREIK010000238.1:0-17906 GCA_029783825.1 Sapria himalayana
CTTCTTCTCTCTCATTCTCTTCTTCTCATTCTTCTTCTTCTTCTTCTTCTTCTTCTTTCTACTTATTCTCTTCCTCCTCCTATCCTACACCTCATTCTTCTTTTTCTTCTTCTTCATCATCTTCTTCTCCTCCTCCTCCTCCTCCTCCTCCTCCTCCTTCTTTTCAAATTTCATCTTGCTTCTTATATTCATTATTCCTCTTCTTTTTGTACTTATTCTTCTTCCACTTCTTGTTATTTTACTTCATTTTTTTATTCTTCTTCATTTTATTCTTATTCTTATTTTTGAAAATATTTTGTTTTCTTCTTCTTCTTTTTCTGCTTCTTATTATTCTTGTTTTCTTCTTATTTTCTGCCTCTTCTTATTCTCATTCTTCTTATTCTTCATTTCATTCATCTTCTTCTTGTTCTTCTTCTTTTTACTTTTCTTCTTATTCTCCTTCTACTTCTTCCTTTTCTATTATTATTATTCTTATTCTTCCACTCCTCCTCCTCCTTCTTCTTCTTCTCCTTTTTCTTTTTCTACTTTTTTTTCTTTTTTTCCTTCTCATTCTTCTTCCTCAACTTATTTTTCTTCCTCTTATTCTACTATTACTTCTTCTTCTTCTTCTTCTTCTACTTTTGCTATACTACTTCTTCTCCCCCTTCTTCTTCTATTTTTTCTTTTCTTCATCATCATCATCATCATCATAATCATCATCATATGCTTCTTCTTATAGTTCTACTTCTCCTCCTCCTCCTCCTCATCCTCCTCCTCTTCCTTATTATTATTATTATTATTATTATTATTATTCTTCTTCTTCTCTTTCTTCTTTTCCATATTCTTCTTCTTTTATTCTTTTGCTTCTCCTTCTTCTTCTTCTTTTTCTTTTACTTCCATTTCTTCTTTTTTTTTCTTTTTCTCATTCTCAATATTTTTCTTCTTGTCCTTGTTCATCTTCTTCTCCTTCTCCTTCTCCATCTCATACATTTTCTTTTTTTTTCTTCTCCATCTTCTTCTTGTACTTTTTATTTTACTTTTCCTTCTTCAACTTTTAATCATTTCTTCTTCTTCGTATTCTTTTTCTTTCACTACTTTTTTTATCCTTCTTGTTATTCTTCTACTTCTAATTCTTATTATTCTTCTTTTTATTCTTCTTTTTCTTCTCCTTTTCCTTCTCCCTCTCTTCTTCTTCTTCTTCTTCTTCTTCTTCTTCTTTTCTTTATTATTCGTCTTCTTATTCTTCTTCTCCTTCTTTTATTCCTTCTTCTTCTTTTGGGGTTTCGGGCAGAATATCTAAATACATTGGAACATAAACACAACAAAATTTATAATTTTAATCTTTTAACCCACAAAGGATCACATGCATTTCATAAAAACATAAAGGAAGGCTAAATGAAACTTACCTTTTGTAGATCGATTCATCAAGCCTTCAAAGTGTGCATCTTTGTTTATTTAGATCTTCAAATGTGTTAACTTCTGAAAAAATGACCACCCTCTACTAGTATCCACACACGAACGAATAATGAACAATCTTGTTGAATACTAGTTTAGATTTGTCTTCTCAAAATGAAAAGGTTTCTCAATTTTTTAAAAAAGAAGACTACTTGGATCAAATATGTCTAACATATATATATACAAGTCTACTAGAATTTTAGACATAAATAAATTTAATTATATATTTAAAACTCTTTTAAATAATAATAAGTTAAATTCAAATTCTTAAAACCCCCTTTTAAATGAATTTATTCATTAAAACTCATGTTTAATTTAAGAAATTATTTATTTATTTAAATCACGAATTTAAAATTTCTCAAAATTAAATCCGAATTTAAATAATAAATAATTATTTTTGGTGATTTAAAACAATCTCATCATTTTAAATTATTACAAAGAGTGAAAAACCATAACTATTTATTATGCATTCTTAATGTGCGACTCTATAGGTTCAATTAATATTCGTAGTAGGTCTTAATTATATTTTGATCCTACAAGTCATAAGTGGCCTCTAGTAAAATATTAAGACTACCCAAGTTAAATAAAAAGCTCATGATCCGAGATAACCTTAATATAGATGATGACATAATCCATTTGACTCACGATATCTTGATCGAATATAAGGCATGTATAAGTTTAACATTATATCATTCTATATTTGATTACTCGAAACCCATTTAGACTGACTAAACAAATGATATTGATCTTCATCAATTAATTTAAGCACTGCCATGTATTTCTCAGTCTCAATTGTCGAGGAGACCCATAGATATCTCTCTTATAATAAAAAGAATAAATTCCAACTTAATCGCTCATATCCCACTACATAATTCTTATTATGTTTAAGTATAACCTTTATAGTCATCTAATTAATGATAATGTTTGATTATATCAAAACACAATATTCCTTATGTTTAGAACTTTATGGATCTCGGTTCAAAGGATTTAATAACATAGCTATTAGAGATTAACTTATGACTTTGATCTATGTTTTAATCTCAAGACGGGTCTTTCCAATATTTGATCTCAACTAATAGATATAAATTTGATTTGTATCTCATACACATATTCATCCCATGAATAGCAATCACACTTTATACTAATCTTAATTCATTGTTATTCCAATAATAATAACTTATTAGGGATATTTAGAATAAATAATAATATTATTAAAGGATATTATATATAATAACCATGAAAATAATAATAATAATAATAAATTCTAACAAATAGTCAAAATACCATGCCCATACGATTGGCCTAGAACTAATTTACTAATAATCTTCCACTTGTGCTAGGCCAATTCATCAATGTATCTAATGCATATGAACCTAGCATGATGAACATGCTTTGTTTGTGGTAGAGGCTTAGTCAATGGATTAGTAACATTATCATTTGTTGAAACTCTACATATCTTAACGTCAACTCTCTCAATGATTTCTCAATGAGATGATAACGCCTAAGAATGCGTTTGGATCTCTGATGTTATCTAGGTTCCTTTGCTAGTGCAATAGCACCATTATTATCACAATAAACATCAATAGGATTTGTAATAATAGGAACTACTTCAGGGTCAGTAATAAACTTCTTGCTCCAAACTACTTCCTTTGCTGCATCAGATACTACAATGTATTCAGCTTTAGTTGTAGAATCAACATAAGTGCTTTGCTTTGAACTTTTCCAGCTAACTACACCACCATTTAAACAAAACATATATCTTGATTACGATCGGAAATCATTTTTATCAGATTGAAAGCTTGCATCTGTGTAACCTTTTATAGCCATATCATCTTCCAATCTGCCATACACTAAGAACATATCTTTAGACTTTCTCAGATACTTAAGAATATTTTTGACAACTGTCCATGGACTCTCACTAGGATTTGACTGGTATATACTTGTTATGCCTAAAGCATAAGATACATCTAGTCTAGTGCACAACATGACATACATGATAGATCCTATTGCTGAGGCATAAGGAATCCTACTAATCCATTCTTGCTCATCTTTAGTGTAAGGACACTGAGATTTGTTAAGAGGAATACCATGAGACATAAGAAAGTATTCTCTCTTGTAAACTTGCATACTGAACCATTTTAGTACTTTGTCTATGTAAGTACTTTGACTTAGACCAATCAACCTTTTAGGTCTATCTCTATAAATTTTTATCCCTAGGATATAGGCAGCTTGCCTTGAGTTTTTCATTGAGAAACACGTTCCTTACCAAGAATTGACATTCTGTAAGATAGGGATATCATTCCCAATAAGTAAAATATCATCAATATATAAGACTAGGAATACAATTACGCTCTCACTAATTTCTTATAAACACAAGGCTCATCTTCATTTTTGACAAATACAAACCCTTTGACTAATTCATCAAAACGAAGATTACAACTCCGAGAGGCCTGCTTCAAACTATAAATGGATCTTAGAAGCTTGCATACTTTACCACAAATCATAGGTTGTATAAAACCCTCAGGTTGTGTCATGTACACATCCTCTAGTAAGTTTCTATTAAGAAACACAGTTTTACCATCGATTTTCCAAATCTCATAATCATAATATGCAGCAATGACAATAATAATTTTAATCAATACCATGAGTTTGTATGAAACATTTTGTAACTAGCTAGGGGTGTCAAACTCGTTGGGTTGGGTTAAACAGTTATGGGTTAAATGGCTGACTGGTGAAAAACATGTTAACTCATACACGACACTTTTAATAAACAGGTAAAAAATGAAAACACAAACATGAACTGTTTAATAAATGGATAACACGGCATGACTCATTTAACACACCTAATTTTAATGGGTTGAGTTGGGTTTAGTCGAGTTAACATGATAAACCAGTCATTTGACCCATTTACCTATTTACCACACTTTTGACCCATTTAACATGGTAAACCACCCATTAACCATTTACTCATTTATTTAAACGGGTAAATGGGTTATAAACGAGTAAGCATGTCTCACCCAAACATGGCCTATTTATTAAATGTGTTAAACATGTTGACCTATTTATCACCCAAACCCATTTAAGTCTCACACAACCCTATTTAATCAATGGTTAATCATGTCGGTTAATCGTGTCATGTCGAATTTTGACTGGCTTACAACTAGCCTTGCTTTATAAGTATACACTTTGTCATCCATGTCAATTTTTTTGAAAACCCATTTGCACCCATTGGCCTTTTTACCTTTAGGTGGGTCAATCAATGTCCATACTTGATTATCATACATAGATTAAATTTTAGACTTCATGGCGGCTAACCTTTTCTTAGATCCTAGATCCAACATAGCCTCTTGATAGGTAGTGGGCTCATTTTGATATACTAACAAAAGATCATTGTTATCAGTCACAAGAAATCCATATCTCTCAGGCTCTTGACTTATCTTATCAGATCTACATGATTTTTGTACAATAGGAGGTGTGTCAGTAATAGTTTGTTGACTATGAGTATTCACAGACAGTTCAATGTTATCACTTGGTTCTCGAACTTCTTCAAGTTGTACCTTACTCATGTCGGTTCCTTTAGAAATAAATTCTCTTTCTAGAAAGACATCATTACGAGCAACAAACACTTTGTTCTCTATGGGATTATAAAAGTAGTATCTCTTAGTTTTTTTATGATACCTCAAAGAAAAGATATTTATTAGATTTGGCCTCTAGCTTATTTGAAACTTAACATTTTACATAAGCCTCACATCCTCAAATCTTAAGAAAAAATAGACAAGGTCTTTTACCAGTCCACATCTCATATGGTGTCTTTTCAACCACTTTGTATGGAACTCGATTTAGTGTGAACACAGCTATTTCGAGTGCATAACCCCAAAAGGTAAATTGAAGATCTGTTGGACTCATCATAGATCAATCCATATCTAATAATGTTCAATTCCTCCTCTCAGACACATCATTCCATTTTGATGTTCCAGGGGGAGTTAATTGTGAAATGATTTAACAAGTTCTATGATGGTCATTAAATTCTTGGCTCAAATATAAACCTAGATCAGATTGAAGTTCTTTGATTATTTTGTCAAGTTAGTTTTGTACTTCATTTTGAAAAGATTTGAATATTTCAAATGATTTAGATTTATCTCTCATAAAGTAGACATGACCATATTTACTGAAGTCATCAGTAAATGTAATGAAGGACTTATAACCTTTTCTAGCATCTAAACTTAATGTTCCACATACATCTATATGTATGAGATCCAATAATTCATTTGTCCATTCTTTGTGTCTAGTAAAGAGATTCTTTGTCATCTTGCCAAATAGACAAGATTCATATCTATCATATGATACAAAATCAAATGAATTCAAAAGTTTTTCTCATTTATATGACCAGAGCGACAATGCCAAAAATAGGTTGATTTTAAATAACTTGATTTAAATTTTTTAATAGTTATGTTATAGTTACATTTTTGAAGGTTCATAACATAAAAATAATCTTGAAAATAGGCATTTGCAGTGAATGTCTTTATGAAAAATAGAGCAATTATTATTCTTAATAATAAAAAAAATAATCATTATCCAAATAATAAATTGAAATAATATTCCTACACATTGTGGGAACATAATAATAATTGTCCATAACTAACAAAAGCCGATTGGGCAAAATAAGTTCATAACTTCATAAGGCAAAGTAGCAACTTTTGCTCCATTACCTATTCGTAGATCAACTTTGCCCTTCTTCAATTGTATACTTTTTTTTGAGTCTCTGCACATGTGTACAAATGTGTAATCCACATCCAGTATCTAATACCTAGGAACTAGAAAAATAAAAATTAATTTGTATAGCATAAATATGTGTAGAACTAGTCCCAATAGTCTTCTTCTTCTTCAGATCCTCTAAATACAACTTATAGTTTCTCTTCCAATGGCTAGTTTATTACAAAAGGAACAAACACCCTCCTTTGAGACTTTAGCGTTGAGTAGAGGTGTCAACCGGGCCAGGCCGGGCCGGGTCGGCACGAGGCACGAGGCACGGCATGGTTTGGCTGTGCCCGGCCCGGCACGGCTTGTGCCGTGGCATGGCACGGTTTGACTGTGCCCAGCCCGGCACGGCTCGTGCCGTGGCACGGCACGCCGGCATGGGTTCTTTCCGTGCCGGTTTCACGCGGGCACGCGAGGGCGTGAACCGGCCCCTCCCAAAAAAATTACCACGGGTCGGGTATGATTGGATCCCGACCTGCGGTCCCGACTTCCGACCCGGCACGGCACGGCCTGCCGTGCCTATGGGCCGTGCCCAGATTTTTTTAAACCGTGCCGGGCCGGCCTGTTTGACACCTCTAGCGTTGAGTTTGGGTTGAGCATTGGACTTTCTTTTACCCTTATCCTTGCCCTTGCCCTTTTCCTTAATCTTGAATCCCTTTCTATTTTGAACCATTAGAACATGATTAGGCTGGGATTTAATATTCTGCTCAGTAGTTTTAAGCATCATATGCAGCTCAGAGATAGAATTGTCCATTTCATTCATGTTATAGTTCATGAAAAATTGTCAATAACTATCAAAAAGTGAATTCAAGATCAAATCAGTTGCAAACTCTTGGCTCAATGGAAATCCAAGCCTATCAATGTGCTCAATATGACTTTTTATCTTTATAACATGAGCACTAACTGATGAACCTTTATCCATCTTGCAAGAATGCAGTGCCTTGGTAGTCGCATACCTTTCTTTCCTTGATTGTTGTTGGAAATTTTTTTTAAGATTGAAGATCATATTATTAGCTTCCATATTTTTCATATACTTATGAAGTTTAGAACTCATGCTAGCTATCATCAAGCATGCAATATCAATAGAGTCATTATGGTTCTTCTCATAAGCATTCTTATCATCTCTAAGAGCATTATCAGATGGTTCTTTATTAGAGGTTTATCCAGGACATAAAGCATCCTTTCTTGTTTGAGAACAATTCTCAAATTTTGAAATTAAAAGAAGATAGTCCTGATAAGTTTATCCTTCTCAAAAACTGATCGCAGTGATATAGTAGAATTATTATTATTAATGTTGAACATCTACAATTAATGCAAAGTTTGATAAATATTTTGATTATGAAAAATTCTCACTAAATTAATAATTCTCAATAATAATCATATAAATCTAATATTGTAAGATCTATATTTTACTCTACTTTAAGTCAGTTTTGACATGACTCTTGAAATTAAGTTATTTAGAAAGGTAACTCTTACTAATTACATCTTATGCATTTCTTAGATATTTATGTGATTTTGACATCATTTGTCTAGGCATGTTAAAATCTCATCTAATGCCATTAGGCCAAAAACCATTTTGATAACTTAATAAAGTTAAACAATTTTTAAACACATGGGTAGCACCATTACTCATCTTGTCTCACTAATATCACAAAATGTACTTCTAATTTGGTAAAACCCACATTAAGGTGATAACATGTTTGACAAGTGTTTAAATATGGATTGCATGTTAACTTTACATTTTTAAAGTTAACATACTTATATAATAAATCTAGTATCACATACTTATATAACATCATTCATAGCATCTCTTACATGCATATAATAAATGTATCATAGTATGGCCTTAATCTAGATTGATCTCCATAAGCCAATATGAAGATAAATAGTCATTCCTCAGTAGTAATAAGCAGCTCCATGGGGTTGATTTTTCCACCAACTTGTGCATAGACACCTAACTCCTCCATCATCATGGTGGGATTGCATGACTTCAAATGGCTTGCATTATCTATCTTGTTTTATTACAACAATAAAAAAAGTACAATAAAACAAAAACAGCATGCAAGCCGTATTTTATAATTATAACCCTTGAAAAAATAGTAATAATCGACCAAACACATTGGTTAAAAAAGTCACTCTCTACAAGTATCCACACATGAACAAATAATAAATGATCTTGTTGAATGCTAGTTCAAATTCATCTTCTCATAATGAAATAATAACAACTTTAAAAAAAATTAATGTAAAAATTAAATAATAACAACTTTAGTTTAAATCCTTAAAAACTACTTTTAAAATGAATATATTTATTAAAACTCAAATTAATAATCATGAATTAAATTTGAATCATGAATTAAAGAGTAAATATAACAAATTAATTATTTATTTAAATCATGAATTAAAACTTTCTCAAAATTAAATTTGAATTTAAATAATAACAAATTGTTATTTGTGATCTAAAATAATCTCATCATTTTATATTACTATAAAGAGTAAAAACCCATAACTATAATTATTCATTTTTAATGTGTGACCCTATAGGTTCAATTAATATTGACAGTAGTCATAAATAACATTTTGATCCTACAAGTCATAATTAGCTTCTAGCAAGACATTATGGTCACCTAAGTTAAATGAAAAGCTCAAGATCCTAGACAACCTTAATATAGCTAATGACATAATCTTTTTGTCTCATGATATCTTGATAGAATATAAGGCATGGATAAAGTCAACCTTATATTATTTTATCATTGATTACTCACAACCACATTAGACTGACTAAATAAATGATATCGATCTCCATCAATTCATTTAAGAATGATCATGCATTTCTCAGTCTCAATTGTCAAGGGCCTAAAGATATCTCTCTTATAATAAGAGAGTAAAATTTAATCTTAATCGCTCATATCTTATTAAATAATTTTTATTATGTTCAAGTATAACCTTTAAAGTCATCTGATTAAAGACAATGTTAGATTATATAAAAACAAAATATCCTTTATGTTGAGAATTATAGCGATCCAAGGTTAAAAGATTTAATGACATAACTATTAGAGATTAACTTAAAACTTTGATCTTTATATTAAACTCAAGATAACTTTTTCTTCTTCTTATTCTCTTTCTTATTCTTATTCTCTTTCTTCTTCTCCTTCTCCATCTCCTTCATTTCTTTCTCCTCCTACTCCTCCTTTTTTTCCTCCTTTTTCTCTTTCTTTTTTTTCATCTTATTTTTATTCTCATTATTTTTTTTCTTCTTCTCATTATTGGCCTTCTTATTCTTCACTTTTTGTTGTTATTCTTATTCTTCTCCCTTTTCTTTTTAATCTTCACCTTCTTCATCTTCTCCTACTTCTAGTGCTTATTATTTTTTTAATCATCTTTCTCTTCTACTTCTACTTCTGCTCTTTTTCTTCTCCTTCTTCTTTTACTTCTCCTCCTCCTCCTCATTCTTCTTCTTTTATTTTGTTCTTCCTCTTCTTCTTCTGCTCCTCCACCTAATCATTCTTCTACCTCTCCTACTTTTTCTCCTTACAATCCTTCTTGTACACCCTCTTCTTCTACTTCTCCTACTTATTTTTTTTCCGACTTATCCTTCCTCTTCTTCTCCTTTTTTCTACTTAATATTATTCAAATTTTGTTCTTGTTATCCTTTTCTTACTTCTTTTTTTTCTTTTTCTATTTCTTCTGCTTATTCTTCTTGTTTTTCTTTTTATTCATTTAAATTTTATTCTTATTCTTCTTCTTCTTATTCTTCTTCTCCTCCTCCTTTATTTCCATCTTTCTTTGGTTGCTGTTGTTGTTATTATTATTATTATTATTATTACTCATCTTCTTATTCTTGTTCTTCTTCTCCTTCTTTCATTCTTATACTTCTACATCTTCTTTTATTTTTCTACTTCTACTAATAATTCTTCTTCTTCTTCTTCTTCTTCTCTTTTATCTTTTATTCATCATCATCATCTTCTTCTTAACCTCCTTCTTCTATTTTTCCTTCTTATTATTATTCTTTTTCTCCTTCTTCTTCTTCTTCTTCTTCTTCTTCTTGTTTTTCTACTTCTTTTTCTTTTCTTCTTCATATTATTCTTATTATACTTATTCTTCTCCCCCCCATAGTTCTTCTTCTTATTCATCTTCACCTTCTTCTTGTTCTTTAACATATTTTCTTATTTTTCTTGTGCTTTTTCTTCTTCTTCTTCTTATTCTTCTACTACTACTACTACTACTTCTTCTTCTTATTTTTCTTCTTTTTATTCATTTCATCTTATGTTTATTCATCATCATCATCTTCTTCTTTATTTTCTTCTTCAACTATCTTTTCTCTCTTATTCTTATTATTTTTTTATTTTTTTCTCCTTGTTCTCTTTCTGTATATTCTTCTTCTATTTTTACTTCTTCTTCTCCTTCAAAGTATTCTCTTCCTCCTTCTCCTATTTCTTCTACTTTCACATCTTTTTCTTCTTTTTATTATTATTATTCTTCTTATTCTTCTACTTCTTCTCCTTGTCCTCCTACTTCATCATCTTCTTCTTTTTTCTTCTTCTTCTTAATATTCAACTTCATCTTATTCCCTTTCTTCTTATACTTCTTCTAATTTTTTTTCTTATTATTGTTATTCTTCTTATTCTTATTCTCCATCATATTCTTCTTTTTATTCATCTTCTTAACCTTTTCTTTCTTTTCCTTCTTGTTAATCTTCTCCATCTTCTCCTTCACCTTTTTTTTATTTTTTTATTCTCCTCCTCTTCCTCCTTCTTCATCTTCTTATTTTTATTCTCATTTAATTTTCTTCTTCTTCTTCTTCTTTTTCTTCTCGATCTTTTCATTCTTGTTTTCCTTCATCCTCTTTTTTTTCAACTTTTACTAGTCTTCATCCTCCTCATCCTCTTTTTTCTTTTTCTTGGCCTCCTCCTCATCCTCTTCCTCAATTTTTCTATTCTTCTGCTACTCATAATTCTTCTCCTTCTTCTTCTTTTTCTTCTTCTTCTTATTCTCATTCTTCATCTACTTTTTTTCTTCCCCTTTTTCTTCTTCTTCTTCTTCTTAATTTTCTTTTTCCTTTTCTTGTTTTTTTTTCTTCTTCTTATTCTTCTTCATCTTCTTTTATTCACCTTCTTCATAATCATTTTTTTTATCCTTATTTTTCTTCTTCTTCTTCTTCTTCTTCTTTTGCTTCTTCTTTTCTTTTTTTATTTTTCTTCTTCTTCTTCTTCTTCTTCTTCTTCCTTCTTCTATTCCTCCACCTCCTTCTACTTTTTCTTCTTGTCCTTCTTATTCTTAATCTAATTATTCTAATACTTATTATTCTTTTACCTATTCTTTTTCTCCTTCTACTTATTCTTCTTCTTCAATTTTTTCTTGTTCTTCTAATTCTTTCTCTTTTCCTTCTACTTCTACTGCTCCGTCTTCTTATCATTCTTATTCTTTTTATTCTATTTCTCCTTTTTCTACTTTTCTTCTTCTTCCTGTCTTTCTCCTACTTCTTCTTTTTCTATTCTTTTTCTTTTTCTTCTCATTATTGTGCATCTTTTTATTTTTCTTCTTCTTTTCTTTCACTTCTTTTTCTCCTCTTCCTCCTCCTTCTGACTTATATTCTTACTATTCTCCGTATTCTTTTTTTTCTCATTCTTGTTCTTCTTCTCCATCTTCTATTTCTTGTTCTTTCATTTCTTTTTGTCCTCTTACTCCTTATCGTAATTCTATTATACCTCTTGTCCTTCTTCTTCTTCTTCTCATTCTTATTATTCGTCTTTTTCACCTCCTTATTAATCTTATTTTTTTGTTCTTTTTCTCTTTCTTTTGCTTCTTCTACTTTTAATTTTTCTCCATTTTTTTTCTACTTCTACTTGTTATCCTTTTAATTATTCTTCTTTTTCATCATTTTTTTCTTTTCATTTTTTTTCATCATCTTCTTCTCTTCCTTCTTCTTCTTCTACTACAACTACTTATTCTTCTTCTTCTCCTCATGCTTAATATTTTTTTTCTACTACTTCATATTCTATTTTTTCTTCATATTATTCTTCTTCTAATTCTTTTGTTCTATCTTCTACTCCTCCTACTCCCTCTTCTCTTCTTATTCTTCTTCTCCTTCACTTGATTTTCATTTTGTTCATATTCTTCTTCTTTACTTTCTTTTATTTTTTCTTCTTTTTATTCTTTTTAATCATTTCTTCATCTTTTTATACATCTTCTTCTTCTCCTTCTTCTTATTCTTGTTTTCCATCTTTTCCTCCTTCTTCTTACTTATTATTATTATTCTTCTTCTTTATCTTCACCTTCTTCTTTTTCTTCTCCTTCTTCTTTTACTCTTTCTTCTTCTTTTTCTTCTTCTTCTTGTTCTTCATATCCTTCTCCTCTTTCTTTTTATACTTCTAATTCTTCTACTTCTTCTTTTTCTTCTTATACTTTTCATCCTTCTCCATTCTCTTCTTCTAGTCATTGTTCATCTTCTTATTCTTCTTCTTTTTCTTCTTTTTCCTTCGGAATCTTTTCTTTTTCTTTTCAATATTTTTTTTTCTTCTTATCCTTCTTCTACTTATACTAATTCTTTTATTTTCCCCTGCTTCTCCTAATTTTTCATCATCATCTTCTTCTTCTTTTTTATTTTTCTTTTACTTTTTTTTATTTCTCTTATTCTTCATATTCTTCCTATTTTTTCTTTATCTTTTATTTCTCTTCATCTTCTTCTTCTTCTTCTTCAACTTATTCCTCTACCACTTCTTTTTATTTCTTCCGCTTCATTTTTTCTTTTTTTCTTTTCTTCTTCATATTTTTCTTCTTATTCTTCTTCTTCTTTATACTTATTTTCTTATTTTTATTAATTTTCCTCTTCCTTTTCATCTTCTACTTTATCTTTTACTTTCTCTTCTTCTTAATTTTGCTCCTCCTCCTCTTCGTTTTCTTCTTATTATTATTCTTCTTCTTGTTGCTCTTCAATAATTCATTATAATTATTATTATTATTCTTCATTTTCTTCTTCTTTATCTTCGTCTTCTTTTTCTCTTCTTATACTTCTTCCTCTTCTTCTCTTTCTTCTTCTTCTTCTTTATTTTATTCTATTTCTTCTTCATTTTATTCATCCTATTATTTTTCTTTATTTTATTCTACTTGTTATTCTACTTATTCTTCCTTCTTCTCCTCTTCTTCTTATTCCTCTTATTATTATTATTATTATTATTCCTCTACTTTTTATTATTCTACCAATTCTTCTTCTTTTTTCTTCTTCTTTCACTTCTTCTTCTTCTTCTTCCATCATTTCTTATTTTTCTTCTTCATCATCTTTTACTTTTTCTTCTTTTCATCATCTTCTTCTTCCTAATACTATACTTATTATTATTATTCTTCTTCATCATATCCTTCTTCCTTTTCTTATTATTATTATTATTTTTGTTCTTATTCTTCTTTATCTTCTTCCTCTTCTTCTTCTTTCTCTTATTGGTCACCTTTTTCTTCTTCTTCTTCTTCGCCTTCTTATTCTTCTTATTCTACTTCTTCTTTCTCTTCTTCTTCAGGTTCTTCTTCTTTTTCTTTTTCATCTTTCTCTTATTCTTCTTCTTCTTCCTCTTCTTCTTTTTCTTCTTCTTCCTCCGATTCTTCTTTTTCTTTTTCTTCCTCTTATTCTTCTTCCCCCGCTTCTTCTTTTTCCTTTTCTTCCTCTTCCTCTTCTTCTTCTTCTTCTTCTTCTTATCCTGCTTCTTCTTTTTATTATTTCTCTTACACTTTTTTTCGTGTTTTTCTTATTATTTTTTCCCTTCTTATTCTTCCTCTTCTTTTTATTCTTTATATTCATCTCATTATCTTCCGCTATTTTTTTTCTACTTCATCTTTTTTTTCTTTCTTTTCTTTTTTCTCTTCTTCTTCTTTTTCTTCATTTTTTTTCATCATCATCATCTTCTTCTTTATTATTTTTTTCTTCTTCTTCTATTTTTCTTATTCATCTTCTTTTTCTTCTTCTTCCTCATTTTATTATTATTATTATTATTATTATTATTATTATTCTTCTTCTTCTTCTTCTTCTTCTTCTTCTTCTCACTTCTCCTTTTATCTTTTTTATTTCTTCTTCTTCTTCTTTTGCTTCTACCTCTTCTTCTATTTCTACTTCTTTTTACTTTTGTTATTATTCTTCTTCTTTCTTTTGTTCTTTTTCTTTTTCCATTTGTTTCTATTTTTCTTCCTTTTGTTTCCTTCTTTTTCTTTCTCTTCCTCATCCTCTTCTTTTTATTCTTCTTCCTCTTCTTCTTCTTTTTATTTTTCCACTTCATCACCATATTTTACTTCTTCCACGTATTTCTTTTCTTCCCCTTCTTCTTATTTTTATTCTTCTTTCTTTTCTACTTTTTCATTGTCTTCTTTTTCTTTTCCTTTTCTTCTTCTTCTTCTTCTTATTACTCTTCTACTTCTTCTTACTCTTCTTCTTCTTTTTCTTCTTCCACTTCTTCCTCCTTCTCTTCTTCTTCTTCCTCTTATTTTTTGTTATTTTCTTCAACATTTTTCCTTTTCTTTTTCTTCACCTTCTTCTTCTATTGATTCTTATTTCTTCTATTCTTCTTCTTCTTCATCTTCTTTTATTTTTTTTTCTTCTTTTACATTTTGTACTTCTTCTTCATCTACTTATTAATATTCTAATTCTTCCTTTTGTTCATTTTATTTTTTTCCTCATCTTTTTTTTGTTCTTCCTCATTTTGTTATTCTTCTTTCTCTTCTTCATATACTTCTTATTTTTCCTTACCTTATTATTCTCTTTCATTTTCCTATTCCTCCTTTTCTTTTTCATGTTTTTCTTATTTTAATATTTCTTTTTATTTTTAATCTTCTTCTAATATTTAATTTTTTTCTTGTTTTTATTATTATTATTCTTCTTCTTATTCTTTTTCTTCTTACTCTTCCTCTTATTTTTAATTTACAGCTTGTTTAACTTCTTCTACATCTTATTCCCCTCTTACTTTTCTTCTTCTTTTTCTTCTCTTCTTTTTCTTCTACTTCATTTATTATTATTATTATTATTCTTCCTATTTTTCTTTTAATTCTTCTTCTTCTTTCTCTTATTCTTCTTCTTTATATTTTTCAAAATCATATTCTTATTCTTTTTTCATTTTTATGATTTTTTATCTTCTTCTTCTTCTTCCGTTTCTTCTTCATGTTCCTTTTCTTCTTCTTGTTTATCATTATCATCATTTTATTCTCCTTCTTCCTATTCTTCTTTCTCTTCTTCTTCTTTTTCTTCTTCTTATTCTTTCATTTTTTTCTCCTCATTTGTTCTCTTATTTTTCTTCATTTACCTCTTTTTTTCTTTTTCCTTTTCTTCTTCTTCTTCTTCTTCCTATATTTTTTTTTCTAATTCATATTCCACTTCAACTAATTCTTCTATTTTTTTTCATTCTTCCTCTTCATATTTGGCTTCATCTTGTTCTTCTTCTTTCTTCTTCTTCTTCTACTTCTTCTTCTTTGTCTTCTTCCACTTCTTCTTCATCTTCTTTTTTTTTCTTCTTCTTCCTCTTTTGACTCATCTTTCATTTCTTTTTCTTCTTCCTCTTCTACTTCTACTAATTTTCTTCCTGTTGTTTTCTTATTTTTCTTCTGCTTCTTCTTCCTATCCATCTACTTTTTAATCTTCTTTTACTTCTAATTCTTATTCTAATTTTATATTTTTTTATTTTTCTTAATCTTCTTTTTATTCTTCCTCTACTTCTTTATTTTTATTACTCTTTTACTTATTTTTATTATTCTTTTTATTTTCTTTGTCTTCTATTTCTTAATTTTGTACTTTTTTTTTCTTCCTCTTCTACTTCCTTTTCTTCTTCTTTTTTTTCTTATATTTCTTATTCTTATTATTCTTCCTCTTTTACATCTTATTCTTCTTCAACTTCTTATTCTTCTTCATCTTGTTCTTCTTCCTATTCTTATTTTTCTATCTTTTACTTATTTCTTTTCTTTTGCTTCTTCTTCCACTACTTATAAATCTTGCTCTACTTTTTATTATTCTACTTCATCTTGTTCCTCCTACTCTTCTGCTTTTTAGCATCTTTTTCATTTTTTATTCCACCTTTTTTTCTTTCTCCTCCTCCTCCTCTTCTTCTTCTTATACCACTTCGTGTTTATCATCTTCCTTTTCCTCTACTTCTAAATCTTCTATTTTTTTCCTCTCCTACTTCTTCTTATTCTGCTTCTTATTATACTTTTTCATCCTCTTTTTTCATTTTCTTCTTCTTCCAATTCTTCTTCTTCCACTTCTTCTTTCTCATTTTTTTTCATATTCTTCTTATTTTTATTCTTCTTTCTCCTCCTGTTTCTTTTCTTTCTTCTTCTTCTTCTTATTCCTAATCGTCTTTTTCTTTTTCTTTTTCTTCTTCTTCATCTTCCCTGTCCTCCTATTTTTATACTTCATCTTCTTATTCCATTTCTTCCTCTTCCAATTATTCTTTTTCTTTTTTTCCTATTCCTTTTTTTGTCTCTCTTCTTTTCTTCTATTTATTCTTTTCCCACATCTTCTTCTTCCACTTCATTTTTTGTTATTCCTATTCTTCTTCTTTTTTCTTCTTCTTCCTCCTCCTCTTTATCTTATTCTATTTTTTCTTCTTCTTCTTTTCCTTCTTCCACTTCTTTTTTCTTCTTCTTCATATTCTTCTTCTTCTCCTTCTTATACTTTTTTGATTTTTATTCTTCTTCTCCTTCTTACACTTTTTTGATTTTTATTCTTCTTATTCTTCATAATCTTATTCTTCTTCTTCTACTACTACTACTACTACTACTTCTTCTTCTTATTCTTCTTCTTTTTTCTTTTTTTTAAATTTCTTCTTTTTCATCTTCCTCTTCTTCTTTTTCCTCTTTCTCCTATTCTTATTCTAATACTTTTCTTTTTTCTATTCTTCTTGTTATTTTTGATCATCTTATTCTTCTTTTTTCTCTTTAACATCTTTTTTCTCTTCATCTTTTTGTTCTCATTATTATTATTCTTCTTCTTGTTAATTCTATTCATCATCTTTTTCTTATTCTACCTCTTCTTCTTCTTCTGCTTCCACTTCTTCTTATTCTTCTTATTCAATTTCTTTTTATTCCTTTTCTACTACTACTACTACTACTTCTTCTTCTTCTTCTCCTACTTCCTCTTATTCAATGTCTTTCTGTTGTTCTTCTTATTCTTCTTAAACCTTTAATTATTCTTATTCTTTTTCATCTTATTCTTCTTCTTTTTTTTTCTTATTCTTCTTCTTCTTCTTATTCTTGTTCTTTTCTACTTCTCCCACTTCTTCTTCTTCTTCTTCAACTTTTTCTTATTCTTCATAGTCTTCCACTTATTATTATATTATTATTATTATTATTATTATTATTATTATTATTCTTCATAAACTTATTATTAATATTATTATTTTAATTTTTTTAATATTATTCTCCTTCTAATTTTATCTTTTTCTTCTATTATTCTTCGTCTATTTCTTTTTATTTCTCTTCTTCTACTTTTTCTTCTTGTTCTTCTTATTAATCTTATTTCCCTTCTTCCTCATTTACTTTTTTTTCTTTTTGGTCTTCTTCTTCTTCCTCTTTCACTACTTTTTCTTCTATGTCTTCTTTTTATTCTTCCTCATCTTCTTTTGTGTGTTCTTCTTCTTCTTCTTCTTCTTTTTCCTTTTCATATTTCTTATTCTTCTTCAAATTTTTATTATTCTTTTTCTTCTTATTATTCTTAGTCTTCCACTACTTTTCTTCTACTTATTTCTCTT
>JAREIK010000238.1:21574-222568 GCA_029783825.1 Sapria himalayana
TTTTCTTATTCCTCTTATTTTCTTTTTATTGATCTTCTACCTATTATTCTTCTTCTTTTTTTTTCTTTTCATCAATTTAACTTATTCTTTCTCTTCTTCTTCTTCTTTTTATTTTTCTTTATCTTATTCTTTCTTCTTTTAATTCTTCTTCTTCTTTTTACACATCATCATCATCTTCTTTTTCTTCTTTTTCATACTCTTATTCTTCTTCATCTTCTTTTTTTCCTTTCTCTTTTTTTTTTTCTCTTATTAATTCTTTTCACACATTATTCTTTATTTTCTTCTTCTTCTAATTCTCTTCTACTGCTTTGTCAATCATCTTCCATTTCTTCTTCTTTTTATAATTTTCTTTTTCTTCTTTTTCCTCTTCTTTTTTTTCTTTTTCCTCTTCTATTTATTCTACTTCTCTTTCTTTTATCATATAACATATTTTTTATTATTCTTCTTTTTATATTTATTTATCATTATCATCTTCTTTTTTCTTCATGTTCTTCTTCTTCTCTTCTTGCTTATTCTCTTTACTATTATTATTATTATTCTACTTATTCTTCTTCTTCATATTCATCTTCTTCTTCTTTTTCATCATTATCATCATCATCTTCTTCACCCTACTCTTCTTCGTATAATTACTATTCTTTGTATTCTACTTTATCTTCTTTCTCTTCTTCTTACTCTTATTCTTCAGCCTATTCTTCTTGCTCTTCAAATTCTTCTTTTTCCACTTCCTCTTATTCTTCTTTTATTTATTCTTTTTATTCTCCCTATTCTTTTTCCTCTTGTTCTACTTTGTAATCTTTTTCTTCTATATCCTCTTATTCTTCTTCTACAACTTTCTGTTCATTTACTTTTTCTTCGTTATATCTTCTTCTTCTTCTTCTTATTCATCTTCTTAATCTTCTCCTTCTTCATCTTTTCAGTCTTCTTCTTCTTATTAAACTTTCCGTTTATTTCTTTATTATTTTAATTCATCTTATTCTTCTTCCACTTACTTCTTTTTCTTTTTGCTTTTCTTCTTTTTTTACTTTTGTTCTTCTAGTTCTTTTTTATCTTCTTCTTCTTCTTAGATTTCTTTTAATTTTTCTTCTTCTTCATTCTCTACATCATCAAATTCTTTATATTTTTTCTTCTTCTTCATCTTCTTCTTCCTTTTCAAATTCTTCGTTCTACTTGTTCTTCTTTCTCTTCTTCTTCTTCTTCTTCTTCCTCTTTCTATTCTTCTTTTTCTACCACTTTTACTTGTTCTTCTTCTTTGTATTCCTCTTTTACTTCTTATTTTTTTCTCCTACTTTTTCTTCTTCTACTACTACTACTTTTTCTTCTTCTACTACTTCTTATTCTTCCACTTCTTCTTCTTTTTCTTCTTCATCTTCTTTTTATTCTTATTCTCCTTTTTTGTCTTCTTGTTTTCTTAATCCTTTTCTTCTTCTTCTACATCTTCTTTTTGGTCATTTTATTCTTATTCTTTTTTTTTTCTTCTTCTTCTTACTCTCGTTCTTCTTATACTTCTTCTTTTTCTATTTCTTATTCTTCTTCGTCTTTTTCTATTTCTCCTTCTTCTTTTTCTCTTTAATCTTATTTTTCTTCTTCTTCTTCCACTTCTTCTTCTTCTTCTTCTTCTTTTTCATAATCATCATCATCATCAATTTTTTCTTCTCCTTCCTATTTTTCTTTTTACTTTTATTATTATTCTTCTTCCTATTCTTCATTTTTTTTCTATTCTACTTCATCTTTTTCTTATTTATCATCTACTTCATATTATTCCTTTTCTTATTCTTCTTCTCTTTCCTCTTCACCATCATCAACAACATCATCTTCTTCTTATTAATTTTTTGTTCTTTTTATTTATCATTATCATTTTATTCTACTTATTGATGTTCTTTTTATTCATATTCATAATCTTCTTATTCTTCTTATCTTATTCCACTTCTTCTTCTTATTCTTCTTCTACTTCTTATTTTTCTGGTTCTTCTTCTTCCTCTCTTATTTCTTGTTCATCATCATCATCATCATCTCCTTCTTTATTCTTTTTTTCTTTCTTGTTATTCATCATCATCATATTCTTCTTTTTTTTTCTTTATTCATCATCATCATCATCTTTTTATTAATATTCTTCTTCCTCTTCTTTTTGTTCTTCTTTATTCCATTTCCTCTTCTATTTCATCATCTTCTTCTTGTACTTCTTCTTCTTTTTCTTCTTCTTCTATTTTTTTTAATTCATCTTCATATAATTATTATTATTGTTCTTTTTTTTAAATACCCTCTTCATATCTTCGTCTTAATCTTTTTCTTTTTCTTATTTCTTTTCTTTTTCTTTTTCTTTTACTTCTTCTTTTTCCTCATCATCATTATCATCATATTATTCTTCTTCTTTCTCCTCTTCATTATATTCTCTTTCATTTTGTTCATATTCTTCTTCCTCTTCTTCTTTTTCTTCATCATTAACTTATTTTTCTTCTTCCTTTTATTATTTATCATCATCATCATCATCTTATTATTATTATTATTATTATTCTTTTTCTTATTCTAAATATTGATTCTCCTCTACTTCTACTTTTACTTTTTCTTTTTCTTCAACTTCTTCTCTGCTTCCTCTTAATCTTCATCTTTTTTTTCTTCCTAATATCCATTTTTTTTCTTCCACTTCTTTACTTCTTCTTTATCTTCTTCCTCCTTTTCTTCATGTTTTTATTATTATAATTTTTTTTTCTTCTTCTTTATCTTTTTCTTCTTCTTCTAATTTTTTCTTCATATTCTTTTTTTTCCTATTATTCTTCTTCTTTTTCTTCTTCTTCTTTTTTATTTTCTTTTTCTGACTATACTTCTTCATTTTTTTCTTTTACATTTATTCATCCTATTCCTTTTTTCTTTTTCTACTACTTCTTCTTCTTCTAATTTTTCTTCTTCTTCATCTTCTTCCACTTCTTTTTCAATTCATCTTCTTCTTTCTAATCTTATCTTTTATCTTCTTCTTACTATATTATTTTTTCTTTCTTCTATTCTTCTTCTTCCTCTTCTTCTTCTTCTTCTTCCTCTTCTTCTTTATATTATTCCTCTTCTTCTTCTAATTCTACATTTGTTCTTCTTCTTCCACTCCTTTTACTTCTTGTTCTTCTTCTTATTTTTCATCTTATTCTTATTCTTATTCTTTTCTTTCATATTCTACCTTATCTTTTTCTTCTTTTTAATCTTCTTCTTACTCATCATCATAATCTTCTTTTTCTGCTTCTTATTCCAATTCTTCTTCTTCTACTTTTTTTATTTTTTCTTATTTTTATTTTTCTTTATATTCCTCTTATCATTTCTATTCTTTTTATTATACAAATTCTCCGTCATACTCTTGTTCTTATTCTTCTTATTCTTCTTATTCTTCCTCTTCATATTCTTTTTCTTCTACTTCTTCTTCGTTCTACTCCTCTTATTCTTTTTCTTCTTCCTTCTACTCCTCTTATTATTTTTCTTCTTCCTCTTCCTCTTACTCTTCTTCATCTTATTTTTTTTTTCTACTTCTTCCTATATTTCTTCTTCTTCTTCTTCTTCTTCTACTTCTTTTTCTTCTATCTTTTATTCATCTTCTTTTTCTTCTTATTCATCATCATCATTTTCTTATTCTTCCTCCTCCTCCTCCTCTTCTTCTGCCTCTTTTACTTTTCTTCTTCTTCTTCATTTTCTACATCCTCTTATTCCTCCACTTCTTCTTCTTCTTCTTCTTCTTCTTTTTCTTTTTTCAATCTTCTTCTTCTTATTCTTTTTCTTCTACTTCTTATTCTTCTTTGTCTTCTTATTCTTCTTGTAGCTCTTATTTTTTTATTCTTCTTCTATTTGTTATACTTCTTCTTTTCATCAACTTTTTCTTAATCATCATCTCCTTGTTCTTCCTGTTTTACTTATTTTATTCTTCTTCTATTTCATCTTCTTTTTCCTCTTCTTATTTCTTCTCCTCCTCTTCTTCTACTTCTTATTTTTATTCTTCTTTTTCTTCAACTTCTTTTTCTTATTCATCTTTTTCTTATATTTCTACTTCTTATTCATCATCATCATCATCATCTTCTTCTTCTTCTTTTTCTTCTTCTCTCTAATTCATCATCTTCTTCCTCTTATTCATCAACATCTTTTTTTTTATAAAGCTCATTTTATTATTAATAACCCTCTCTTTTGGCGGAGGAATACCATTTGTACATGCTAAATCTACCCATTTCCCTTTTACACACGAATACTAAAGCTAGAAATATGTAACAATCTAGTATTTAAATAACTCATAAACTTTCCTAACTTTTATATTTAAAGACATGTTTCTTCTTCTATATTTGTGCATCCTTATAATTATACATCTCTTTTTTCTTAAAAGATCTTGCTATGAAGGATGCTTCCAATATTGATCTTTGTATAGATCTTTCCCGATCTGTATTTAGAACTTTAAATCTTTGTAGATGACTTGTTCAATCAGCTCCAACCAGCCTGCTCCCTTGTAGCTTCTACAATCCAGAATCGGCAGTCCAGAATCTACATTTCAAATCTCTTGTCCATGCACATTCTTTATCATTTGAGTGTGTCTTGTCCGTATTATATTTATTCATCAACATCTTATTCTTCTTCCTTTTCTTTTTTCTCTTCCTTTTCTTCTTCTTCTTCTTCTACCCCTTTTGCTTTTCTTCTTCTTCTTCTACCTCTACATCTTCTTCTTCTTCCTTATCTTCATTTTCTACTTTCTCTTCTTCTACTTACTATTATTATTATTATTATTATTATTATTATTATTCTTTTCTATATTCTTCTTCTTCTTCTTCTTCTTCCTTTTCTTCTTAGTTTCCTTATTCATCTTCTAGCTCTTATTTTTTTCTATTTCTTCTATTTCCTATAATTCTTCTTTTTTATCAACTTTTTCTTCTTCTTCTTCTTCCTATTCTACGTATTTTTTTTTTCATTTTCTTCTTCCTATTCTTCTTCTTCTTTTTTCATTATCTTTTTCTTCTTCTTCTTCTTCCACTTCTTCTTCTTTTTCTTCTTCTTCTTCTTCCTCCTCCTCCTCCTCCTCATCAACATCTTCTTCTTTTTCTTCCTCTTCTTATTCTTCTTCCTCTTCTTCTTCTTCCTATTCTCCCTCTTTTCTTCTTCCTATTTTTCCTCTTCTTCAACATCCTTTTCTTCTTCTTCTTCTTTTTCCTATTCTTCTTCTTCTTGTTATTTTCTCCCTCTTCTTTTTTTTTCTTTTTTTTTTCTTCTTCCTCTTCTTATTCTTCTTCTTTTTCATCTTCTTCTTATTCCTATTCTTTTTCATCTTCTTCTTCCTCTTTTTTTTTATTCTTTTTTTCCCCTTCTACATCTTTTTTTTCTTGTTACTATTCTTCTTCTTCTTCTTCTTCTTCTTCTTCTTCCTCTTCTTCTTATCCTTCTTCTTTTTCATCTTCTTATTCGTATTCTTCTTCTTCTTATACTTTGTTTTTCTTTTCTTCTTCCACTTTGTCTTTCTTTTCTTCTTCTTCTTTGTCTTTCTCTTCTTCTTCTTCTTCTTCTTCTTCCAATTATTCTTTTTCTTCCCCTTCCTCATCATCATCTTCTTCTTAATCCTTTTCTTATTTCTTATCTTCTTCTTTTTTTTATCCTTTTTTATTCATTTATTATTATTATTCTTCTTCTTTCTAATTTTTTTTTCTTCTTCTACCTTTTATTCTTTTTCTTCATCAACTTTTTCTTCTTTTTCTTCATCATCTTTTTCTTCTTCTTCCTCTTCTTCTTCTTCTTCTTCTTCTTCTTCTTCTTTCTCTTCTTCTTCTTCTTTTTCTTCTTCTTCTTCCTCCTCCTCATCTTCTTCTTCTTCTTATTTTCTTCCTTATTTTTCTTCTTCTTCTTCTACAACTTTTTCTTATTCTTCATCTTCTTCTTCCTTTCCTTCTCCTTCTTCTTACTCTTCTTCTTCTTCTTCTTCCTCCTCTTCTTCTTCTTCTTTTTCCTCTTCTTATTCTTTTTCTTTCTCTTCTTCTTCTTTTTCTTCTTTTTCTACTTCCTCTTCTTTTTCTTATTATTTCTTTTTCTACCTCTTCTTTTTCTTATTATTTCTTCTTCTACCTCTTCTTTTTCTTATTATTTCTTCTTCTACCTCTTCTTTTTCCTCTTATTCTTCCTTTTTCTCTTCTTTTTATTATTATTTTTTTTTCTCTTCTTCTCCTTTTTCTTACTTTTTTCTCTTCTTCTTCTTCTTCTTTCTTTTTCCTCTTCTTCTTCTTCTTCTTCTTTCTTTTTCCTCTTCTTCTTCTTCTTCTTCTTCTTCTTCTTATTCTACTTCTTATACTTCTTCTTCTTCCCTTCTTCTATTGTATTTTATTCTTTCTCTTAATCTTTCTCTTCTTCTTCTTTCTTCTTCCTCTTCTTATTCTTCTCTATCCTCCTCCTCATCCTCCTCTTCTTCTACTTCTTATTCTTCCTCCTATTTTTCTTCTTTTTCTTCTACATTTTCTTCTTCTTCTTCTGCCACTTCTTATTATATTATTTTCATCTTCTATTTATTAGTTTTCTTCTTCTTCTTCATCTTATTCTGCCTCTTCTAATTCTTATTTTTTTTCTTTTTGTTTATCTTGCTCTAGTTCTTATTCTTTATCTTTTTCTAGTTCATATTCTTTTTCCACTTCTTCTTGTTCTTCTTTCACTTCTTCTTATTCTGCTTCTTCTTCTTATTATTTTCTTCTTTGTATTATTATTCTTTTTAATCTCATTCTTCTTTTTCTTCTTTATTTCTTAAACTTCTTCTTCTTCTTATTGTTCATTTTATTCTTCTTTTTATTTTTCATTTTCTTCTAATTATTATTATTTTTATTTTTATTAAATAATTTCTTCTTCTTTTTCTTCTTTCTCTTCTTTCTCCTCTCTTCTTTACCTTCTTTATCTTCTTTTCCTTCTTTACCTTCTTTCTCTTCTTTTCCTTCTCTTCCTTCTCTTCCTTCTCTTCCTTCTCTTCCTTCTCTTCCTTCTCTTCCTTCTCTTCCTTCTTTTTCTTCTCTCTTCTACCCATATTCTTCTTTTTCTGCCACTTTTTATTATATTTTTTTCTCTTCTTATTATTTTTCTTCATCATCATCATCTTATTCCTATTCTTCTAATTCTTATTCTTCTTATTCTTCATCTTGCTCAAGTTCTATTCTTCTTCCACTTCTTCTTATTCTACTTCTTCCTCTTATTCTTTTCTTTTTCTTCTTCTTATTCTTTTTATTCTATTTCTTCTTCTACTTCTTTTTATTCTTCTTAATCTTTTTCTTCTTCTTCTTCTTCTTGTTCTTTTTATTCTTCTTTTTTTTATTTTTCCTTTTCTCTAATTATTATTATTATTATTATATTTATTTTTATTGTACTTTTTCATTTTCTTATTTTTCTTCTTTTTTTTCTTTTTTTTTCTTTTTCTTCTTTTTCTTCTTTATCTTCTACCCATCTTCTTCTTGTTATATTTTTCATCATCATCTTTTTCTTTTTCTATTTTTTCTTCTTCTTCATCTCCTTGTTCTTTTTCTTCTTCCTTTTCTTTTTCTTCTTCCTCTTTTTCTTCTTTCTTTTACTTCCCCTTTATCTCCTTCTATTTATTTCTATTATTCTTCTTTTTCTTATACTTTTTTACATCTTCTTCTTCTTTTGATTCTTCCACTTTTACTTCTTTTTCCACTTTTTCTTATTTTATTCATATTATTATTCTTCTTCTACTTCTTTTTCTTCATCTCATTTTTCTTCTTCTCCTTCCTTTTCTTCTTCTTCTTATTCTTTTTCATTTTATTTTTCTCATTATTCTATTATTATTTTTTTCTTATTTTTCTTCTTACACTTCTAGTTCTTCTTTAAATGCTAATTTTCTTTTTCTATCTTCTTCTTCTTCTTCCTCTTCTAGTCCTTATTTTCCTATACTTTTTTTTCCTCTTTTTCTTCTTCCTTTTTTTCTTGTTCTACTTATTTCTCGTCTTCTTCTTCTTCTTATTTTTCATATTTCTTTTCTTCTTCTTATTCCTCTTCTTCTTCTTTTTCTTCATTTCCTCCTCATCCTTCACTTCCACATCTTTATCTA
Organism: Sapria himalayana; assembly: GCA_029783825.1. NCBI lineage: Eukaryota > Viridiplantae > Streptophyta > Magnoliopsida > Malpighiales > Rafflesiaceae > Sapria > Sapria himalayana. The sequence continues at coordinate 29,613 of JAREIK010000238.1, forward strand.
CTTTTTCTTCCAAGTCATTTTCTTCTTATTTTTGTTCAACTTCTTCTACTTCTTCTTCTTCCACTTTTGCATCTTCTTCTTCCTCATCTTTTTCTTCTTCTTCTTCTTCTTCTTCTTCTTCTTCTTATTCCTCCTCAACTTCCTCCTCCTCTTCTTCTTATTTTTGATCTTTTTAATTTTCTCATTCTTCCTCTTCTTCTTCTTCTTTTTCATCTACATCCTTTTATTCATATTCTTCTTCTTTTTTTTCTTTTTCTTCTTATTCTTCTTCCTTTTCATCTTCTAGCTTTTTATCATTATTAATATTCTTCTTCTTCTTCCTATTCTTGATTATATTATTAATCTTATTGTTATATTTCTTCTTCTTCTTTTTCTTTTTCATCCTGTTCATTTTTTTATTCTTTTATTTTTATACTTCTTTTTCTTTTTTTTTTATTCTTCTTCTTCCTCTTCTTCTTCCTTTTCGACTTCTCCCTATTTTTCTTCTTCTACTTATTTCACTTTTTCTTCTACTTCTTCTTCTACTTATTCCTCTTATTCTTCTTTTACTTCTATTTTTTAATATATGTACTCAATCAAGTTCCACCTGTAAAATATATACATGTACATGTACATATACATATATACTTAATCAAGTTCCACCTGTAAAATCACTTGGCTACTCAATGGATGTTTTCATATAGATATCAAGTGAATAAGCAAAGCACAAACTAGATAATAAGCAAATTAAAATAGAAATACATAATAGTCTATAGAAGTTCATAAATTAGCCCTGAAAGAAACATAATAGAGAACCTAATTTGATTACAAGTTTCAAATTTTATGAACATTTTTTCAGCATTCATTAGTTTAATAAAGAAAAAGAAAGCAGTATGTGATGGTTATCATCCAAATCATACCTAATTTTTGAGGCTGGTTTGCATTGATCCATAGCTCCAATACCTCATTTTAAGCAGTATCAAACTCATGAGATTTGTATGATTTCATTACCAACTCATGTAGCTTTTCTCGAGTGTACCCAATTAACTAAGGGTGTAAATTGTTAAACAAATTGGTTCTTATATTACTCTCATTATTATAGGAACATTGTGATATGATTACAAGTTTCAAATTTTATGAATATTTTAGCAGCATTCATTTGTTTTATAAGGTAAAAGAAAGTAATACACGATAGCTATCATCCAAATCATTCCTGATTTCTGAGGCTGTTTTGCATTGTACCATAGCTCCAAGTAATTATAAGTAGTTATACATAAATATATACAAAGTTATAAAAAATATATAGATTTACATATATGGATACATAGTTACAAATATAGTTATATTTAATTATATAAAGTGTTATATAGTTATACAAATATTTATATATCGTTATGCACATACAGTTAAACATAATGTTGTATGTTGTTATACATGTTATTATAGATATAGTTACATGTGGTTATACATATAGTTACAAATATAGTTATAGTTATATTTATACATGTAGGTATATATATTTTTTAATATAATTTTATATATTTATACATATAGTTATGTATATGTATAGATATAGTAAAATACATTTTTATATACTAATAAATACAAATGTATATTAAATATAAGTTGTAAATTATATATTTAAATATAGTTATGTATAAAGCTTTTATAGATATACATAATAGGATATTATTATTTATAGTTATATGTTATTATACATATAGTATATATAGCTATAAATATTTTTATATAGTTAAACATATAGTTACATATAGATATATTCATACAAATAGTTATACATAAATATATAAAGTTATAAACAAATATATAAATTTACATGTACGTATACATATATGTATACATAGTTACAAATATAGTTATATTCAATTTTATAGAGTGTTATGTAGTTATACAAATATTTATATATAGTTATACAAATATTTATATATAGTTATACAAATATTTATATATAGTTATGCACATATAGTTAAACATAATGTTGTATGTTGTTACACATGTAATTATAATTATAGTTATATGTGGTTATACATATAGTTACACATATAGTTATACTTATATTTATACATGTAGGTATATATATTTTTTCATATAATTTTATATATGTATACATATAGTTATCTATAGATATATATCTGGTAAAATACATTTTTATATGCTAATATATAAAAATGTATATTAAATATATGTTGTTTATTATATTTTTAAATATAGTTATGTATAATATTTTATAGTTATACATATAGTCAAGGACATTTATTTATAGTTATATGTTCTTATACCTTTGGGATCCAATGGCAAAAAGACACAAAACATAGAACAAACAAGCTCGGCTTACAATAGATCAGACCAAAGTAAATATGATCTTGTATTTCATGTCTGCAATATATAAATATAAATTGAATCCCTCCTAGAAACAGATGATGTCATCCACCTAATAGAACAAAACTCAGGCAAAGTAGGCAAAGATTAGATCCACATCCAGATATGTTAACAAACATTATCTCATCTTGCTTAAATTGATTATAACTTGCTGGCAATGTAATTGGAAATCCAACCAAGACCCTCGTCATAGGTAGCATAGGTGCTATGAATGTACCAATGGCGTTCGAGAAGAGAGTGAAGTCCTAGCTTGTCGGTAATTTTAGATGCATTCATTGCATTGGAAAAATCTTGCTTATTGGAAAACACCAGCAAAACTACATCTCCAAGCTTTTCCTCATTTAGCATCCTATGCTACTCATCTCTAGCTTTAACTACATAATATTTGTCATTATTGTCCATCAAAAATATGAGACCTTGGATATTTTGGAAGTAATCTTTCCAAAAAGGGTGATTATTGTCTTGACCCCTAACATCCCACACAGTGAAATTGATGTTTTTGTATTCAACAGTTTCTACATTGAAGACAATAGTAGGAATTATGGTGACAATTTCACCAACCTTCAACTTATACAAAATGGTTGTCTTACCGCCAGCATCAAGACCTAGTATCAAAATCCACATCTCCTTGTTGGCAAATAGCCTGCTGAACAGCTTTGTGAACGTCAACCCCATTTCTTCCACTAAATCTCAATCTATTTGTCGTATGACAGTAAAGAGATCTGATGAGAGAAAGAACCAGAATCAATAGACCTCAAGAGATGGTCACCAGAGAGGGAGGTCAACACTTATATGTTCTTATACCTATAGTATATATAATTAAAAGTAGAGTTATATATAGTTAAACATACAATTATATATAGATATATTCATACAAGTAGTTATAAGTAGGTATACATAAATATATACAAAGTTATAAATAAATATATAGATTTAATTATAAGAATACATATATGTATCCATAGATACAAATATAGTTATTTAATTATATAGTGTATTACATAGTTATACAAATATTTATATATAGTTATACACATATAGTTATAAATATGTTTGTAGTTAAAGATATAGTTATATATAACATTTTTATAGTTATACATATAGTAAAATACAATTATATATAGTTATATATTATTATACATTATATATATGATTTATTTTGTCAAAAATATAGTTATATAGAATTACACATATAGTTATAAAATATTATATAGTTAAAAAAATATTTATATATAGTTATTAATATAGTTATAAAAATAGTTTTACAAATATATAGTCATAAAAATAGTTATAAAAAATATTACATAGTTACAAATATAGTTAAATATAGTTAAGAATAGTTTTATAAAGTTATACAAATATTTATAAATAGTTATCATATACTATGATAACAACACACTCTCAAATACTCAATTGAATTACACCACTATAGAGTATGAACTTGTATCAACAATTTTTTTTTTGCAAGTTAATATCATATTTAGTGGGAACCATAGTCATAGTATATACTAAATATTTTTGCAATAATATTTTATATGAATATTAATTGATAATATCACTTTTTATCCATTTTATATGAATATTAACGGTTCTAGGAACCATAGTCATAGTATATATGAAAGATTAGTAGTATCTTGCAATAATATCACTTTTTGCTCTCACGAATTTTTGGAACATGTTAATATTTATGTGCTCAAGTATTTTTCTTCTCAAAATTAATGCTGATATTTACATATATATGCATAGATATATATGTGCATATCCACTGCTCTACGCACACACACATTTATACATCCATATACATTACTATACATTATATATCAGCATACACATTTTTGTACTTTTGTATATATTCACACATGTATCTACATTTTCAAAGTTGTGTGTATATGCTTGTATGCGAGCATATACTACTGTACACGCATACAAACACATACATATACCTATATACGTAATGTATTTTTAAAGTTGCTCATTAAACTATTATGTGTGTGTGTGTGTGTTTGTAAATATTTTTAAAATTTTTAGATTTTGAAAATTTAATTAAAATAAAATAATATATATTGTACACAATTTATAAAATATTATAAATTCTTTATATTTAAAACAAATATTTGTGTGTGTATGCGTGTGTGTGTGTGTGTGTGTATGTGTGTATGTGCGTGCGTGTGTGTGCGTGTATGCGTGCATGTGTGTGAAGTATATTAATGCATAAAATGAAATTATGAATTAAATATATGAGATTCTATTTTATTCAAATTGTTATTCTTTTTAATATTTATATTAAAATAACTTTCATTATACTCATAAAAATAAATGAAGTTGTCATATTCGTAAATTATTTTGTTTTTACAATTATGTTAAAAATGAAAATATAGTTCATAAATAGATAATATTGTTTTTGTTTTCTATATAATTTTTTTATTAAAATATTAATGTATATGATAAATTTCTACCTTTTATTTATTTTTATTAATAAATTTTTAGAAACTTTAATATTCAAACAAATACAATGTAGTGCATATAACTACATACATTTAATGTTTTGTAAAAAATTAATTATTTCTTTAAATTATGTTCAAACAAAACAAATTACCATATAAATATATGAGTACATTTTTCTACAAGTAATTATTTTTTTTATTTTATTCAAAATATATAAATGACCATATATATATATATGAATTTGTTTTTTTTAATAATTATTTTTAATTTTTTTTTTCAAATTGAATACATGATAATGTTTTTTTTGTAATTAATAAATATAGTTTAAACATTGTTTATTTATAATAAATATAACACATTGCATATTATGAGGTGAAAATTTTATTTTGTAAATAATTTTTTTAAAAGTTTTATCTTTGTAAATTGAAAATACATTACATATATATTTTAGAATTTTTTTATAATATTTATTACACAAACATATTTTTATTTGTTTTGAAATTTAAAATATGAATTTTAACTAATGAACATTTTATTAGAAATCAATTTTAGTTAAATGATATTACGTGAAACAAAAATACAAACTCTAAACATATTAAATCATAGTGATATATACAAACATATAAAAAAACAATAAAATACATAGTTTGTTGAAAAAATTAAATTTATGTTCCTAAAATATATGGAAAAATTATAAAGATTTATATAATATCCAAAAAAATATGTATGAATGAGATGAATGATATGAATGGATATTATGCTTCTAAAGCATGTAGTTATACATGCTGTAGATGTAGTTATATATAGTTTTTCATGTAATTATATATATTTAGACATATGGCTATGTATAGGTATTGATGTAGATAAATACATTTATATATAGTAATATGATGATATACATATTGTTAAATACATTTATATATAGTTTTAAATCTAAATATATATGTATATTAAATATATGTTGTTATATATATATATAGTTATGTTTATGGATACTATTTTTATAGTTATAGATATACTAAAATACACATATATATTTATGTGTTATTACTCTTGGGATCATCATATTTACATAATTTTATTATTTAAATATTAAATATGTTGTTATATACACACTGCTCACCACAAACACCAAAACCCATTTTTTGATTAACATCAAAAATTATGACTGTCGAGTGGAAAAAAACATGAAAATCAAGTCGGCATACCTACTGTGCACCATCAACATCCACACAATGAGAATGCATTATATCACACATGCATGAAGTATGTATACGAATCAGTTTATATAAGCAATCCAAGCATACAATGGTGATTAATGAAGAAGAATTTCAAAATTAAAAATAAGAGAATCAAAACACACACTCTTGCGTTAAGATAATCAATGAAGAATTAAGGTAGAAAATGTACCTCGAATCAATAAAAAAAATTCTCATTTGGTCTTTGATTAGGTTTTGATGCATCAGTGTCGCGAGACCTAGGCGGACTGCGGAGGACTTAGGCGCTTGTTAGAGTTGTCTCTCGAGTCTCGACAACACGTGACTAAAATTACCAAAATATTTAAATTTTTCATTATAAAAACATTAAATAAATAATAAATACATAAAATACATAAAGTCTCATTTTTTTATTTATTATCAAAATATTATCAACAAAATTAATGTGCGTGTAGCAAGGTACACATGAAAAATAAACACCTAACAATTTTTTATTATAAAAATAATTAAACAATAAATATATAAACAATTTGAAAAAAATATATGCTTAGCCTTATAACAAAAAAAATAAAATTGCTACAAAATTTACAAACTTCATATAATAAGACATAAATGAAAAGATGATTTGTCTTCTAACCACTCTCATAAGAGTTATAAAATACTCTTTATGTTAAAAAAATATAAAATATATATAATTTATGGTTATAAATTTTAATAACTCATATTAATTGTTATGAAGGTAATATGAAATAATTTTAAAGGCATAAAATTTCATAATATTTGATATCATTCATAATTTTTAAAATTCTAAAAATTGCTCAAAGTGAGATGATAATTAAAAAAAGTTATATTTATTATTTTAATAAAGACTGAATATTAAAAGATAATAGTAAAAATATTACTCAATTGCTTAATTCTTATAAATTTTAGTAGGGGCAAACATCTATGTATTTATTTTTAAATATTAATTTATTTTCTTTTAAATTTAATGAAAAACTTTAAATTTTTATTATAATTCAAGATTTTCAAATTTTGTATTACTTATTTTTTTAAATGTTTCCCATCATCATAAAAGTTTTTTATGCTTATAATAATATTAATATTTACTAGTTTATTCGTCAATTCAGATATTTTTGAAAATAATTTCTAATTAATCATACAATGAATTATTTTACTTTTATATTAGTAGAAATTTTATTGTATGTTCATTTAATTTTTAAAATATCTTAAAATATATTATAATTAAAGAATTAATTTTTTAATATTAGTTTAATACATATTTTAATTTTCTTAAATAAAAATTTTAGAAAAATTTTTGGGATAATTTTTTTAGAAATTTATAATCATAAAAATATATATTTAGTCCCTATTAATTTAATTTTTTTAGGTATTTTTATATTTTTTAAATTATTTATTTATAATATCCTTTTTTATAATTTTATGAGGAGAATGTGTCTTTCAAGAAACACTCTTTTATAGACCATAACAAATATTTAATAAACAAAAGTAAATAAAAATATTTAAACAAATAATAAATAAAAAAAATTAAATAATTAAAGATTGGCTAGAGAAATTCCATCGATAAATCTATAAGTATAATCTCGATGTAATTATCTAGAGAAGTTCCGTCACTAAATCCGTGGCTATATTCCGAATTTTATTAGCTTGGAAATTTCTGTGACTATATCCATCGCTATTTTCTGGATGAAATTAGCTAGGAAAATTTCTTTGGTAAATCTATCGCTATATTCAGGTTGAAATTTTCTAGGAAAATCATTCGGCAAATCTATCGCTATATTCTGGTTGTAATTAGTTAGAGAACTTCCATCGCAAAATTTATCACTAAATCTGTCGCTAAATCTGTCGCTAAATCTATCATAAATTTTTATTTCAATGAAATATCAGAAATCCCTTGCTAGTCCCTAGCTAATCCCTCGTAATTTAGCAAGGGATTGATCTCTAGCTAAATTTACATAGCTAAATGAACATTTTCATGTATTGTTCTGCTTCTTCACCTTTTACTTCTTGTTCTTTTTCTTCTACTTCTTCTTATTCTCTTTCTTCATCTTCTTCTTCTTCTTCTTCTTCTTCTTCTTCTCCTTCTTCTCATTCATCTTTGATTTTTTATTATTCTTTTACGTCTTCTTCTATCTATTTTTCTTTTTTTCTTTTACTTCTTTTTCTTCTTCTATTTTTTCTTCCCCTTCTACTTCTTTTTCTACTTTTTCTTACGCTTATACTTTTTCTTTTGCTTCTTTTTTTATTTTTCTTCTTTATATGATTCTTCTTCTTCTTCTTATTTTTCTTCAAGTTACTTTTTCATCTTCTTAATCTATTTCATTTTTTTCTTCTTCTTCTTCAGCTTCTTCGTCGTTTTCTTCTTTTGCTACTTTTTCTTCTTCTACTACTACTACTTCTTCTTTTATTCTTCTTATTTTATTCTTTTTTATTTATCTTCTTCTTCATTTTGTTTATCTTCTTTTCTTCTTCTTCTTATATTTATTCTTCTACTTCTTCATCATCTACTTCTTCTACATATTCTTCTTCTTCCCCTTCTTCTTTTTCTAATTCTGCCACTTCTTCTTCTTGTATGTTCTTATTATTTTCTTATTTCTTTTTCAACTTCTTATTAATATTCTTCTTCTACAAATTCATCTTCTTTTTAATATTTTCTTCTTCTTCTTTTTTTTTTTGGATATTTCTTCTTGTTCTTCTTTTGCTTCTATTTTTTTTCTTCTTCTTCTTCTTTGCTTCATCCTTCTCTCCTTCTTGTTCTTCTTCCGTGTCTTCTTTTTCTTCTTCTTCTTTTTCTCCTTCTCTGCTTATTCTTCTTTTTCTCCTTCTCTGCTTATTCTTCTTTCTCTTCCTCCTCTACTTTTTCTACTTCTTCTTCTTATGCTTCTTCTCATTCTTCTTCTTCTTGTTTTTCTAACACTACTTTTTATTCTTCTAATACTTTTTTTTCAAATTTTGTTTCTTGTTCTTGTTCTTCATATTCTTCTTTTTCTTCTTCTACTACAACTTCTTCTTCTTTTTCATCTTCACCTACTTTTTTTTCTTCTTCCACTTTTTTTTCAATTTCTTTTTTTTCTCCATATCCATCTTATACTTCTTCTTCTTCTACTTCTTATTCATCATCTTATTTGTTTGTACTTCTTTTTATTTTTCTTCTTATTCTACTTTTCCATCTTCATTTTCTTCATCATCATCATCATCATCATCATCATATTCATCATCATCATCATCTTCTTCTTCTATTTCTACATATTTTTCTTTTTTTTAGATAATTGTTTTTTTTTCTTCGACTACTACTACTACTACTTCTTCTTCTAGACCTTCTACTTATTCATAAATAGCTTTTTCTTATTCTTCTTCAATTTCTTCTTCTTCTTTTTTTAATGGTTTATTTAATTAATATCACCCACTTTTTTAGTGGAGGAATACCATTAATACAAGCTAGTACTTTACTACCTTTTCGCCTTTTAGATCCGCACCAATTAATTAAGATCAAAACATAATAAATGACATAGACTCATCTAATAATCTATGCCTCTTATCCTACTTCCAAGAAGAAGAAGAAGAAGAAGAAGAAGAGAAGAGAAGAAGAAGAAGAAAAAAATGAAGAAGAAAAAGAAAAAGAAAAAGATGATGATGAAGATGATGATGATGATTAGGAAGAAGAAGAAAAAGAAGAAGAGGAAGAAGAAAAAGAAGAAGAGGAAGAAGAAAAAGAACAAGAAGAAGAGGAATAGGAAGAAGAAGACCAAGAAGAAAAGGAAGAAGAAGACCAAGAAGAAAAGGAAGAAGAAGAATAGACGAAGAAGAAGAAAAAAGAATAGAAGAAGAAGAAAGAAGAAAGAAGAAGAAGAAAAAGAAGAAGAAGAAGAAGAGAGAAGAAGAATAATAATAATAATAATAATAAGAGAAAGAAGAGGAAGAAAAGAAAAAAAAAGAAGAAGAAAGGAGGAAGAAGAAGAAAGAAGAAGGAGAAGAGAATAAGGGAAACAAGAAGAAGAAGAAAAAGGCGGGAAAGGAGAAGAAGAAGAGGAGGAGGAGGAGGATGAGGAGGAAGAAAAAAAAAAGAAGAAGACAAAGGAAGTAGAAGAAGAGAAGAAGGTAAAGTAGAAGAAGAAGAAGAAGAAGAAGGTAAAGTAGTAGAAATAAGAGAAAAAGGGAAAAGAGAAGAAAAGAAGAAGTTGATGATGATGAAGGGAAAGATGAAGAAATAAAAAAGCAGAAGAAGAAGAATAAGAAGAAGAAGAAGAATAAGAAGAAGAAGAGGAGGAAGAGGAGAGAGAAGAAGAAAAAGAAGAAGAAGAAGAAGAAGAAGAGAAAGATAAAGATGAAGAAGAATGGAAAAAAGAAGAAGAAGAAGAAGAAGAAGAAGGGAAAGAAGAAGAAGAAGAAGGAGCAGAAGAAGAAGGGAAGAAAAAGAAGAAGAAGAAGAAGCAGAAGTAGAAGGGAAAGAAAAATGATAAGAAGAAGAAGAAGGAAAGAAGAATAAGAAGGGAAAAAAGATGAAGTAAAAGAAGAAGAATAATAATAAGAAGAATATGATGATGATGATGATGATGATGAAGAAGAAGAAGAAGTAAACGAAGAAGAAGATGATGATGAAGAAGATGAAGAATAAGAATAAGAATAATAATAACAATAAGAATAATAATAATAATAACAATAAGAAGAATAATAAGAAGTAAAATTAGAAGAAGATGATGATGATGAAGATAATGGAAAAGAAGAAGAAGAAGAAGAAGAAAGGAAAGAAGAAGAAGAAGAAGAAAGGAAAGAAGAAGAAGAAAAAGAAGAAAAAGAGAATAAAGAAGAAGAAGAAGAAAAGGAAGAAGAAGAAGAATAATAATAATAATAATAAGATTTAGAACTATGTATGTGTTAATTTTGAATTTTTTTTAGCAGTGCAGCTCCGGCAGAATGGTGCACATGTATAAATACATATATGGATTCTTTTTGTAGGATGAAGATGTTAAGAAGGAGCCTTTTGTTTTTAATTCGATAATCTTGTGGATTTTATAGGTTAAATAATGAAGTTTATAGATACTTTGCCTTGATAAGCTCATATACCATAAGATGTCTATCACTGGTATTGACTGCTGCCCTTCCCGACTGATCACCTGGTCCTGTGGGTGATCACCTGGTGTGCGGTTTACTTGTGATTGGTTGTGGTTAAGTTATCACTTAACAATTAAAAGGGAACAGCAAAGCAGTATAGGAATGCCAAAGTAAATGGGAGGGAACGAAGAAATTACAAATGTCTAACAAGGGACAAGGGTAAGGGTGATAAGTTATTTTGGAGGCACGTTTGTTTTTCTCTTTGAATATTGCAGGCTCAGAAGTGTATAAAAGAAGAAAGAGCATGGCTGGAAATCTTTTGGATCTTCGTGAATAGCCGAGACACGAGAAAGACGAGAGATAGAGGCTGAGCACGGTGAAACTTCGGAATATTACAAAAATTTTAAATGAGAAGGTGGGCCGATAAGATGACCTGAAAATAGCAAAACGGGAACGGGCTGAAAATTAAAATAAACTAGAGCAAAGCCTCTCGTTTATAATAGTTAAATTATATAGGCGAATAAATGTTTTATTTGAGCAAGTTTTTATAATTTAATATGCTAGTTTATAGATTTAAAATTAAGATGGGTGTAAGAGGGCTACGGGTAGCTATAGGTTGTAAAAATGGTATTCCTCCGCCAAAAGAGAGGGTTATCAATAATAAAACGAATTTTTATAAAAAAAAAGAATAATAATAAGATGAACAAGAAGAGGAAGAAGAAGAAGAAGAGGAAGAAGAAGAAGTTTAGAAGAGGAAGAGCTAGAAAGAAGAAGAATAAGAAGAGGACGGAGAAGAAAAATAAGAAGAAAAAGTAGTAGTAGTAGAATAAGAGGAAGAAGAAGAAGAAAATGATTATGATTATGATGATGATGAAGAGGAAGAAGAAGACTAGGAAGAAGAAGAAGAAGAAGAAGAATAAGTGGAAGAATAAGAAGAAGAAGAAGAAGAAGAAGAAGTAGAGGATGAAGAGGAAGAAGAGGAATAAGAGGAAGAAGAATAAGAATAAGAAGAAGAATAGAAGAAGAATAAAAGAAGAAGAATAGAAGAAGAATAATAATAGAAGGAGAAGAAGAAGAATATAAGAAGAAGAAGCAGAAGAAGAAGAATATAAGAAGAAGAAGCAGAAGAAGAAGAAGAAGAAGAAGAAGAAGAAGAAGAAGAATAAGAAGAGGAGGAGAAGAGAGAAGAAGAAGAAGAAGAAGAAGAAGAAAGAAGAAGAAGAAGAAGAAGAAGAAGAAGAAGAAAGAAGAAGAAGAAGAAGTAGTAGTAGTAGAAAGAAGAAGAAGAAAGAAAGAAGAAGAAGAAAGAAGAAGAAAGACAAAGAAAAAGAAGAAGAAGATGATGATGATGATGAATAGGAGAAAAAGAATAATAATAAAAGAATAGAAGGATAAGAATAATAGAAGAAGAAGAAGAAGAATATAAGAAGAAGAAAAAAAGATTAGAAGAATAATAACAATAATAATAGAAGAAGAAAGAAGAATAAAAGTAGAAGAAGAAAGAAGAAGAAGAAGAAGAAGAGGAAGAAGGAAGAAGAAGCAGAAGAAGAAAGGTATGAAGAAGAAGAAGAATTAGAATAAGGGAAAGAAGAAGAAGAAGAAGAAGGGAAGTAGAAGAAGAAGAAGAAGAAGAAGAAGAAGAAGAAGAAGGGAAGTAGAAGAAGAAGAAGAGGAGGAGGAGGAGGAGGAGGAGGAGGAGGAGGATGATGAGGAGGAGGATAAAGAAGAAGAAGAAGAAGGAAAAGTTGAAGAAGAAGAAGAAGTTGATGATGATGAAGGGAAAGATGAAGAAGAAGAAGAAGGGAAAAAGAAGAAGAAGAGGAGGAGGAGGAGGAGGAGGAGGAGGAGAAGGAGAAAGAAGAAGAAGAAGAAGAAGAGGAGGAGGAGGAGAAAGAAGAAGAAGAAGAAGAAGAAGAAGAAGGGAAAGAAAAAGAGAAAGAAGGGAAAGAAAAAGAAGAAGCAAAAGAAGAAGGGAAAGAAAAAGAAGTAGAAGCAAAAGAAAAATAAGAAGAAGAAGAAGGGAAATGAGAAGAAGAAGAAGAACAAAAAGAAGAGAAAGAAGAAGAAGAAGCAGAAGAAGAAGGGAAACAAAAATAAGAAGAAGAAGAAGGAAAGAAGACGAAGAAGAATAAGAAGAAGAGAAAGAAGGAGAAGGGAAAGAAGAAGAATTAGAAGAAGACGAAGAAGAAGAAGAAGACGACGAAGAACAATAAGAAGAAAAAGAAGGAGAGGAAGAAGAAAAAGAAGAAGAAGAAGTAAAAGTAGAAGAAGATGATGATGATGAAGATGAAAGGAAAAAAGAAGAAGAAGAAGAAGAAAAAGATGAAGATGAATGGAAATAAGAAGTCGAAAAATAACAACAACAATAATAATAATAATAATGTAAATAAGAACAAGAAGAAGAAAAAAAGATGGGAAAGAAGACAAAGAGAAAGATGAAGAAGAAGAAGAAGGGAAAGAAGAAGAAGAAGAAGGGAAAGTAGAAGAAGAATAAAAAAAAGATGAAGATGAATGGAAATAAGAAGAAGAAAGATAATAATATTACGAAGAAGAAAAATAATAATAATATGAAGAAGAAAAACGAAAAAAAGAAGAAGAAGAAGAAGGGAAAGAAGAAGAAGAAAAAGAAGAATGGAAAGAAGAAGAAGAAGAAGAGGAAGAGGAGGAGGAGTAAGAAGAAGAGGAAAGAAGAAGAGGAACATTGTGATGATGATGATGATGATGAAGAAAATGAAGAAGAAGAAGAAGAGGAAGAGAAGGAAGAAGAAAAAGTACAAGAAGAAGAATAAGGAGAAGAGGAAGAAGAAGAAGAATAAGAGGAAGAAGAAGAGGAAAAAGAAGAAGAAGAAGAAGATGACTTTGAAAGTGCTCTCAACTTCTAGAAAGAAAAATCCCCATTTTCAGAGAGAGAAATCTCCATTGATGCTCAATTCAAGTTGATATCAACCTCAAATAGAGCAAAGAGACTTCTTATCAAATAAGAGGTCCTTTTCCTCAATATTTACTAAACCCGTGCCTTCTCCCCCATTATTCGGAAACAAAGATGGGAGTCCCACGATACATTTTTCTTCAGAAGAAGTAAACAGGCTTACAGAGCCTTTCAAGCTCACGTTAATAGGGAAGTTCTTTCATCGTATACCTCAAGTGAATGATATGCAGAGATTTATTGCCTCCCCAAAGCTCAAGGGAAGGGTTAAACATACTAATTTCGATGCTAAACACCACTTCTACCGTGCCGTATCGAGGAGGACTTTCACCGAATATGGGTATGGGGGTTCTGGTAAGTCAATGGATATCCTATGTGCATTCTAAAATGGATGAAAAACTTCAATTCACATGAGGAGGCTCCTCTAGCACCGGTATGGTTCTCACTCCCTAACCTCCCTCTGTATCTATATAATATTCACTCGTTGTATGCAATTTCTTCATGCTTGGGTAAGAAAATGCTACGAGTTGAAGCGACAATATCCATGATAAGGCTGAATAATGCTCGGGTATGTGTTGAATGTATTTTACTTACTCACCCACCTACTAGGATTTGGATAGGCATTGGAAAGGGAGATCAAAGAGAGGGCTTTTGGCAATCTACCATTCCAGAAAACTTGCCTTCTTACTGTCTAGGATGTAGAAGGATATGGCATGCCTCAAAAGATTATAGGTTGGGTTTAGATGATAAGGAAAGAGGGAAGGGGAAAGGGGGTAGAGGAAGGAAAGAATGGATTAGAAGGGAAGAAGGGGTTCAAAAATATGGTGAGGATAAGCATTTAGAAACAGAATTAGAGGAGGAAAGGGAGGGTAGGAGGGTGGAGGTGGGGTTTCAAGAGGTTGGAGGCAGTGATAAGGCTGTAGATCTAGTGGTAAGGGAAGAGGGATGGGTAGAGAATGGGGAGGAGGAAGGTTTGGAGGAAGGTGAAAAGTAAAAGTAAGAGGGGTAAGAGAGCTAAAACTAAGAGGGTCTTAACGGAGAAGGATGACGACTATAGCTTGATCGAGGAGGACCTTTTGGATTTTCCAGAAGTGGAATCAGATATCTATAGCTGCCCTTCAATAGGTAAGGGAGAAGAAAGTGAGGAGGGTAACCTAGAAAAGGCTAAGGATGATTAAGAAATATTTGAAGAGGATTGGGAGAAGCTCACTAGGGTCCAAGCCATGGAAGCAATGAAACAAATGGCTATGCAACTCTAACAACAATTAAGATATAAAGAAATAACGCCAGTCAAATTGAACACACCTAAGTCTCAAAGAAATAGAAAGAAATATTTAAATAAGACTTATGAGTCTAAATGCACAACAAGAGCTCAAGCTAAGTCAGGAGTTAATGGATAGTTCTCTTTATTGGATTTTAAGGGGGATTGCTAATAACCCCTCGATTAATAGACTAAAACACTTAATAAAAACATATAAAATATCTTTAGTTATTATTGCTGAACCTATGACACAAAAAGACCAATTAACTGAATATAGTAAAATATTAGGATTCAATAATGCATATGCAACCATAAATTGTAAACTATGGATTATGCGGCATAACAATCTGGATATTATAATTTTAAAAGACACAAAGCAGGTAGTGCATTTTAAAATGCACAAAGATGCAGAAGAAATAATTTTAGTAATTTTTGCTAAATATGCTAAAAAAGATAGAATAGATCTATGGAAAGAGATGAAGGAAAAAGTGATAAAAGATATTCCATGGAATATAGGGGCAGATTTTAATGTAATAAGAAGGGCACACGAAAATAAATGAGGAAAAACTCTAAATTCATTAGCTATGTCATAGTTTAATGACACAATAGCTAGTGCTAATTTGATAGATATAGATTTTATAGGCTTGAGATTTACCTGTTGCAATAATGACAGAAAAGAGGAGCAATTTGAGCAAGACTAGACAGAGTCATGTGTAATGCTAAGTGGGTAACCTCTAAAGGGGTTACAAGATTGAGCCATTTCAACAGAACGTGTTCGGATCATAGCACGCTGCACATATCGATTTGCAAAAATCAACGAATACCAGAAGGATTTAAATTTCAGAATATGTGGGTTAAGAATCCAGAGTTCGAAAAGGTAGTCAGTGAGTCATGGACAGAGCCAGCACTAGGAAAGCCTATGCAGATACTAATAATTAAGCTATATAGACTTAAAAAAAGTTTGGAAAAATGGAATAAAAAAGTTTATGGTAATTTAAACCAAAAAATTAAACTAGAGGTGGAAGAGGTGGAAAACCTAGAATTAGAATATGACCGCATTCAGAATTAGGAAACTAGATATAAACTAAGTCAAGCAAAGGGTTAGTTGAAGCTCAGATTGCATATGGAGGAAATATACTGGAAGCAGCATGCAAAGATTAAATGGTTAAAAGATGGTAATACAAATACCAAAATTTTCATAATATGAGTAAAATCAAGGCACAAAGAAAATAGATTAAAGGCATAAAGAATGGTGAGGGGGTTTGGGTGGAAGATGATAAGAAAATAGGTGCCTACTTTGATAATTTTTTTAAAACCCATTTATGTGGAAAGGTTCGACATGAAGGGGATTCTCTATTGAGAGAAATTAAGGCTATTACCACAAATGAACAAAATTAGATGATGGAGTTCATTCCAGAGGAAGAAGAGGTGAAGAATGTAGTTTTTAGTTTGGACAAGGATAGTTCATCAGGGCCAGATGGCTGGAATAATTATTTTTTCCAGATTTGTTGGCATATTGTCAAAAATGATCTTGTGACAGCAGCTTCAAGTTTTTTTTTGTAGGAGAAGAGATTCCTAAGGCATGGGAAAATTCCTTTCTTCTTGTATTTCCAATAAAAAATCGCCAGAAAACTGTGAAGAGTTTAGACCAATTAGCTTGTGTAATATGGTCTATAAGATTCTGGCACAGATTCTGCAAGGCAGATTAAGCTTTATTCTCCCTGATATAATATCTCAAGAACATATAAGGTTTATTAAAATTAGATTAATGATTGAAAATATAAGATTAGCTTCAGAAATGATGAAAGAAATAATAATTAAAACAAGAAAAAATAACTTAGTAGTGAAATTAGACTTATCCAAGGTGTTTGATAGGGTAGAATGGGATATAATCTACTTTGACCTAAGGAAATTTAGTTTCTAGGAACCATGCATTGATTTGATATACAGGTATGTCTTGAGTGTATGAACCAAAGTTATTGTGAATGGTAAGAAAGGGGAAGAATTTAAGCCGAGAAGAGGGTTAAGACAAGAAGACCCTCTGTCTCCTTTATTATTTGTTATATATTTAGAATTATTAATTCTTAGCTTAAACAGAAAAATGTTGGAGGGAAAATACTTTCTTTCAGGCAACCAAGGAGCATACCAAGAATAGGGTATTTAGCCTATGTAGATGATGTGATAATTTTTACAAATGCGAGTAGCAAATCTTTGATGAACTTAATGGAGCTCCTGCAAATGTCAGAAACATAAACAGGGAAAAAAGTGAATAAAAATAAGTGTCATTTCATGTTAGCAGAAAAATCTTTAGAAAGAGTGCCTAACAAGATTAAAAACATCACAGGTTTTACACAAAACAAAGGCACTTTAATGTATCTGGGTCATCCTATATATGAGGGCAGACTCAGGGAAAAGCATTTACCTTTCTTACAGGACAAAGTGAGAAAGAAAATAGTAGGCTAAATAGAAGAATTATTAGGATTTAGGGGTAGAATCACTTTAATTTCTCATGTTCTTCAAAGCATGCTGGTTCATATCTTGTTAGTTATTCATCCTATGAAGAGCTTCATTAAGAAATTAGAAATGGAAATAGCTAATTTTTAATGGGGGAATAAAGACGGAAGGCTGAAACTCCATTGGAAGAGCTGGAAAGATATTTTCTCTCCAAAAGATGAAGCAGGATTAAGAATAATTAGTTTACAGGATATGGCCACAGAATGGGATTATAAAGGATGGTGGAGATTAAAAGAAAATAATAGTTTTTGGGCCAAGTACATGAGAGCTAAATATGGATGAGACAAGGACAAGTATTTGAGGAAGGGCTCAATCAATTGGAAAGCACTGGTAAAATAGAAAGAGAGTGGAAGCACACTCGACACTGAAAAAAAAACGAATGGAATTGGACACTTAACCCGCAAGGAGCATTCACAATAAAATCAGCTAAAGAATTGATAATAAAGAAAAAACCGGCGCAATAACTTTTTAAATGGGTTTGGAAGGCAGATATTCCACAGAAAATGAACTCCTTTGCATGAAAAATTATCAGTCTATACAAATGAACTCTTTTGTAAGGAGAATTTGTATCAGTCGATACATTTAAATCGGCTAAAGCATTCACATTAAAATGAACTCTTTTGCAAGGAGCATTTGTATCAGTCGATACAAATGTTCAAAGAAAAGGAATAAAGATGGTATCCAGATGCGAATATAGTTTTGGAGTAATAGAAACTAATGATCATTAATTCTCGAAAGTGAAAATTGTAGCATATGTCTGGAAGGAACTGGAGAAATACAATCAATTTAGCGACACAAAGATAGGTTTAGTAGACAGAATTAACAAGTGGGATAGGGAATCCTTACAAGTCCAATTAGAAAATGGCTTTTTTAAAATCTCCCATATGTAGTTATCTGGTGCTTATGGAAAGCCAAAAATAAAAGTAGATTCGAGGGAATAAAGATGGATGTAGATGGAATTTTAAACGATAATAGAAAAAAAAATAGCAATATATATTGTGCAAGGCCTATCAGGATTGAAGACATGATGGAAGATATAATAATCAAGAACAAATGGAAGCTGGCTACTAAAAGGATTAAGGTAAATAGGGTAAGAAACATAAGATGGAACAAGCCGTCCACAAGTAAAGTTTCTCTTAACATGAATAGGAGTTTTAACAGAGACATATGGGCAGCAGGGTGAGGCGGAGTAATAAAGAATTCCCATGGGAAAATCATTAAGGATTTTACTCTTTTCTATAATGTCTCCGCGGCTCTCCACTCCGAAATCTATGCACTAAAAAGAGGATTATATGTTAGTAATAATTTAGGATTAAAAAATTTACAAATTCATGTAGACTTTAGGTTAATTGTGGATCTGGTAGAGAATAAAATAACTTTATGGAGGTATGAGGAAGATATTGAGATAATCATAAACCTCATGGTAGAATTGAATGCATCAATATCGCACATATATAGGGAAGCAAACGCATTGGCAGATAATTTAGCTAAATTAGGTTTACTTAAAAGAGATAATGAGTATGATGAGGAAACTCTACCAGAAAAAAATAAAGGATTAGCTAGACTAGATAGGATCACTTTTTCATATGTAAGGATTAAAAATGTAGGATATGAGAAAGAAGAAGAATAAGAAAAAGAATACGAATAAGAAGTAGGAGGAGTCGTTTAATAAGAAAGAAGAAGAAAGAGCAAAATAAGAATAAAAAAATAAGAAGTTGAAGAACAAAGAGGAGAATTAAAATAACAAGAATATGTAAAAGAAGAAGTAGAAAAATAAGAAAGAAATAAATAAGAAAAAGAAGTAGAAGAAAAATAAATAGAAGAAGAAGAATGAGAATGAGGAGGAGAAGGAGGAATAGGAGTAGGAGACGATTATGAATAAGTTGAGGAGGAGGAGAAAAAAATATATAAGAAAAAGAAGAAGAACTAGAAAGAGAACAATAAGAATGATATGAAGAAGAAGAATAATAAAAAGAAAGAGAAAAAAATAAGAAAAAGTAGAAGAATAAAAAGGAGAACAAAAAACTAGAAGAAGATGAATGAGGAGGAAAAGAAGAAGTAGAAGAAGGAGAAAAAGATTAAGAAAAAAAATGAAAAGAAGATAAAGGATAAGAAAAAGCAGAAGAAGATGGATAAGAAAAAGAAGTAGAGGAAAAATGAGGAAGAGAAGGAGTAGAAGAAAAAGAAGAAAAATAATAATAATAATAATAATATGAAAAATAAGGCAAAGAAGAAGATAGCAAATAAGAAGAAAGAGAAAAAGAAGAAGTAAAAGAAAAAAATGGTGAAGAAGAAGTAAAAGGAAATAAATAGGATAAGTAGAAGGAGAAAAGGATGAAAATAATAAGATGGAGAAAGAGAAGTAGAAGGAGGAGGAATAGAATAAAAAAGAGAAAAAGAAGAAGAAGAAGTGGTAGAAGAAGAAAAAGAAGAATGATAAGAAGAAAAAAGGAAAAATAAGAAGAAGAATAACAATAAGGAGAAGAAGCACAAAAAGAAGATGGATGAGGAGGAGGAGGAGGAGGAGGAGGAGAAGAAGAAGAAGGAGAAGGAGAAGGAGTAGAAGAAGCAGGGGAGGAGGAGAATAGATACTAGAAAATGAAGGAGGAGATAAAGAAGAAGGTAAAGAAAAAAAGGAGAAGAAAGAGAAGAAGAAGCTAGAGAAAAACAAGGAAGAAAGGAAGAAGAAGAAGAAAACGAAACATAAGAAGAAGTTTGAAGAGGAGAAGAAGAATGAGAAAAGTTGAAAAAGAAGAAAAAGAATCATAATAAGAATAAGGTCAAGAAAAAGAAGGTGAAGAGAAGAAGGTGAAGTAGAAGAATAATGAGAAAAAAAAGAATGAGTAATTAAAGGAAAAATAGAATAAAAAGAAGTAGAAATATAAGAAAGAGGAGAATAGGGAGAAGAAAAAAAATGAAAAGAAGTAGTAGAAGAGATAGAACAATATGAAGGAATATAAATTGATTTAGAAGAAGGAGGAGGAGAAAAAGAAGAAGAAGAAGATAAATAATAAGAATGAAAAGAAAAAGAAGTAAAATAAAAAGGAGAAAAAAAAGAAGGAGAAGTAAAAGGAAATGATGTTGAAGAAGGACAAGAAGAAAAAGCAGAAGGAGAAGTAGAATAAAGAGAAGAAGAACAGGGAGGAGAATAAGAAGGAAAAGAAAAATGAGTAGAAGAAAAATGTGAAGAATTAGGAGAAGAAGAAGAAATAGAAAAAGAAGTAGAAGAATAAGAAGAATTAGAATAAGTAGAAGGAAAAGAAGAATGAGGAGGAAGAGGAGAATAAGAAAAACATTAGAAGAAGAAAGAGAAGAAGTAGAAGGAGAAGAAGAAAGTGAAGAAGAAAGAGAATAATAAGAAGAAGAAGTAGGAGAAAAAAATGAGAAGAAGAACAAAAAGGAGTTAGGGGAGAATAATAAGGAGAAGGAGAATAAGAAGCATAAGATGAACAAGAAGAAGAAGTAGTAGTAGTTGTAGTAGTAGTAGAAGCAGAATAAGAATAAAAATTTGAATGAGAAGATAAAGAATAAGAAGATGAAGTAGAAGGAGGAGAAGAAGAACAAAATCATGTGCAAAAGAAGAAGAAGGAGAAAAAGAAGAATATAAAGAAGAAGAAAAAGAAGAAGGATAATAATTAGTAGAATAAAAAGGAGGAAAAGAAGAAAAAGTAGATATAGAGGAAGTAGAAGATGATGATGATGAAGAGGAAGAAGAAGGAAAAGAAGAAGAAGTAGAAGAAGAATCTCAAGAAGAAGAAGAAGAAGGGAAGAAAGAAAAAGAAGAAGAAGAAGAAAGGAAGAAAGAAAAAGAAGAAGAAGAATAAGAAGAAGAATAATAATAATAATAAGGAGAAGAATGAAAAGAATAAGAAGAAGAAGAATGAGAAGAATAAGAATAAGAAGAATAAGAAAAATAAGAAATAAAGTTGGAGAAAAAAATAAAAAGGAGAAGGAGATGTAGGAGAAGAAAAATGAGAAGAAGATCTAAGAGAAGAAGGATGATGAAAAAATAAATAAAAGAAAAATAGGAGGAGAAGCAAAGGAAGAATTAAAAAAACAAATGAACAAGAAGAAGTAATAGAATAAAAGTTGAAGTCGAAGTAGGAGGAAGAGAAGTAGGAGAAGAATAAGAATGCTAGAAAGGAGAAGGAGGAGAAAAAGAAGAAAGAGAATATGAAGAAGAAGAATGAGTAGCAGTAAAAGAAGAATGAGAAGAAAGGAGAAGAAAAAAGAGGAGGAGAGAATTCCCTCTTGAAAACCCGCAGCTCTCAATTCTAGAGAGATAAAGCAGCATATTTAGAGAAAGAAACTTCCATTTTTGAGCAAGAAAAGCTCCATTTTAATTCTAAAATGGAGAATAATGATCTCTTAACCAATAAGAAATCATTTGTGAATATTGATAAGGAGGTCATGCTAATATGTCCTAGAAACTCAATGAAAAATGAAGAACCCGCATTACTATTCTCGAACCACTGTAGCTTGGAGGCTACTAGAAGCTGTCAAGGAATATAAAAGTCACTTTTGGGAAAACAAGGGTCTTCTCTACACCAAGGGGAATAATCTTTTCGTCCCAAGGTGGGATAACATATGTATTAACTTTTTTAATGAGTGTAACGACACTCGCTGGGCAGGGCAACCTTGTATGAGCCGATTCTACCCCTGAACTCTTCTTAGATGCCGATTCTGTTGTAGGAGATGAAGGCTCTGGTGCTTCCTTTGCCTTTGCATTTGCCCCAGAGGCAACAAATTTAAATTATCAAAGCATGCTAAACCCTTCTCCTATACATTAATCAGCAAGTTTTCTCACGGTAAGCTAAAATTTGATATTATTCATGCATTTTTCACTATGCTAAAGCTAAAATTAGTGGTTAAATGGTGTTTTATGAAGGAAAAAACCTATTCTTACAATTCCAAGTGGAAGAGGACTTCCATCCTATATGGATACGAAGGCTATGAAAGATTGATGGATACCTCATGAGAATATTGAAGTGAATGCCCGAGTTCATGTCATTAGAAGAATATCCATTAGCCCTAGTATGGTTCTCTTTCCCGAAATTACCTATTCATATTTTTAATAATCTCTCTCTCTTCTCCATTGCTCATTGTTTGAAAAAAATTTTAATCATGGATGAGGCAATGGAATATTTGACTTTGCCAAGCATTGCTAGGGTGTGTGTGGAGGTAAATCTCCAACACACACCTCCACAGAGACTATGGATTGGAAGTGCTGAGAAGAAGGGATTTTGGCAACCCATCCTTCCGGATTATTTACCTCATTATTATAACTTCTGCAATAAAATGGGTCATGATATTAAAGAATGCATGGCGGGAAATATTATGTGCAAAAAAATAGAAATAAGAAAGTAAGTGAATAAGAATATATAGGTTAAGAAAGGGCAGAATATATTTAGTGAGGAGGGGCAAGAATAGAAGCATGTAGTTATGAGAGGAGGTGAAATTGAGGAGGCAATTTATGAGGAAAGAGATATGTTAGAAGAGAGGGAAAGAGAAGGGGCAGTGCATAGAGAGGAAGTAGGATTGTGAGGTGAAGAGGGGAGGTTAGGAAAGGGGTTGCTATAATGGGAATGTTAAAGGGTAGATTGGAGGGGGAAGGGCATGAAGAAAGGAGAGAATTCAGAGGGAGGTGGGCAGAATTATTTAGGTGAAGGTGAAGGGGTAGTGATAACAGTATCGAAGAGGTTTTGGAGAAAAGGGGCAGTAAAGAAGGATAGGAAAAAAAGGAGAGAAAATGGAATTAGAAAGGGAATGGCTAGAGAGATATAGGTGGTCAGATGATGATCTCCTCTTGGAATTTGAGTTGGATTCAAAGAATTGGCACTTATTTTTTAATAACAAAGAGCCACTTAAACTAAACTAAATATGATAAAGAATGATATACAAATGAATTAAGAAAGAAGAGGGCCTAAAAATAAGGATAATGAGATGGAAAATATCAACAAATAATAATGACTATAGGAATGGGGTAAAAATCAGGAGGCATGAATGAACAGGCACAACCAAGTTCTAGTAAGCCGTCAAGAAACACAAAAAAAAATACTTGAATATGAAATATGAATCAAAATACACAACTAGGGCACAAGCAAAGTACTGTCATAATAGATAAAATATTGTATTGGAATTTAAGAGGAGTAGCTAACACTCCAACATTGAATAGACTTACAAATTTAATAAAAACACATAAAATAAAAATAATAATTATAGCTGAACCGATGGTGGATATAAGTTTGCTAGAAAAATATAAAAAGATAGTGGGAATGGGCAAGACTTTTGGTAATTCTAATAGTAAATTATGGATAATGAAGAAGAATAATTTTGACATCGAAATTATAAAAGAATCTGAACAAAGAATCACTTTTAAAATAGGCACTTAGTTGGAGGCAATAATGTTAGTGATCTATGCAAGGAATGAGAAATAGTATAGGAAGTCACTATGACAATATATGAAATAACTAGCATCAAAGAATATGACGTGGTCCATAAGAGGTGATTTTAACATGATTAGAAATGTAAAATAAAAAAGGGGAAGACCACCAGATGTAGAAGTTATAACTCATTTTAATGAGTCTATTACTAATGCAAATTTAATGGAAGTAGATTTCTTAGGCTCCAATATACATGGTGTAAAAACTGGAGGAAAAGAGGAGTTTCTAGACTAGATTGGATAAATTACTATAAGATACAAAATGGGTATAAAATTTTGAAGCTATAGGAGTAAAATATTTAAATAGGACCTGCTCATATCACACCCCACTACTCCTATATATTTTAAAAAGAGATGGGAGACCAAAAGGTTTTAAATTTCAAAAAATGGGGTGCCTAAATGAAGATTTTATAAAGATAGTCAAGGACTCTTGGCTAGAGCTAGCCACGGGAAATTCTATGCAAATATTAACGATAAAGATGTGCAGCCTAAAATCTAGATTAGGAGAATGGAATAAGGTTGTATTTGGAGAAGTAAATATGAAGTTTCAGGAGGCATTGAAAATGGTGACCAGGATGGAAATAAAATATGAGGAAAAACAAAATGATGTGAATAGGATAAAGGTAAGTAAAGCTAAGGAAGAACTGAGGCTTAGAATTAACATGGAAAAAGTCTTCTGGAAACAAAGATCAAAAATAAAATGGCTAAAGGAAGGAGATATGAATACTAAATTCTTTCATGTAATGGCCAAAATTAGGCCCCTAAAGCATAAGATAAAAGACTTAAAAAACTTTAATAGTAAATGGATAGAAAAAGAGGAGATAAAGGATAGCTTCGACCAATTTTATAAGAGTCTCCTATGCGGGCCAGGCAAGTATAGGGATTCCTCGTTAATGCAAGCTATATAATATAAAGTGTCAAAAAAGGATAATAATAGGCTAGATGAATACTAATAGGAAAAAAAAAGTAAAAGAAGCCATGTTTGGAATAAACAAAGATAACGCAGCTGGGCCTGATGGCTGGAATAATAGATTCTTTTAATATTACTGGGATATCATAAAAATGGATCTAGTAGTATCTATTACCTAGATTTTTTTAAGATCCAATGTATTAAAATGATGTGCCACCTCTTTAACTATATTAGTTCTTAAGAAGAAAATCCACAAAAATACGAGGATTACAGACTTATTAATTTATGTAATATGATATATAAAATTTTAAAAAAATTACTTCAGAATAGATTAAGTAATATTCTCTCTAAGATTATTTTACCTGAGCAAATGGGTTTTGTTAAAAATAGGTTAATAATGGAAAATATAAATTAAGTTTCAAAATTGATGAAGGATATTAGAGCCAAAGTGCGAGAGATTAACGTGGAAATAAAACTGGATCTATCAAAGGTATTTGATAGAGTGGAATGGAGCATGTTATGTTATATAATGAGGAAGATGAATTTTTCAAAATTCTAGATAGATATGGTTTTAAATGCATATCAAGCATATGGGTTAAAATACTAATAAATGACCTGGTAAGTGGTGAGTTTAAACCAAACTGGGGGCCAAGGAAAGGGACCCACTCTCACCTTTACTTTTTAACATATTTTAGAGTTATTAATTCTAAACATAAAATAGAGAATGAGAATGGAAAAAAAATATTAACTTATAAGCAGCTAACTAACACCTCTATAGTGAGTTGTCTTGCATATGCAGATGATGTAATTATCTTCACAAATACAAGCAGCAAATCTATAAAAAATTCATAGAGGTTATTCCATTCCTTAGAAGAGTAAACATGCTAATTGTTGAATTAAAATAAATGTCAATCTATAATAGCTAGGAAATCCCCCGAAAATTCTGAGGAAAAATTCAAAAGGTTCATAGGTTTTGTACAAAAGAAATATGCACTAGTGTACCCTGGGTTTCTAATTTTTGAAGGTAGAGTAAGAAATTGTACTTAGCTTTCTTAGTGGAAAGGATAAGAAAGAAAATTACCAATTGAAAAGAAAATTTACTAAGCATGATAGGGAAAAGTCACTTTAATAATGAATGTTCTTCAATGTTTTTTAGCACATGTGCTTATGAAAATACAACCCCCAGGGAAGCTGGTGGGAAAATTAGAAAAAAAGATGTCGAACTTTTTATGGGGTAAGAAAGATGAGAAACAAAATCTTCATTGGAAAAAAAATGGGTCAATTTATGCTATCCTAAGGATAAGGCAAGCTTAGGCTACACCGAATTAAAGGACATGGCAAACCCCTAGGCATGTAAAAATGGGTAGAGACTCAAAGAAAATGAAAGTTTATGGGCAAGTTTCATGAGAGATAAATATGGCATAAGAAACGAGTTTAAAGACATGAGAAATGCCTCAAAAATCTAGAAGCAAATGTTAAAGCAACGAGAGCTAGTAAACAATTACTCTAGGCTAAACAAGAGTGGATGGAAATGGACCCAGAATCTGCAGGGTGCATTTTCATTAAAATGTGATAAAACTCTTGTAAAAATGAAAAGAACCCCACAGAAAGCATTTACATGGATATGAAAAAAGAATAACCCACAAAAGATAAACATCTATTTGTGGAGAGTACTAACAAACACCTTACCGGTCGATGTTAAAATACAAAAAAAAAGGATAAGGATTTCTTCAAGATGGGAATGCTGCCATGGGGCAATATAAGACATAAATCATCTTTTATCAGAAGGGAAGATAGTGACGGAAGTATGGAGAAAGTTAGAAGGAGATGCACAAAATAAAAAATGAGGTAACCTCATTAAAAGATAGACTAAAAAGCTGGAGGGAGGTAAATACACAAATAAAAACACTTAAATGGATTAGAAATAATGTCCCACACATAGTAATTTTGTGCATCTGGAAGTATAGCAAATTTGAGGGATACTCAATGAATGTCAAATATATATTAGCGGAGATAAAAAAGGTTTGTTCAGTTATTTCAAAAATACACCCATGAAAGGGCATAGATAAGAAGACAGAAAGGAGCATGAAAAAGGCAAGGGATTAGCATTCAATGGGAGAACTCAAAAGAAATAATTAATTTTTCATGGACTAAGCCTGTGCAGGGAAAGCTTGCATTAAACATGAATTGAAGCTTCAATAAAGACATGGGGGTAGTGGTAGGAGGAGGAGTGATTAGAGACAAGGAAGGAAGAGTTATCAAAGCTTATACATTAAGAAAAAGGCCATCATTGGCTCTACATGCAGAGATACTTACTTTGAAGAAAGGACTACTAATATGCATAGATGGTAGCTTACACAATATCTCGGTTCAAGTAGATTCAAGAATATTAGTGGACATAGCCTCAAGTAAATTAAATATGTGAAAATATGAGGAAGAGGTAAACTTGAAAAGGAACTATTTGATAAGATTGAACAATACAATCAAACATATTTATAGGGAAGGAAATGCAGTAGCAGACAAACTAGAAGAGATAGTGTTCAAAAAAGGGATGCAAATGTTTGAGGTAGAGAATATCCCGAATTGAGTGAAAGTGTTAGTAAAGTTAGACATGCATAATAATCTTAAAGTTGTTTTGGGTCATTACATATCATTGAACTGTATAGTTGTGCATGTTGGTAGAAACTGTTTTGCAAGAAACATAGCGAATTTGGAGTGAAAGGTAAGGGCATGTATGCATTTCTCTTGTAGGTCTAGTTCCAAGAAGCTTGCATATATATTGAGAAGGGTGTATTGTGTGTGTCCATCAACACAATACATATGCTGGGAGAACAAGCAGGCTGAAAGGTAGAAGAGGATATATCCAGGTCTGCCGATGGATGAGGCCCACACAATAATAAACAAATAGAAAGGGGTCGGGGAATTAATTTGTTCTAGTTATTATAAGGGTGATGCAAGGGAAGTTATGGGGAAATGGGTAGTAACTAGACATATTTATTGGGGCAGATAGGGGAATATTTTGTTTATGTAGACTACAACACAAGTGGAAGCTAGGTTTCTGCTAGAAGCTAGAGCATCTAAGAAGATTTAACAGATGTAAAGAAAAAGGAAAGCAGAAGCAAAATGGTTTGGCTTTGATTTGTTACTTTGTAGATGCAGGGTTGATAAAAGATATAAAATTGAAGGTGAAGTATAAAGAAATTAGAAAAAAGTAGAGGGAATTTCATTATTTGACTACACTATGTTGTTTGGCTTAGTGGACTGTAATTGTTAGGGGAGGAGGTGTAGAAAGTGTTAAGGGTAGAGGTGATTAGGAACTGATGGAGGGTGGGATGGTGGATTTCTTGCATTCTCTATTTTGCAGATTGAAAGAAGCATAAGGCCAAAAACAACAATGACAAAAGGATTTCAACTCAACAAAGTAGAAGAGAGTAGAAAATGTTTTATAGGCAGCAAAGAAGCTGAGTTCCACAACAAAGATAGAAAGGGGTTAGAAAATTAGTGACCTGGATATTATAAGGAGTAGGCTATTCAACAGCACGAAGCTAGGTTCTAGTTGGAAGTTTGAGCTCAAAGGAGAGTTAAAAACTTTGTTGTTCGATATATATAGGGTGAATGATAAAGAAAGTAAGAGGTGAGGAGGGAAAGTTAATCCTAGACTATTCTA
The DNA here is from genome assembly GCA_029783825.1 of Sapria himalayana. NCBI lineage: Eukaryota > Viridiplantae > Streptophyta > Magnoliopsida > Malpighiales > Rafflesiaceae > Sapria > Sapria himalayana. The sequence continues at coordinate 58,444 of JAREIK010000238.1, forward strand.
AATATGATTTAAATGGTCTATAATTAGTAGGGGTAGGGAAGCACTAAGGGTTAAGGGTAGAGATATTGGGTAATGAGAAAGAAAGGGATGGTATTTTTCCTTGGTTCTCTATATTTTGCAGATAAACAGAAGTAAGAGGCTGAAAAAGGGATAGAAGGATCCTATTCAGCAAAGTAGAATAGAGTAGAGGAAGCATAAAGTCTAGCAAAGAAGCTAAGTAACACACCAATAAAAATTTAAAAGAGAGAAATAGGAGGGAAGAAGCTACTTTTGAATAGAAGATCCATAAAATGCACAGAAAAGTTGTCAACACAAGTAAAAATGACATGGATTACTTATAATTTCTTGTTTTGGAGTTGGGGTGTAAAGGGTAAAGGGTAGCATATAGGTTGATGTATTAATGATATACCTCTGCCAAAGAAAGTGTTTAATATTAATAAAAACAAATTTAAAAAAAAGAAGGAGAAGACGGAGAAAAAGAAGAAGGAAAAGAAGGAGGAGAGGAAAAAGAATAAAAAGAAAAAGAAGAAGCAGAAGAATAAGAAGTAGAAGGAGTAGAAGAAGTAGTAGTAGTAGTCATAGTAGTAGTTGTGGTAGTAGTAGTAGTAGTAGTAGTAGTAGTAGTAGTAGTAGTAGTAGTAGTAGTAGTAGTAAAAGTAGAAGCAGAAGAATAAGAAGAAGAAGAATTTGACAAATAGACAAATTGACAGATAGACCCATAGATAGGTAGAAAGATAAAAACATAGATATATAAAAAGATAGACACACAGACAGACAGACAGACAGATAGATAGATAGATAGATAGATATACAGACAGACAGATAGATAGACAGATAGACAAATAAACACGTAGGCACATATACAAGTAGACTAATATACATAGAAATATATAGATAAATTGATAGATAGAAAGATAGACAGGTAGACATTTAGATAAATAGTCAGATAGACAGATTGATAGATAGCCAGATAGATAGAGAGATAGATAGAAAATAGATGGATAGACAGATAGATAGATAGACAGATAGATACATAGACAAATAAACAGATACACAGGTAAATAGATATATAGATATACAGGTAGAAATATAGATAGATAGATATACAGATAGATAGAGAGGCAAATAATCAGATAGACATATAAATAGATAGATATATAGATATATAGATAGGCAGATAGACCGATAGATATATAGCCAAATAGCAAGATAGACATAATGATAGATATACATCTAGACAGATAGATAGATAATAGATAGACATATAGACCGAGAGATATATAGCCAGATAGATAGATAAATAGATAGACAGATAAAGAGTTAAAAGTATTGATCGATAGACATATAGCAAAATAGCCAGATAGATAGATAGATATCTAGATAGCCAGATATCTAGATATCCAGATAGCTAAATAGATAGATAGATATATAGATAGACAGATAGATTGATAAATAATTAGATATATAGATAGAAAGATAGATAAATAATTAGACAGATAGTTAGTTAGTTAGACAGATAGTCATATAGACATATACATAGATAGATAATTAGATATATAGACAGTTTATAGATAGAAAGATATAGAGTTTGATATATAACCAGATAGATAGTGAGATACATTGCCAGATATACAAATAGACAGATAGCTAGATAGAGTTATCAGATAGATAGACAGAGAGACAGATAGCTAGATAGACAGATAGATAGAAAAATAGAAAAATAGTTTGATATACAGAAGGAAAGATAGCCAGATAGACAGACAAATAGATAGATAGATAGATAGATGGATAGATAGATAGCAAGATAGTTAGATAGCAAAATAGATAGATTGATAGAGAGATAGATAGCCACATAGTGATATAGCCAGATATCTAGATATGTAGATAGATAGAGAGATAACTATAGAGATAGACAATAAAATAGATAGATAAATAGATAGATAGAAAAATACACAGATAAATAGATAGATAGATAGTCATATAGATATATATATATATATATATAGGTAGATTTATTGATAGAAAGATATACAGTTAGATAGATAGCCTGATAGATAGATTGACAGAGAGCTAGATAGACTAGAAAATAGATAAACAGATAGATAGATAAATAGATAGACAGATAGACAGATAGACAGATAGACAAATAGACATATAGACAGATAGACAGATAGACAGACAGATTGTTTGACAGATAGATAGATAGATAGATAGACAAATAGACAGATAGACAGATAGACAAATAGACAGATAAACATATAGATATATAGATAGATCAATCTATAAATAGATAGAATGACTGATAGAAAAATAAATAGATAGATAGATATACAAATATATAGATAGATAAATAGATAGAAAGATAGACACATAGAAAGATAAATAGATAGATAGAAAGATAGACAGATAGACAGATAGATAGACACATAGTAAAATAGACAGATAGATAGATATACAGATAGATATATAGACAGATAGACAGATAAATAGATAGACAGATTTATAGATATATAGTTAAATAAATAGATAGATAGATAGATAGACATATAGAACTATAGATATAAAAACATATCGATAGATAGATAGATTGACAAATAGACAAATAGATAGATAGACAGAAAAACCCATAGACAGGTAAGCCCAAAAAATATAAACATTTATACATATAGACATATAGATAGATAGACAGATAGATAAATAGATAAATAGATAGGCAAATAGATGGATAGATAAATAAACACATGGACAAGTAGACAAAAAGACATATAAACATATTGATAGATAGACAAATAGAAATATAGATAGATAGCCATATAGACAGATAGTCAAATTGACAGAAAAATAGATAGCCAGATAGACAGAGAGATAGCTATACAGACAGATACACAAATAGATAGATAGACAGATAGATACATAGATAGATAAACAAATAGACAACTAAATATATATATTTTGATACACACACACACACACACAGATAGACAACTATAAATAAATAAATAAATAAATAAATATAAATATAAATAAATAAATAAATAAATATATATATATATATATATATATATATATATATATATATATATATAGATTGAAAGAAAGTCAAATAGATAGATAGCCAGATTTACATATAATTAGATAAACAGATAAATTGATAGAAAGATAAATCTATAAATAAATAAACAGATAGATAGAAAGACTAATAGATAGACAGACAGATAGACAGATAGACAGATAAATAGAAAGAAAGATAGATACACAGATAGACAGATAGATAGACACATAGTAAAATAGACAGATAGATAGATATACAGATAGATATATAAACAGATAGACAGATAAATAGATAGACAGATATATATATATATATATAGTTAAATAAATAGATAGATAGATAGATAGACATATAGAACTATAGATATAAAAACATATCGATAGATAGGTAGATTGAAAAATAGACAAATAGATAGATAGACAGAAAAACCCATAGACAAGTAAGCCCAAAAAATATAAACATTTATACATATAGACATATAGATAGATAGACAGATAGATAAATAGATAAATAGATAGGCAAATAGATGGATAGATAAATAAACACATGGACAAGTAGACAAAAAGACATATAAACATATTGATAGATAGACAAATAGGAATATAGATAGATAGCCATATAGACAGATAGTCAAATTGACAGAAAAATAGATAGCCAGATAGACAGAGAGATAGCTATACAGACAGATACACAAATAGATAGATAGACAGATAGATACATAGATAGATAAACAAATAGACAACTAAATATATATATTTTGATACACACACACACACACACACACACACACATACAGATAGACAACTATAAATAAATAAATAAATATAAATATAAATAAATAAATAAATAAATATATATATATATATATATATATATATATATATATATATATATATATATATATATAGATTAAAAGAAAGTCAAATAGATAGATAGCCAGATTTACATATAATTAGATAAACAGATAAATTGATAGAAAGATAAATCTATAAATAAATAAACAGATAGATAGAAAGACTAATAGACAGACAGACAGACAGATAGATAGATAGATAAATAGAAAGAAAGATAGATACACAGATAGATAGATAGATATATAGATATATAGACAGAAAGATAGATAGATAGATAGATAGACATATATATATATATATATATAGATACACAGATAGATAGATAAATAAATAGAAAGATAGATATGCAGTTTGAAACATTGACGATATATAGATAGATAAACAGATATATAGATATACAAATACACAGATAGATAGATAGACAAATAGAGATAGACAGGTAGATAGATATATAGATAGATATACCATTAAATAGATAGACAAATAGACAAATAGATAGATAAACAGATAGATAGATAGATAGAAATATAGATAGAATGATAGATAGTTCGATAAATAGATAGATAGATTAACAGACATAGATAGGTATATAGACACATTGAAAAAATATGTATAGATAAACAGATTGTCAAATAGACAGATATACAGATAGACAGATAGACAGATAGATAAATAGATAGATAGACAGACATATAGATATATAGATAGATATACAAATAGACAGATAGATAAATAGATAGATAAACAAATAGATAGATAAATATATAGATAGACATATAGACAGTTCGATTGATACATAGATAAAAAGATAGATAAATTTATATAGACAGATATATAGATAGATAGATAGACAGACAGACAGATAGATTGATAGATAGATAGATAGATAGACACAATTACACATAGTCAGGTAGACAAATAAATAGATTAATCGATAGATAGATAGACAGATAGACATATAGATAGATAGTCAGATAAACAAAAGGAAAGATAGACATATAGACATATAGACATTCAAATAAATAGACAAATATATAGAAATATATATAGATAGATAGATATAAATATCGATAGATATATAAATACAAATATAGACTTATAGATAGATAGACATATAGATAGTTAGATAGATAGATAGATAGATAGACAGATAGTTATATAGACAGATAGATAGATAAACAAATATAAAGATAGATATTTGACATTTAAAAAGATAAATAGATAGACAGATAGATAGATTCACAGATAGAAAGATAGATTGATAGATAGCCAGATAAAAACATAGAGAGGTATATCGATAGATAGATAAATAGATATATAAATAGATAGATTTATAGATATAAGACAAATAGACACATAGACATATAGATATATAAATAGATAGACATAATGACACATAGATAGATAGATAGATTTATAGATAGATAAATAGATGATATATAGATATTTAGATAAAATAATATACAGATAGATAGATAAATAGATAGATAGATAGATAGATTGACATATAGACAAATAGATAGATTGATAGATTGACAAATAGACAGATAGATAGAAAGAGTGTAAGAATGATAGATAGATAGATAGAGAGTTAGATAGATTGATAGATAGATAGACAAATAGATAAAAACATAGATAATTGACAGATAGGCAGATAGACATATAGATAGAGAGAGAGATAGATAGACATATAGATAGATAGATAACTAGATAGATAGATAAATAGATATAGAGATATATCGATAGTTGGTTAGACTGATAGTTATATAGTCATATAAATAGATATATGATAGACATATATACTGATTTATAGATAGACACACAAATAGATAGACAGAAAGTCAGATAACCTAGATAGACATATAGATAGATACATAGGCAGTTAAATAGTCAAACAGATAGATAAATAGACAGATAGATAGATAGATAGCCAGATAGACAAATTGATAGAAAGAAAGATACAGAGATAGATAGATAGACAAATATATAGATAGACAAATAGAAATATAGAAAGATAGATAGATAAATGGATAGTCATATAGATATATAAATAGACTGTTAGATAGATATAAAGATACAAATTTATATAGATAGATAGATATATAGATAGATAGATTGATAGATAGATAGATAGGCAGATAGACACAGAAAAATAATTAATTAGATAGATTGATAAATAGATAGATAGATATACTAAAAGATAGATAGACAGATAGAAAGATAGATAGATAGATAATTAGATAGATAGATACACAGATTGTTAGATAGATAGAGAGAAATACACACACACACACACACACAGATAGATAGATAGATAGATAGATAGCTAGCTAGATAGACAGATAGATAGAAAGATATGCAAATAGAAAAATAGATAGATAGACAAATAGTCAAATAGTCAGATAGATAGATAGATAAAGCCATAAATATGTAGACAGATGAACATATATATAGATAGACAAATAGAGAGATAGCTAGATAGACAGACAAATAGATAGACAAATAGACAAATAGATATATAGACATATAGACAGATAGACAGATAAATAAATAGACAGATAGACAGTTAGACAGATTTAAAGATAGACAGATAGAAAGATAGGTTTATAGACAGAAGACAGATAGACATATAGATAGATAGGCAGATAGATAGATAAATAAAAATATAGACATATAGACAAATAGACAGATAGAGAGATAAATCGATAAATGGATAGACAAAATAGATATATAGACATATATAAAAATAGACATATTGATAGATAGACACAAAGACAGATAGAGATAGACAAATTGCCTTATACATATAAATAGATATATAGATAGATAGAGATATAGATAGATAGATAGATCGATATATTGATAGATAGATAGATAGATATATTTATTGATAGATAGATAGATTGAACGATATATAGATAGATATACTAAATTACAGATAGATAGATAAAAAATAGATGGATAGATAGATAGATAGATGAATAGACATATAAACAAATAGACAGATAGATTGATTGGTTGATAGAATGATAGAAAAAAAGATAGATAGACAGATAGACAAATAATGTGATAGCCAGGTAGCCATATGCATAGATACACAGAATGAAAGATTGACATATAGACACTTAGACATATAAATAAATAGATAGATAGATAGATAGATAGATAGATAAATAGATAGAAAGAAAGAAAGATAGATAGATAGATAGATAGGCAGAAAGATAGATAGATAGGAAAAAAGATAGATAGATAAATATATAGAAAGATAGATAGATTAATAGATTGATAGATAAACAGATTGATAGATAAATAGATAGATATATAGATAGAAATATAAATGGACAGATAGCCATATTGGAAGATAGATAGATTGACAGATAAATAGATAGATAGTTAAAAAAGATAGACAAATAGATAGATAGATAGATAGTTAGTTAGTTAGACAGATAGTCATATAAACATATACATAGATATATTGATAGATATATAGACAGATTTATAAATATACAAATAAAAATATAGATAGATAGATGCTTAGATAAAGAGATAGAAAGATAGATATGCATATAAATAGATAGACAGATAGATAGAAGACAAAAAGACCGATAGACAAATAGAAAAATAGATAGATAAATAAATAGTTATATAGACAAATATAAATATTTATAGATAGGTAGATCGATAGATAAATAGATAGACAGATAGACAGATACAAAGATAAATATATAGATAACTGGATAAACAAATAGTAAGACAGACAGACAGACAGATAGATAGATATGCATATAGGCACAAAGAAAGTGTTATAAATAGATAGACAAATAAAAAGTTAGATAGATAGACAGATTGATTGATTGATTGATTGATAGACATACAAATAGATAGATAAAAAGATATAGAGATTAACATATAGATAGATAGATTGATTGATTGACAGATATCTAGATAGATAGATAAATAGATAGACAGATAAACAGATAAACAGATAAACAGATAAAAAGATAGATAGATAGTTAGATAAATAGACATATAGACAGATAGATCGAATAATATATAGATAAATAGATAGACATATAGATGCAAAGATAGATAAATAGATAGATAGGTAGATAGACATATAGATAGATATATATATAGACAGATAAATAGATAGGTAGATAGATATTTAGATAGATAGATAGATATATAGATAGGTAGATAGATAGAGAGATATATAGACACATAGACACATATACACATATATAGGTAGACAGATAGAAATATAAACATATAGATAGATGGATAGATAGATAATAGACAAATAGATTGGTTGACAAATAGACATATCGATGAATTAATAGTTTTATAAGTAGATAAATAGATAGATAGACAGATAGATAGATAGCCAGATATATAGATTTATAGATAAAAGACAAATAAACAAATAGACTGATAGATAGATAGATACAGACAGATAAGCATTTTGATAGATAGACAGATAGATTTGTAAATAGATATATATATATATATATTGACAGATAGACTGATATATAGATAGATCGATAGATAGAAAGATATATAGATAGATAGATAAAGAAATAGATAGATAGATAGAAACATAGAAAGATAGACAAATAGCCAGATAGCCAGGTAGTCATATTGATTATACACCAAATGAAAGATAGACAGATAAATAGATAGAAAAATATATAGATAGATAGATTGATCGACAGATAAATAGATAGACAAATATACTAATTGACAAATAAATATAAGAAAAATAGATAGATAGATTGATTTATTGATTGATTGAATGATAGATAGATCGATAGACATATAGCTAGATAGCCAGATAGCCAGATAGCGAGATAACTAGATAAATAGATTGATAGACATATACATAGATAGATAAATAGATAGATGGATAGAAAGATAGCCAGATAAATAGATAGATAGATAGATAGATATTTAGTTTGTTAGTTAGTTAGATTTTCATATAAACATATGCATAGATAGATAGATAGACATATAGATCGATATATAGATAGACAACTAAACAGATAAATATATAGCCATTTAGATAGAGAGATAGATAACCAAATAGATAGATAAATAAAAAGATAAATAGATAGATAGACACATAGGTAGATAAATATATAGATAGATAGATAGCCATATAGACAGATTGATAGATAGATAAATAGATAAATATACATCTAGAAAGATAGATAGATATATAGACAGATAGATAGATAGACAAATAGAAAGATAGACAATTAGAGTGGTAGATACATAAACATATAGACAGATATACATATTGAAAAATAGATAGAGACACAGATAGATAGATATATAGATAGATAGATAGACAAATAGATAGATAGAAAGATAGATTGATAGATAGATATATAGATAGATAGATTGATAGATAGGCAAATATACACATAGAAAGATAAATAGATAGATAGTTAGTTAGTTACATAGGAAGATAGACAGATAGATAGAAAGAATGATAGATTCAAAAATAGATAGATAGATATTTATATAGATATATAGATATATAGATAGATAGATAGACATATAGACATATAGATTGATAGATATATAGATAGATAGATAGATAGCAAATACACAAATAGATAGATAGACAGATTACTAGATAGTCCCATAGAAAAGTAGAAAAATAGACTTATACACATACAGATAGATAGATAGATAGATAGACATACAGAAAAATAGATAGACAGATAGCCAAATAAACACAAACACATAGACAAGTTGACAGGTCGATATATAGTAATATAAACATGTAGACAAATAGATAGACTGTCAAATTGACAGATAGAAAGATATTTGATAGACACAGATATAGATAGACTGATACACACACACACACACACACACACACACACACACACACATATATATATATATATATATATTTATTTATTTATATATTTATAGATAGATAGATAGATAGACAAATAGACAAATAGATAGATAGACAGATAGAAAGTTACATATTTAAACAGATAAACATATAGATAGATATATAAATAAATAGATACTCAAATAGACAAATATATAAAGTTCTAGAGAGAAAAAATCCCTTTTTCAAGAGAGAGAAAATCTCCATTCTTGCCCGAAACAAGCTCTTATCAAGCTAAGAATGGATAAAAAGGATTTATCATTAAATAATATAAACATGTTTATCTATTTGACAGGTCGATATATAGTAAAAGGATTTATCTACAGAAAAATAGATAGACATGTTTATCTATTTGACATGTTTATCATTAAATAATATTTATAGACATGTTTATCATTAAATAATATTTATAGACATGTTTATCATTAAATAATATAAAAAGGATTTATCTATTTGACATGTTTATCTACAGAAAAATAGATAGACAAATAGACAGATAGGCAAATAAACACAGACACATAAACAAGTTGACAGGTCGATATATAGTAATATAAACATGTAGACAAATAGATAGAGTGTCAAATTGACAGATAGAAAGATAGTTGATAGACACAGATATAGATAGACTGATATACAGATATATATATATATATATATATATATATATATATATATATATATATATATATATATATATTTACAGATAGATAGATAGACAGACAAATAGACAGATAGATAGAAAGTTACATATTTAAACAGATAAACATATAGATAGATATATAAATAAATAGATACTCAAATAGACAAATAGATAAAGTTCTAGAGAGAGAAAATCTCTTTTTCAAGAGAGAGAAAATCTCCATTCTTGCCCGTAACAAGCTCTTATCAAGCTAAGAATGGATAAAAAGGATTTATCATTAAATAATAAATCCTTTGCCTCGGTAACAAGAGGGACCGTGCCTCTTTCACGAAGCTTCGGAAGCAAAAACGGGAGTCCCGCAATTTTTTTCTCCATGGAGCAGATGCATAGGTTCCTGGAACCGTTCGAGTATACACTTGTAGGGAAATTTTCCCGTGGCAGACCTCGCGTAAATGAGCTTCAGAACTTCATCTCTACATTGAAGCTTAAAGAAAATGTGAAGTTCACGGATTATGACGCGAGGCATATATTTTTACACTGCTGCTTGGTAGAAGACTACTACCGACTGTGGCAGAGGGGTCTTTGGCATGTCGAAGGCTTCCCCATGCGAATACTGAAGTGGACGAAAAGCTTTAGCCCACTCGAGGAAGCCCCCATTGCTCCGGTATGGTTTTCTCTGCCCAACTTACCATTGTTTCTATATAATGTGCAGGCCCTTCATGCTATCTCGAGTTGCTTGGGTAAACCCATGCTTCGGGATGAAGCTACCACCTCAATGACAAGAATAGGTGCTGCCCGAGTATGTGTAGAGTATAATCTCTTCAAGCAGCCACTTAACAGAATATGGATAGGCAGTGAAGAGGAAGAAGAAGGATTTTGGCAAACTCCCATTCCAGAAAATTTACCTTCATAATGCCTTGGCTGTAAAAGGTTAGGACACGACTTAGATGTATGTAGAGTAGGAAAAGAGGCGAAGGAAATAGGGAGGAAGCAGGAGGGTAGAGGTAGGTGGGCAGAAAAGTGGGTTAGGAGTGAGGAGTATATACCGAAAGAGCAAATGGAAAAGCTAGTTGGGGGGGGGGGGGGGGTTCAATGGTTGTTTTTTCAAGTGAAAGGGAAGGAGAGGGGGTAAGAGTGGAAAATAGAAATATGATTGAAAAAGAGGGTAGCATAGAAATAAGACAAATAAAGGAAACTAATGTAGGAGATGAGGGGAAAGATATGGAAGAAGGGTGGGAGAGGGTGAAAACTAGAAGAAAAAGAAGGAAGAAACTTAAAGCTCGGCGAGTATTAATGGAAACACTGGAGGACTACAGCTAGATGGATGAAGACCTTCTGGATTTTCCAGATGAGGATGCAGAGGTTTTCAGCTGCCCTTCATTAAGTGAAGAAGAAGTTAAGGGTGAAAGCTCCCTGGAAAAGGTAAAGGATGATCTGGATATTTATGAGGAGGATTGGGATAACCTCTCCAGAGAACAAGCAATGGAAACCATAAAGAGGATGGCTATGCATCTTGGGCAGCAGGTAAAATATAACGAAATAATGAATATTTTTTCTAGCTCAACTAAAATACCAAGAAATAAGAAGAAATATTTGAACAAGACATACGAGTCTAAATGCACTACAAGATTACAAGCAAAGTCAATAATTAATGGATAGGTGTCTTTACTGGAACATTAGTGGGGTAGCAAATATCCCTTCAATTAATAGATTGAAACAATTAATAAAAATACATAAAATTTCTTTAATAATTATAGCAGAACCTATGGTCGAGAAAGATCAAATAATAAAATATAGTGAAAAATTAGGATTTAAAAATACGTATGCAAACTTGAATAGTAAACTCAGGATTATGTGGCATAACTATATGGACATTATTATATTAAAAGACACAGAACAAATAGTTAATTTTAAAACTAACTCGAATACAGAAGAAATAATATCAGTGGTTTATGCAAAAAATAATAAAAAAGATAGACTAGATCTATGGAAAGAAATGCAGAACATTGCAATAAAAAATATTCCATGGATTATAGGAGGAGATTTTAATGTTATAAGAAATGCACAAGAAAAGAAAGGTGGAAAAACCCCAAATGCACTGGAAATGTCACAATTCAACGATTGTATCGCCAGTGCCAACTTAATGGAGGTAGAGTATATTGGCTCAAACTACACCTGGTGTAATAACTAGCGTAAAAGAAGAGCAATTTGGGTAAGACTGGACAGAGTCATGTTTAATGCTAAATGGGCAGTGACTCATGGAGTTACGGGCCTAAGACATTTAAGCAGGACATGTTCGGATCATAACCCATTGCTCATAAAAATTCATAAAAGCCAACCAATAAAAGGCGATTTTAAATTTCAAAATATGTGGGTTAAACACACGGATTTCGATAGAATGGTTCGAGAATCTTGGGAAGAGCCAGCATCGGGAAAACCCATGCAAGCTTTTTCGGCTAAATTATTCAGGTTAAAAAGATGCATTAAAATATGGAATAGAGAAGTTTTTGGAAATATAAACCTACAAATAAAACAAGCGGAGGAAGAAGTGGCAAAGTTAGAAATAATATATGACACTACGAACAAGGAAGAAGATAGAAGTGAACTTAGTAAGGCAAAAGGTAAATTGAGGCTTAAGCTATACATGGAAGAAATATACTGGAAATAGCGAGCAAAAGTTAAATGGCTGAAAGAAGGAGATAGGAATACTAAATTTTTCCATAATATGAGTAAGATAAAAATAAACAAGAATAAAATAAAAGGTATAAAAAATGATGAAGGAAAATGGGTGGAAGGAGATAATAAAATAAGAGCCCTATTTGAGGACTTTTTTAAAAAACATCTATGCGGACAGCACGTCCATGAAGGGGATAAACTAATAAATGAAGTCATATTAAATATCACTAATGAGCAAAATCAAAAGATGGAAAAAATCCCGGATAGGGATGAGATTAAAAATGTAGTATTCAGCCTGGACAAAGATAGTGCAGCAGGACCAGATGGATGGAATAGTAATTTCTTCCAGGTATGCTGGGAAATTATTGAAAAAGATCTTGTACTTGCTATTTCTAGTTTTTTTGCAGGGGCGGATATTCCTAAAACATGGGCGAATTCTCTCATTGTCGTGATATCAAAAAACAAATCCCCACAAAAATGTGAGGACTTCAGACCTATAAGTTTATGTAATGCGATATATAAGATTTTAGCAAAAATTTTACAAAATAGATTAAGTGTTATTTTGCCATATATTATATCACAGGAGCAAACGGGCTTCGTTAAAAATAGGTTAATGTCGGAAAACATAAGATTAGCATCTGAAATGATGAAAGACATAGCAGTTAAAACAAGAGGGGAGAATTTAGTAGTAAAGTTAGACTTATCGAAAGTATTTGACAGGGTAGAATGGGACATACTCTGCTATACTATGAGAAAATTTGGCTTCTCAGAGTTAAGCATTGATATGATATATAGATGTGTGTCTAGTGTATCGTTTAAAGTCATTGTAAATGGAATGAAAGGAGAAGAATTTAAGCCCAAAAGAAGCTTATGGCAAGGAGACTCGTTATCTTCTTTATTATTTGATATATATTTAGAACTGTTAATTCTAAATTTAAAGAAAAGAATGTCTGAAGGAAAGATCATTTCATTCAGACAACCAAAAAACACTCCAAGAATAGGCTGCCTGGCATATGCCGATGATCTATCTTATAATTTTTACAAATACGAGTAAAAGATCTTTTACATACATTTGAATCTAAGACAGGGCAGGCGATAAATATAAAAAAGTGTCAGTTTATGCTGGCAAAGAAAGTAACAAAAAAGGTGAGTAATAAAGTAAAGAACATCACAGAATTTATCCAGAATAAAGGAGCGCTAATGTATCTAGGATGTCCTATATATGAAGGTAGATTGAAAGAAGAATATTTAATATCACTACAGGATAAAATGAATACAATAATAGCAGGTTGGAAAGAAGAGCTATTGGGCTTTGGGGGCAGGATCACATTAATCACTCATGTCCTTCAAAGCACATTAGTGCATATTCTATCAATTATTCATCCTCCAAAAAAATTTACAAATAAATTAGAATCAACAATGGCTAACTTTTTATGGGGGAAAAAAGACGGAAAGAATAAAATTCACTGGAAAAGATGGGAGGATATTTGCTACCCAAAAGAGGAAGCTGGATTAGGATTAATAACTTTACAGGACATGGCAGACGCTTGGGACTGTAAAGGTTGGTGGAGGCTAAAAAATGATAGCCTCTGGGCGAGCTTTATGAGAGCGAAATATGTAGAACATGAAAAGGTGAATAGAAAAAATGCTTCGAATTCCTGGAAAGCTCTAGAAAAATAGAAAGAAATAGTTGAATCTCATTCTAAAGAGGAGAAGAGCGGATGGAAATGGACCCTTACTCCGCAAGGTAACTTCACGCTCAAAATGGTCAAGAATTTGATTCGAAAAAAAAATATGATAAACCCAATCTTTAAATGAGTATGGAAAGTTGGCAGCCCACAAAAAATGTGCTCTCTTGTATGGAAAGCTCTTGTGAATGTATTACCGGTAGATACAAATATACAAAAAAAAGGTATAAAGATAGCTTCCAGATGCGATTGCTGTCATCAAGCAACAGAATCTACAGATCATCTATTTTCAGAAGGTAAAATTGCATTTGAAATATGGAAAAAGTTAGAAATATTTAATAATATAAATATCAATGAGGAAACTTTAATAGATAGGATTAAGAGGTGGAGGAGGCACCCCCCTAATAAACCAACCAAAAAAATGGCTAAACCATAATTTACCACAAGTAGTAATTTGGTTAAGTTGGAAATTAGTAATATATCCTGTACAAAACCTATCATATTAGATAATTCTGGAATGGATAAAGAAGCCGGGAAAACATGTAATCTCTCCACTAAGATTAAAAGGATTCATTGGGTTAAAAGTATAAGCTGGAATAGGCCCCCAGAAGGGAAACTATCGTTGAATACTGATGGTAGTTTCAATAGAGATTTAGGAATTGCAGGAGGTGGAGGAGTAATAAGAGACTCTGAATGTAGAATTAGGGAAGCTTTCACACTAGTAGGAAAATCCTACTCTGCACTGCACTCAGAAATTAGGGCACTAAAGGAAGGATTATATGTCTGTAAGAAGCTAGGGTATAGAAATTTGCAAATACAGGTAGACTCAACATTATTGGTTGAGTTATTTAACAAAAAACTAGTACTGTGGCGGCATGAGGAGGAGATAGAAATAATAGTGAGTCTTGCTAAAGAATTAAATGCATCAATATTACATGTATACAGGGAAGCAAATGCATTGGCAGACAAGCTTGCTAAAATAGGATTGTTAGAAGGGGCGGCGGAGTATGATGAGGAATCTTTACCGATAAAATTGAAAGGATTAGCAAGATTAGATAAAATTACATTCCCTTACCTAAGAATAAGTAAAAATAGATAGGAATATTGTTTAAAGAAGTAGCACGGTGTGTAGTTTTCTTTGTAGGATATGGCTATGTGGGAAGAAGCCAAATACACATAATCAGGTGATTCAGCAAGAGATAGAAGGGAAGGTAAAATGAATTGAAATTGTAGAATTTGTTATTTTTTTTTTGTTTTCTTAGCAGCTCAATAGGCTTCAAGCTAAGGAAAGACAGCAAAGAAGGATGTGTTTGGAGGAAGAACACTCTTTATCTTGTTTTGCAAAACTTCCTTTTCAATTTTTTGTTTGAGATCCTTAACCTAGTTTAAAGGAAAGGATGAATCATGTGTTATTTTATGTGGTTAAAAGGTCATAGAATCCAGAATATAGAATCTGGAATAGATTAAACTAGGAGCGAGGTAAGGTGCAATTCATATTTGGAAGGATTAAAGGCAAGAGATACAAAAGGTTAGAGGATAAAGGAAGGAGAAGGGGAGGGCTAAAAAGCTATGGAAAAAACATCCAGCAGAAGTTCTATACAACTATCCAGAATATATTCAACCGGATCAATCAAAGGTAAGTAAATAGATAGAGTTAATTTTTACACAAATTCTGTATTTTTTTGCAGAAAATTATAGTGACAATAGGAGTATTCAACGAATGGAGGCATAGGAAAGCTTCAAATATGCCTAGGTAGCAAAGAAAGATAAGGTCTAAAGGATAAATGGGAGAAAGGAGGCATAAAAGTTAATACAAAAAGGATTATAAAGTAGGACCTAAAGTGTTAAAGTATAGAAACACATAAGCTCATTTAAACGTGAAACTTTCTTTTTTTTTCTTGTATAAGGGTGTAAGAAGGAATTGGGTAGATTCTAGCTTGTACAAATGGTATTCCTCCGCCAAAAGAGATGGTTATTATTAATAATAAAAACCTTTTAAAAAAATAGACAAATAGATAGATAAATAGATAGACAAATAGATAAATAGACAGATAGACATATAGTAGATAGATAGATATATAGATAGTCCAATAGATTGATAGATAGACATATAGACCCATAGACAGGTAGACAAATAGACATATAGACAGATAGACAGACAGCCACATAGACAAACATATAGACAAATAGTCAAATAGATATATAGACAAATAGATAAATAAATAGATAGACAGACAGATAGATAGATAGACAGATTGACATATAGATCAAAAGAACGATAGATAGATAGATAGATTGATTGATTGATAGTAAAATAAATAGACACATAGAAAGAAAGATAGATAGATAGATATACAAATAGATAGATAAATATATAGATAGATAAAGTGATAAACAGATAGACAAACATATAGATAAATAGATAGACTGATACATAGACAAATAGATTGAAAGAGAGATAGATTGATATATAGATAGACAAATAGATAGATTGATAATTAGATAGAGAGATAGACAGATAGATAGATAAATAGATAGATAGACAAATAGACAGATAGACAAATAAATAGATATGTAGATATTTAGATAGGTCGATAACCCGATAGACAGATAGACTTTTAGATAAATAAATAGATAAATAATTAGACATATAGGAAAATAGACTGATAGATAGATAAACATATTGATAGATATATAAATAGATAGACAGATAGATAGTTTGACAGATATATAGATAGATAGACAGACAGATAGATAGATAGACATATAAATAGATAGAAGATAGACAAATAGATAGATGGATAGACAGATTAACAGATTGACAGATTGACAAATAGATAGATTTATAGATAGATAGATAGATTTACAGATAAATAGATAGACTGATACACGGATAGACATATAGAAAAATAGATAGATAGATAGGTAGAAAAAAAGATAGATAGATAGAAATAATGATAGATAGACAGACTAATAGCCTGATAGCCAGATAGTCATATGGATAGGTACACAGATTTAAAGATAGCCAATTAGATAGATAGATTGATAAATAGATTGAAAGAAAAATAGATAGATAGAGAGATAGATAAATAGATTGATAGATATTTAGATAGATAGACAGATAGGTAGTTAAATAGATAGATAGACAACTATATATATATATATATATATATAGAAAGATAGCTAGATAGCTAGATAGGCAGATAGATAAGGAGAGATAGATAGATAGACAGATAGATAGATAGACAGATAGATAGATAGACAGATAGACAGATATAAAGTTAGATATATAGACAAATAGACAGATAAATATATAAACAAAAGATAGATTGACAGATTAACACATAGATAGATTGATAAATAAATATATAGATAGACAGATATATAGATCGACATATAAATAGATAGTGGGATAGACAAATAGATACATAGACTTATAGATAGAGAAAAATAGTCATATACACATAATGATAGATATATAGATAGATAGATAAATAGTGAGATAGCCCAATAGCCATATGGACAGATACAAAGATTGAAAGATAGATATGTAGATATCTAGATAGATAAATTGATAAATAGATAAATAGATATATATATATATATACACACACACACACACACACATAGACAAATAGAAAGATAGGTAGATAAATAGATTGACAAATAGATAGATAGGCAAATATAATGAGAGACAGATAGCCAGATAACTAGATAAAAAAATAGATAGAGAGATAGATAGATAGAAAATATATTGATTGATTGAAAGATAGACAAGTAAATAGATAGATAGGTGGTTAGTCAGACAAATAATCATATAGACATATACATATACATATACATATATATATATATATATATATATATATATATATATATATATATATATATAGACATATAGACTGATTTATACATAGACAGATTGATTTATATATACATAGCCATATAGATAGAAAGATAGATTGATAGATAGATAGATAGATAGATAAATAGATAAAAAGATAGGCTGATAGATAGATAGATATATAGATAGATTGATTGATAGAAAGATATATAGGAAGATAAATAAACAGATAAATAGATATATAGAAAGATAAATAGATAGATAGATAGATAGATATATACATAGCCATATATTTAGATCGATTGATATATAGGAAGATAAATAGATAGACAGATAGATAAACAAATAGAGAGATAGATAGATAAATAGATAAACAAATTGATAGATAGTCAGATAGATAGATATATAGATGTACAGATAGACAGATAGACATATACATAGATATACAGATAAACAAATAGAAAGATAGATAGATATACAGATAGATAGATAGACAGATAGAATGATAAATAGATAGATAGATAGATTGATTGATTGACAAATAAACATATAGATAGATAGAGAGTAGACATCTAGACAAATAGATAGATTGACACATAGATATAATGATATATAGGTAGATAGACACATTGATAGATATATAGATAGATAGATAGACATAGAGACAGATAGTCTGATAGATTGATAGTAATATTGACAAATAATCAGATAGATAGATAGACAAATAGTTCGATAGAGAGATATATATAGATTGATAATTAGAATGATAGAAAAATAGATCGATAGATAGATTGATTGATTGATAAATAGATAAATACATAGATATACATATATTGATAGTTAGAAAAATAGACACAGAAAGATAAATAGACAGATAAATAGATAGATATACAGATAGATAGTTAGATAGTTATACAGATAGACATATATACATATACATATATAGATGGATAGATATATAGATAAATTTATAGATAGACATGTAGTCATATAGATAGATAGACGTATAGATAGAAATATATACAAATGCACAGATAGATAGATAGATACATAGATAGACATATTGACAGATATACAGATATATAGGTATACAAATAGATAGAAAGATAGATAGAAAGATAGATATATTTATAGCCACATAGGTAGATAGGTAGATAGATAAATAGATAGATAGACAGATAGATAAATAGTTAGACAAATAGATAGATAGATACATAGACTGATAATTTAACAGATAGACAGATAGAAAATAAACTAATAGATAGATAATTATATAGATAGATAGAAAAATAGACAGATTGACAGATAGACATATAGATAGGGAGACAGATAGACACATACACAATTAGATAGATATATAAATAGATAGATAAGTAGATAGGTAAATAGACATATAGACATATAGATAGATAGAGAAAAAGATAGATGGATAGATATATATATAGAAAAATAGATAGATAGATAGATACAAAGATTGATACATAGACAGCAAACAAATAGATAGATACATAGATAGATAAATAGACAAATAGTTAATAGGCGGATAGATAGAGAGGCAAATATACACAAAAATTGATAGGTAGATAGACACATAGATAGATAGATAGATTGATTGATTGATAAGTAGACATATGGACGTATAGATAGATAGATAAATATATAATTTGATAGTAAGACTCATAGACAGATAGAAAGAGAGATAAATAGATAGATAGGTACATAGAGAGATAGATAAATAGATAGTTATACAGATATACATATATAGACATTAACACAAATAAATAGATAGACATATAGACAAATAGATAGATCGACAGATAGACAAATAGATAGATATATATATATATATATATATATGCAAATAAATAGATAAATAGGTAGTCATATAGTTAAATAGATAGATATATAAAGATATAGATAGATATACATATAGAAAGATAAACAAATCAACATATAAATAGATAAACAAATATAAAAAAATACAAATAGATAGATATATAGATAGATAGACAAACAGATATATAGATTGATAGATAGATAGAAAGATAGATAGACAGATATACAGATAGATAGATAGATAGATAGGCAAAAAGAAAGACTAACTTATATAGGTAGTTAGACATATATACATATATAGAGATAGACAGATAGAAAGATAAGTAGATATATTGTTAGACATATTGATTGATTAATAGATAGTCACATAGACATATAGGCTTATAGATAGATTTACATATAGGTAGAAAGAAAGACAAATAAATAAATAGACATATAGTAAAATAGATAGATAGACAGATATACAAATATATAGATAGTCAGATAGACATATAGACATATAGGCAGATAGAAAGAAAGAAAGATAGATATATAGATAGATAGATAGACAGATAAGCTAATATGCAAATAGATTGGCAAATAGAAAGATAAAAATATATAAAGATAGATAGATAGATAGATAAATCAATAGATACAAAGATATGTAGATAGATAGATAGATAGGTATACTAATATACAGATAGACACATAAATAGATAGATAATAGATATACAAAAAAAAGATTGAGAGATAGACAGATAGACAGATAGATAGATATACAGATTGACAGATAGATTAATAGACAGGTAGATAGATAGACAGATAGACAAATAGAAAAAAATACAGATAGAAAGATAGATAGATAGACATATAGACAAATAGATAGAAAGACAAGTGGATAGATAGACATATAGATAGACAAATAAATTAAAAGATAGCAGATAGACAAAAAGATAGATAGATAGATAAATATATTCACATATAGACAAACAAATAGATAGAAATATAGATAGAAAGCATATAGATAGATAGATAGATATACAGATAGACAAATAGATTGATACACGGATAGAAAAATAGACAGATAGACTTATAGAAAGATAGACAGAGAGACAATTTGAAAGATATATAGATAGATAGATAGATAGACATAAAGATAGATAGGTAGATAGACACCGAGACAGATAGATAGTTATATAGATTGATAGATAGAAAGACTAATAGATAGATAGATAGATAGACAGATAGACAAACAGACAGATAGAGAGATAGATAGATAGATAGATAGATAGATAGATAGATAGACAGATAGACAAACAGACAGATAGAGAGATAGATAGATAGATAGAAAGACAGATAGACAAATAGATATATAGACATATAAATAGATTGATAGATAGATAGTTAGACAAATAGATAAAAGAGTGATAGACAAATAGATAGATAAATAGATAGAGATGTAGATAGACAGATAGATAGATAGACATATAGATAGCTAGGAAAATAGACAAAAGACAGATATCTTCTGACCACCTATAGTCATTATTATGTGCTTGATATTTTCCATCTCATTATGCTTATTTTTAGGCCCTCTTATTTCTTAATACATTTGTATATCATTCTTTATCATATTTAGCTTTAGTTTAAGTGGCTCCTTGTTATTAAAAAATAAGTGCCAACTCTTTGAATCCAACTCAAATTGCAAGAGGAGGTCATCATCTGACCACCTATATCTCTCTAGCCATTCCCTTTCTAATTCCATTTTCTCTCCTTTTTTTCCTATCCTTCTTTACTGCCCCTTTTCTCCAAAACCTTTTCGATACTGTTATCACTACCCCTTCACCTTCACCTAAATAATTCTGCCCACCTCCCTCTGAATTCTCTCCTTTCTTCCTGCCCTTCCCCCTCTGAATTCTCTCCTTTCTTCCTGCCCTTCCCCCTCTAATCTACCCTTTAACATTCCCATTACAGCAACCCCTTTCCTAACCTCCCCTCTTCACCTCACAATCCTACTTCCTCTCTATGCACTGCCCCTTCTCTTTCCCTCTCTTCTAACATATCTCTTTCCTCATAAATTGCCTCCTCAATTTCACCTCCTCTCATAACTACATGCTTCTATTCTTTCCCCTCCGCACTAAATATGTTCTGCCCTTTCTTAACCTATATATTCTTATTCACTTACTTTCTTATTTCTATTTTTTTGCACATAACATTTCCCTCCATGCATTCTTTAATATCATGACCCATTTTATTGAAGAAGTTATAATAATGAGGTAAATAATCCGGAAGGATGGGTTGCCAAAATCCCTTCTTCTCAGCACTTCCAATCCATAGTCTATGTGGAGGTGTGTGTTGGAGATTTACCTCCACACACACCCTAGCAATGCTTGGCAAAGTCAAATATTCCATTGCCTCATCCATGATTAAATTTTTTTTCAAACAATGAGCAATGGAGAAGAGAGAGAGATTATTAAAAATATGAATAGGTAATTTCGGTAAAGAGAACCATACTAGGGCTAATGGATTTTCTTCTAATGACATGAACTCGGGCATTCACTTCAATATTCTCATAAGGTATCCATCAATCTTTCATAGCCTTCGTATCCATATAGGATGGAAGTCCTCTTCCACTTGGAATTGTAAGAATAGGTTTTTTCCTTCATAAAACACCATTTAACCACTAATTTTAGCTTCAGCATAGTGAAAAATGCATGAATAATATCAAATTTTAGCTTACCGTGAGAAAACTTGCTGAATAATGTATAGGAGAAGGGTTTAGCATGCTTTGATAATTTAAATTTGTTGCCTCTGGGAAAAATGCAAAGGCAAAGGAAGCACCAGAGCCTTCATCTCCTACAACAGAATCGACATCTAAGAAGAGTTCAGGGGTAGAATCGGCTCATACAAGGTTGCCCTGCCCAGCGAGTGTCGTTACACTCATTAAAAAAGTTAATACATATGTTATCCCACCTTGGGACGAAAAGATTATTCCCCTTGGTGTAGAGAAGACCCTTCTTTTCCCAAAAGTGACTTTTATATTCCTTGACAGCTTCTAGTAGCCTCCAAGCTACAGTGGTTCGAGAATAGTAATGCGGGTTCTTCATTTTTCATTGAGTTTCTAGGACATATTAGCATGACCTCCTAACCAATATTCACAAATGATTTCTTATTGGTTAAGAGATCATTATTCTCCATTTTAGAATTAAAATGGAGCTTTTCTTGCTCAAAAATGGAAGTTTCTTTCTCTAAATATGCTGCTTTATCTCTCTAGAATTGAGAGCTGCGGGTTTTCAAGAGGGAGTTCTCTCCTCCTCTTTTTTCTTCTCCTTTCTTCTCATTCTTCTTTTACTGCTACTCATTCTTCTTCTTCATATTCTCTTTCTTCTTTTTCTCCTCCTTCTCCTTTCTAGCATTCTTATTATTCTCCTACTTCTCTTCCTCCTACTTCTACTTCAACTTTTATTCTATTACTTCTTCTTGTTCATTTGTTTTTTTAATTCTTCCTTTGCTTCTCCTCCTATTTTTCTTTTATTTATTTTTTTATCATCCTTCTTCTCTTACATCTTCTTCTCATTTTTCTTCTCCTACATCTCCTTCTCCTTTTTATTTTTTTCTCCAACATTATTTCTTATTTTTCTTATTCTTCTTATTCTTATTTCTTCTTCTTCTTCTTCTTCTTCTCATTTTTCTTCTCCTTCTTCTTCTTTTTGATCTTCTTCTTCTTCTTCTTCAACTTTTTTTACTTCTCCTTCATTTTATTTTCCTTCCACTTATTCTTATTGTTCATTTTCTTCTAATTCTTCTTTACCTTCTTCTTCTTCTAATTCTAATTTTCCTTCTACTTCTTCTTCTTTTTCTTCTTCTTCTTCTTCTTCTAATTCTTCATCTACTCCTATTTTTTCATCTCCTTCTTGTCCTCATTATTTTTGTCCATATTCATTTTCTACTTAATTTTCTTCACTACTTATTCTCCTTTTCTTTCTTGTTTTTGTTCTTCTCCTTCATCTTGTTGTCGTTTTACTTCTTCTTCTTCTTCTTCTCCTCCCCCTCCTCCACCACCACCTCCTCCTCCTCCTCCTCCTCCTTCATCTCCTCCTTTTTCTTCTACTCCATCATCTTCTTCTTCTTTTTTTTCTTCTACTACTACTACTTCTTCTTCTTCTTCTCATTCTTCTTCATCATCTTCTTCTTTTTCTTCTTCTTTATCTCTTCCTCCTACTTATTTTTCTTCTCCTCGTTCCTCTTCTCCTTCTTCTTTTCCTTCTTCTTCTTTTTCTGCTCCTTCTTCTTCTTATTATTCATTTTATTCTCCTTCTTCATCTCAATTCTATTTCTCTACATTTTCATTTTCACCATCTTTTTATTTTTATTTTTATTTTTTTTCTTTTCCTTTCTCTTCTTCTCCTTCTTCTTCTCATTCTTCTTTATCTCCTTTTTATATATTTTTTCTTCTTCCTCATCCTTTTCTTTTTTTTATAAAGTTTTTTTTATTAATTATAAAAGCCCTCTCTTTTGGCGGAGGAGTACTAATTTTACAAGCTAGTTATCTACTCTCTTCCACATTTACACCTTTGATAAAATAAATCATTGAACAATATAGCTTTAAGTGAAATTCTAATTGAAATAAGACAGCTCAAGTTTGACTTTGATCTAATTTTCTTGAGGTAACTCCTTCTTGTTTTGCCTTTTCTTTTCCTCCCATTAAACCTGCATGTTTACTTCTTTCCCCAGCCACAACCTCTTGCAACAGGCCTTTAAATTTCTACTTTTTGCTATCTGCATTGCTTCTTGACATAACTCTTAATTCCTATTTTTATTCTTCCATCATCCTGATTTTTCTGCTACTCTGCCTCTATCTGGAACTTTGACGTGCGTGCTAGAAGTATAAACCCTAATACACCCCCTAACAAGTGTCTTTCTGACTCAACTAACTTACAGACCAGCCAATACATGACCCCTTCAAGTAGCACATTAATTTTCTAACATACAATCACTAATTAATATAAACGCAGTACATCAAATAACAAGAAATACATAGAGCAGACTAATGTAGAACGTGAGTCTGTGGGTTCCTTGCTTCTCTTCACAGTAGTTAACATACATCACCCGATCCCGTCCCCCGCAAAAAAAGAAACCTACCTGCCCCAATCTCAACCCCCTTTCCCCCCATATTATAGAATAGCCCTTAGAGGAGTATTTCACCCCCTACAATCACTGCAAGGAAAATCCTGCATAGAGAAGCTACAATAATATTGAATAGAAATGACATTTCAAAATATTTTCAGTAGCTCTCATATCCTACATTTTTAATCCATACATATGAAAAAGTGATCCTATCTAGTCTAGCTAACCCTTTTAGTTTTTCTGGTAGAGTTTCCACATCATACTCATTATCTCTTTTAAGTAAACCTATTTTAGCTCAATTATCTGTCAATGCATTTGCTTCCCGATATATGTGCGATATTGATGCATTCAATTCTACCATGAGGTTTATGATTATCTCAATATCTTCCTCATACCTCCATAAAGTTATTGTATTCTCTACCAAATCCACAATTAACCTAAAGTCTACATGAATTTGTAAATTTTTTAATCCTAAATTATTACTAACATATAATCCTCTTTTTAGTGCATAGATTTCGGAGTGGAGAGCCGCGGAGACATTATAGAAAAGAGTAAAATTTTTAATGATTTTCCCATGGGAATTCCTTATTACTCCGCCTCACCCTGCTGCCCCTATGTCTCTGTTAAAACTCCTATTCATGTTAAGAGAAACTTTACTTGTGGATGGCTTGTTCCATCTTATGTTTCTTACCCTATTTACCTTAATCCTTTTAGTAGCCAGCTTCCATTTGTTCTTGATTATTATATCTTCCATCATGTCTTCAATCCTGATAGGCCTTGCACAAGATATATTGCTATTTTTTTTTCTATTATCGTTTAAAATTCCATCTACATCCATCTTTATTCCCTCGAATCTACTTTTATTTTTGGCTTTCCATAAGCACCAGATAACTACATATGGGAGATTTTAAAAAAGCCATTTTCTAATTGGACTTGTAAGGATTCCCTATCACACTTGTTAATTCTGTCTACTAAACCTATCTTTTTGTCGCTAAATTGATTGTATTTCTCCAGTTCCTTCCAGACATATGCTACAATTTTCACTTTCGAGAATAAATGATCAATAGTTTCTATTACTCCAAAACTATATTCGCATCTGGATACAATCTTTATTCCTTTTCTTTGAACATTTGTATCGACTGATACAAATGCTCCTTGCAAAAGAGTTCATTTTAATGTGAATGCTTTAGCCGATTTAAATGTATCGACTAATACAAATTCTCTTTACAAAAGAGTTCATTTGTATAGACTGATAATTTTTCATGCAAAGGAGTTCATTTTCTGTGGAATATCTACCTTCCAAACCCATTTAAAAAGTTATTGCGCAGGTTTTTTCTTTATTATCAATTCTTTAGCTGATTTTATTGTGAATGCTCCTTGCGGGTTAAGTGTCCAATTCCATTCATTTTTTTTTCAGTGTTGAGTGTGCTTCCACTCTCTTTCTCTTTTACCAGTGCTTTCCAATTGATTGAGCCTTTCCTCAAATACTTGTCCTTGTCTCATCCATATTTAGCTATCATGTACTTGGCCCAAAAACTATTATTTTCTTTTAATCTCCACCATCCTTTATAATCCCATTCGGTGGCCATATCCTGTAAACTAATTATTCTTAATCCTTCTTCATCTTTTGGAGAGCAAATATCTTTCCAGCTCTTCCAATGGAGTTTCAGCCTTCCGTCTTTATTCCCCCATTAAAAATTAGCAATTTCCATTTCTAATTTCTTAATGAAGCTCTTCATAGGATGAATAACTAACAAGATATGAACCAGCATGCTTTGAAGAACATGAGAAATTAAAGTGATTCTACCCCTAAATCCTAATAATTCTTCTATCTAGACTACTATTTTCTTTCTCACTTTGTCCTGTTAGAAAGGTAAATGCTTTTCCCTGAGTCTGCCCTCATATATAGGACGACCCAGATACATTAAAGTGCCTTTGTTTTGTGTAAAACCTGTGATGTTTTTAATCTTGTTAGGCACTCTTTCTAAAGATTTTTCTGCTAACATGAAATGACACTTATTTTTATTCACTTTTTTCCCTGTTTATGTTTCTGACATTTGCAGGAGCTCCATTAAGTTCATCAAAGATTTGCTACTCGCATTTGTAAAAATTATCACATCATCTACATAGGCTAAATACCCTATTCTTGGTATGCTCCTTGGTTGCCTGAAAGAAAGTATTTTCCCTCCAACATTTTTCTGTTTAAGCTAAGAATTAATAATTCTAAATATATAACAAATAATAAAGGAGACAGAGGGTCTTCTTGTCTTAACCCTCTTCTCGGCTTAAATTCTTCCCCTTTCTTACCATTCACAATAACTTTGGTTCATACACTCAAGACATACCTGTATATCAAATCAATGCATGGTTCCTAGAAACTAAATTTCCTTAGGTCAAAGTAGATTATATCCCATTCTACCCTATCAAACACCTTGGATAAGTCTAATTTCACTACTAAGTTATTTTTTCTTGTTTTAATTATTATTTCTTTCATCATTTCTGAAGCTAATCTTATATTTTCAATCATTAATCTAATTTTAATAAACCTTATATGTTCTTGAGATATTATATCAGGGAGAATAAAGCTTAATCTGCCTTGCAGAATCTGTGCCAGAATCTTATAGACCATATTACACAAGCTAATTGGTCTAAACTCTTCACAGTTTTCTGGCGATTTTTTATTGGAAATACAAGAAGAAAGGAATTTTCCCATGCCTTAGGAATCTCTTCTCCTACAAAAAAAAACTTGAAGCTGCTGTCACAAGATCATTTTTGACAATATGCCAACAAATCTGGAAAAAATAATTATTCCAGCCATCTGGCCCTGATGAACTATCCTTGTCCAAACTAAAAACTACATTCTTCACCTCTTCTTCCTCTGGAATGAACTCCATCATCTAATTTTGTTCATTTGTGGTAATAGCCTTAATTTCTCTCAATAGAGAATCCCCTTCATGTCGAACCTTTCCACATAAATGGGTTTTAAAAAAATTATCAAAGTAGGCACCTATTTTCTTATCATCTTCCACCCAAACCCCCTCACCATTCTTTATGCCTTTAATCTATTTTCTTTGTGCCTTGATTTTACTCATATTATGAAAATTTTGGTATTTGTATTACCATCTTTTAACCATTTAATCTTTGCATGCTGCTTCCAGTATATTTCCTCCATATGCAATCTGAGCTTCAACTAACCCTTTGCTTGACTTAGTTTATATCTAGTTTCCTAATTCTGAATGCGGTCATATTCTAATTCTAGGTTTTCCACCTCTTCCACCTCTAGTTTAATTTTTTGGTTTAAATTACCATAAACTTTTTTATTCCATTTTTCCAAACTTTTTTTAAGTCTATATAGCTTAATTATTAGTATCTGCATAGGCTTTCCTAGTGCTGGCTCTGTCCATGACTCACTGACTACCTTTTCGAACTCTGGATTCTTAACCCACATATTCTGAAATTTAAATCCTTCTGGTATTCGTTGATTTTTGCAAATCGATATGTGCAGCGTGCTATGATCCGAACACGTTCTGTTGAAATGGCTCAATCTTGTAACCCCTTTAGAGGTTACCCACTTAGCATTACACATGACTCTGTCTAGTCTTGCTCAAATTGCTCCTCTTTTCTGTCATTATTGCAACAGGTAAATCTCAAGCCTATAAAATCTATATCTATCAAATTAGCACTAGCTATTGTGTCATTAAACTATGACATAGCTAATGAATTTAGAGTTTTTCCTCATTTATTTTCGTGTGCCCTTCTTATTACATTAAAATCTGCCCCTATATTCCATGGAATATCTTTTATCACTTTTTCCTTCATCTCTTTCCATAGATCTATTCTATCTTTTTTAGCATATTTAGCAAAAATTACTAAAATTATTTCTTCTGCATCTTTGTGCATTTTAAAATGCACTACCTGCTTTGTGTCTTTTAAAATTATAATATCCAGATTGTTATGCCGCATAATCCATAGTTTACAATTTATGGTTGCATATGCATTATTGAATCCTAATATTTTACTATATTCAGTTAATTGGTCTTTTTGTGTCATAGGTTCAGCAATAATAACTAAAGATATTTTATATGTTTTTATTAAGTGTTTTAGTCTATTAATCGAGGGGTTATTAGCAATCCCCCTTAAAATCCAATAAAGAGAACTATCCATTAACTCC
Source organism: Sapria himalayana (assembly GCA_029783825.1). Lineage (NCBI taxonomy): Eukaryota > Viridiplantae > Streptophyta > Magnoliopsida > Malpighiales > Rafflesiaceae > Sapria > Sapria himalayana. The sequence continues at coordinate 88,216 of JAREIK010000238.1, forward strand.
TGACTTAGCTTGAGCTCTTGTTGTGCATTTAGACTCATAAGTCTTATTTAAATATTTCTTTCTATTTCTTTGAGACTTAGGTGTGTTCAATTTGACTGGCGTTATTTCTTTATATCTTAATTGTTGTTAGAGTTGCATAGCCATTTGTTTCATTTCTTCCATGGCTTGGACCCTAGTGAGCTTCTCCCAATCCTCTTCAAATATTTCTAAATCATTTTTAGCCTTTTCTAGGTTACCCTCCTCACTTTCTTCTCCCTTACCTATTGAAGGGCAGCTATAGATATCTGATTCCACTTCTGGAAAATCCAAAAGGTCCTCCTCGATCAAGCTATAGTCGTCATCCTTCTCCGTTAAGACCCTCTTAGTTTTAGCTCTCTTACCCCTCTTACTTTTACTTTTCACCTTCCTCCAAACCTTCCTCCTCCCCATTCTCTACCCATCCCTCTTCCCTTACCACTAGATCTACAGCCTTATCACTGCCTCCAACCTCTTGAAACCCCACCTCCACCCTCCTACCCTCCCTTTCCTCCTCTAATTCTGTTTCTAAATGCTTATCCTCACCATATTTTTGAACCCCTTCTTCCCTTCTAATCCATTCTTTCCTTCCTCTACCCCCTTTCCCCTTCCCTCTTTCCTTATCATCTAAACCCAACCTATAATCTTTTGAGGCATGCCATATCCTTCTACATCCTAGACAGTAAGAAGGCAAGTTTTCTGGAATGGTAGATTGCCAAAAGCCCTCTCTTTGATCTCCCTTTCCAATGCCTATCCAAATCCTAGTAGGTGGGTGAGTAAGTAAAATACATTCAACACATACCCGAGCATTATTCAGCCTTATCATGGATATTGTCGCTTCAACTCGTAGCATTTTCTTACCCAAGCATGAAGAAATTGCATACAACGAGTGAATATTATATAGATATAGAGGGAGGTTAGGGAGTGAGAACCATATCGGTGCTAGAGGAGCCTCCTCATGTGAATTGAAGTTTTTCATCCATTTTAGAATGCACATAGGATATCCATTGACTTACCAGAACCCCCATACCCATATTCGGTGAAAGTCCTCCTTGATACGGCACGGTAGAAGTGGTGTTTAGCATCGAAATTAGTATGTTTAACCCTTCCCTTGAGCTTTGGGGAGGCAATAAATCTCTGCATATCATTCACTTGAGGTATACGATGAAAGAACTTCCCTATTAACGTGAGCTTGAAAGGCTCTGTAAGCCTGTTTACTTCTTCTAAAGAAAAATGTATCATGGGACTCCCATCTTTGTTTCCGAATAATGGGGGAGAAGGCACGAGTTTAGTAAATATTGAGGAAAAGGACTTCTTATTTGATAAGAAGTCTCTTTGCTCTATTTGAGGTTGATATCAACTTGAATTGAGCATCAATGGGGATTTCTCTCTCTGAAAATGGGGATTTTTCTTTCTAGAAGTTGAGAGCACTTTCAAAGTCATCTTCCTCTTCTTCTTCTTCTTTTTCCTCTTCTTCTTCCTCTTATTCTTCTTCTTCTTCCTCTTCTCCTTATTCTTCTTCTTGTGATTTTTCTTCTTCCTTCTCTTCCTCTTCTTCTTCTTCTTCATTTTCTTCATCATCATCATCATCATCATCATAATGTTCCTCTTCTTCTTCCTCTTCTTCTTACTCCTCCTCCTCCTCTTCTTCTTCTTCTTCTTCTTTCCATTCTTCTTTTTCTTCTTCTTCTTTCCCTTCTTCTTCTTCTTTTTTCCGTTTTTCTTCTTCATATTATTATTATTTTTCTTCTTCGTAATATTATTATCTTTCTTCTTCTTATTTCCATTCATCTTCATCTTTTTTTTCTTCTTCTTCTACTTTCCCTTCTTCTTCTTCTTCTTCTTCTTTCCCTTCTTTTTCTTCATCTTTCTCTTTGTCTTCTTTCCCATCTTCTTTTTCTTCTTCTCGTTCTTATTTACATTATTATTATTATTGTTGTTGCTGTTATTTTTCTACTTCTTATTTCCATTCATCTTCATCTTTTTCTTCTTCTTCTTCTTCTTTTTTCCTTTCATCTTCATCATCATCATCTTCTTCTACTTTTACTTCTTCTTCTTCTTTTTCTTTTACCTCTCCTTCTTTTTCTTCTTATTGTTCTTCGTCGTCTTCTTCTTCTTCTTCTTCATCTTCTTCTAATTCTTCTTCTTTCCCTTCTCCTTTTTTCTCTTCTTCTGATCTCTTCTTCTTCTTTGCCATATCCCTCTTCTCTCTTATTTTTAGTTTCCCTTCTTCTTCTTCTGATGCTTCTTCCTTCTTTCCTCTTCGTTTTGTTCTTCTTCGGTCTTCGCATTCCCGTCTCTCTTCTTCTTATTTTTCTTTTGCTTCTACTTCTTTTCTTTCCCTTCTTCTTTGCTTCTTCGTTTTTCTTTCCTTAGTTCTCCTTTTCTTTCCCTTCTTCTTCTTCCTTCTCTTTCTCCTCCTCCTCCTCCTCTTCTCTTCTTCTTCTCTCCTCCTCCTCCTCCTCTTCTTCTTTCTCCTCCTCCTCCTCCTCCTCTTCTTCTTCTTTTCTTCTTTCTCCTCCTCCTTCTCCTCCTCTTCTTCTTTATCCCTTCTTCTTCTTCTTCTTTTTCCCTTCTTCTTCTTCTTCATCTTTCCCTTCATCATCATCAACTTCTTCTTCTTCTTCTTCAACTTTTCATTTTTCTTCTTCTTCTTCTTCTTCTTTATCCTCCTCCTCATCATCATCCTCCTCCTCCTCTTCTTCTTCTTCTTCTTCTACTTTCCCTTCTTCTTCTTCTTCTTCTACTTTCCCTTCTTCTTCTTCTTCTTCTTCTTCTTTCCCTTATTCTAATTCTTCTTCTTCTTCATACCTTTCTTCTTCTGCTTCTTCTTCCATCTTCCTCTTCTTCTTCTTCTTTCTTCTTCTACTTTTATTCTTCTTTCTTCTTCTATTATTATTGTTATTATTCTTCTAATCTTTTTTTCTTCTTCTTATATTCTTCTTCTTCTTCTTCTATTATTCTTATCCTTCTATTCTTTTATTATTATTCTTTTTCTCCTATTCATCATCATCATCATCTTCTTCTTCTTTTTCTTTGTCTTTCTTCTTCTTTCTTCTTCTTCTTTCTTTCTTCTTCTTCTTTCTACTACTACTTCTTCTTCATCTTCTTCTTTCTTCTTCTTCTTCTTCTTCTTCTTCTTCTTTCTTCTTCTTTCTTCTTCTATTATTATTATTCTTTTTCTCCTATTCATCATCATCATCATCTTCTTCTTCTTTTTCTTTGTCTTTCTTCTTCTTTCTTCTTCTTCTTTCTTTCTTCTTCTTCTTTCTACTTCTTCTTCTTCTTCTTCTTCTTCTTCTTTCTTCTTCTTCTTCTTCTTCTTCTTTCTTCTTCTTCTCTCTTCTCCTTCTTCTTCTATTCTTCTTCTTCTTCTTCTTCTTCTGCTCTTCTTCTTCTTCTTCTTCTTCTTCTTCTTCTGCTTCTTCTTCTTATATTCTTCTTCTCCTCCTTCTATTCTTATTCTTCTCCTTATATTATTCTTCTTCTTCTATTCTTCTTCTATTCTTCTTCTTATTCTTATTCTTCTTCCTCTTATTCCTCTTATTCCTCCTTCTTCCTCTTCATCCTCTACTTCCTCTTCTTCTTCTTCTTTCTATTCTTCCACTTCTTCTTCTTCTTCCTCCTATTCTTCTTCTTCCTCTTATTCTTCTTCCTCTTCATCATCATCATAATCATAATCATTTTCTTCTTTTTATTCCTCTTCTTCTACTACTACTACTTCTTCTTCTTATTTTTCTTCTCCGTCCTCTTCTTATTCTTCTTCTTTCTAGCTCTTTCTCTTCTAAACTTCTTCTTCTTCCTCTTCTTCTTCTTCCGCTTCTTGTTCATCTTATTATTATTCTTTTTTTATAAAATTCGTTTTATTATTGATAACCCTCTCTTTTGGCGGAGGAATACCATTTTTACAACCTATAGCTACCCGTAGCCCTCTTACACCCATCTTAATTTTAAATCTATAAACTAGCATATTAAATTATAAAAACTTGCTCAAATAAAACATTTATTCGCCTATATAATTTAACTATTATAAACTAGATGCTTTGCTCTAGTTTATTTAATTTTCGGCCCGTTCCCGTTTTGCTATTTTCAGGTCATCTTATCGGCCCACCTTCTCATTTAAAATTTTTGTAATATTCCGAAGTTTCACCGTGCTCAGCCTCTATCTCTCGTCTTCCTCGTGTCTCGGCTATTCACGAATATCCAAAAGATTTCCAGCCATGCTCCTTCTTCTTTTATACACTTCTGAGCCTGCAATATTCAAAGAGAAAAACGAACGTGCCTCCAAAATAACTTATCACCCTTTTACCCTTGTCCCTTGTTAGACATTTGTAATTTCTTCGTTCCCTCCCATTTACTTTGGCATTCCTATACTGCTTTGCTGTTCCTTTTTAATTGTTAAGTGATAACTTAACCACAACCAATCACAAGTAAACTGCACACCAGGTGATCACCCACAGGACCAGGTGATCAGTCGGGAAGGGCAGCAGTCAATACCCAGTGATAGACATCTTATGGTATATGATCTTATTAAGGCAAAGTATCTATAAACTTCATTATTTAACCTATAAAATCCACAAGATTATCGAATTAAAAACAAAAGGCTCCTTCTTAACATCTTCATCCTACAAAGAGAATCCAGATACGTATTTATACATGTGCACCATTCTGCCGGAGCTGCACTGCTAAAAAAAATCAAAATTAACACATACATAGTTCTAAATCTTATTATTATTATTATTATTCTTCTTCTTTTTCCTTTTCTTCTTCTTCTTTTTTATTCTCTTCTTCTTCTTTTTCTTCTTCTTCTTTCCTTTCTTCTTCTTCTTCTTCTTCTTCTTCTTTCCATTATCTTCATCATCATCTTCTTCTTCTAATTTTACTTCTTATTATTCTTCTTATTGTTATTATTATTATTATTGTTATTGTTATTATTATTATTATTCTTATTCATCATCATCATCATCATCATCATCTTCTTCTTCTTCTTCTTCTTCTTCGTCTACTTCTTCTTCTCCTTCATCATCATCATCATCATCATCATATTCTTCTTCTTCTTCTTCTTCTTCTTCTTCTTTTACTTCATCTTCTTTCCCTTCTTATTCTTCTTTCCTTCTTCTTCTTCTTCTTATCATTTTTCTTTCACTTCTACTTCTGCTTCTTCTTCTTCTTCTTTTTCTTCTCTTCTTCTTCTGCTCCTTCTTCTTCTTCTTCTTTCCCTTCTTCTTCTTCTTCTTCTTCTTCTTCTTCTTTTTTCCATTCTTCTTCATCTTCTTCTTTCTCTTCTTCTTTTTCTTCTTCTTCTTTTTCTTCTTCTCTCTCCTCTTCCTCCTCTTCTTCTTCTTATTCTTCTTCTTCTTATTCTTCTTATTCTTATTCTTATTCTTCTTCTTCTTATTCTTCTTCTTCTTATTCTTCTTCTGCTTTTTCATTTCTTCATCTTTCCCTTCATCATCATCAACTTCTTCTTTTTCTTCATCTTTTCCTTCTTCTTCTTATTCTTCTACTTTACCTTCTTCTTCTTCTTCTTCTTCTTCTTCTTCTTCTTCTACTTTACCTTCTTCTTCTTCTTCTACTTTCCCTTGTTCTTCTTCTTTTTTTTTCTTCCTCCTCATCCTCCTCCTCCTCCTCTTCTTCTTCTCCTTTCCCGACTTTTTCTTCTTCTTCTTTTTCCCTTATTCTTCTTCTCCTTCTTCTTCTTCTTCTTCCTTCTTCTTCTTCTTTTTTTTTCTTTTTCTTCCTCTTCTTCTTTTATTATTATTATTATTTTTATTTTATTATTATTATTATTATTATTATTATTATTATTCTTCTTCTTCTTCTTCTTCTTTTTCTTCTTCTTCTTTCTTCTTTCTTCTTCTTCTATTCTTTTTCTTCTTCTTCGTCTATTCTTCTTCTTCTTCTTCCTCTTCTTCTTGGTCATCTTCTTCCTATTCCTCTTCTTCTTGTTCTTTTTCTTCTTCCTCTTCTTCTTTTTCTTCTTCTTCCTAATCATCATCATCATCAACATCTTCTTCTTCTTCTTCTTTTTCTTTTTCTTCTTCATTTTTTTTTCTTCTTCTTCTTCTCTTTTCTTCTTCTTCTTCTTCTTGGAAGTAGGATAAGAGACATAGATTATTGCATGAGTCTATGTCATTTATTATGTTTTGATCTTAATTAATAGGTGCGGTTGTAAAAGGCGAAAAGGTAGTAAAGTACTAGCTTGTATTAATGGTATTCCTCCACTAAAAAAGAGGGTGATATTAATTAAATAAACCATTAAAAAAAGAAGAAGAAGAAATTGAAGAAGAATAAGAAAAAGGTATTTATGAATAAGTAGAAGCTCTAGAAGAAGTAGTAGTAGTAGTAGTCTAAGAAAAAAAAACAATTATCTAAAAAAAAAGAAAAAGATGTAGAAATAGAAGATGATGATGATGATGATGATGATGAATATGATGATGATGATGATGATGATGATGATGATGAAGCAAATGAAGATGGAAAAGTAGAATAAGAAGAAAAAGAAAAAGAAGTACAAACAAATAAGATGATGAATAAGAAGTAGAAGAAGAAGAAGTATAATATGGATATGGAGAAAAAGAAGAAATTGAAAAAAAAGTGGAAGAAGAAGAAAAAGTAGGTGAAGATGAAAAAGAAGAAGAAGTTGTAGTAGAAGAAGAAAAAGAAGAAGAAGTTGTAGTAGAAGAAGAAAAAGAAAAATATGAAGAACAAGAACAAGAAACAAAATTTGAAAAAAAAGTATTAGAAGAATAAAAAGTAGTGTTAGAAAAACAAGAAGAAGAAGAATGAGAAGAAGCATAAGAAGAAGAAGTAGAAAAAGTAGAGGAGGAAGAGAAAGAAGAAAAAGCAGAGAAGGACAAAAAGAAGAAAAAGAAAAAGAAGACACAGAAGAAGAACAAGAAGGAGAGAAGGATGAAGCAAAGAAGAAGAAGAAGAAGAAGAAAAAATAGAAGCAAAAGAAGAACAAGAAAAAATATCCAAAGAAAAAGAAGAAGAAGAAAATATGAAAAAGAAGATGAATTTGTAGAAGAAGAATATTAATAAGAAGTTGAAAAAGAAATAAAAAAATAATAAGAACATACAAGAAGAAGAAGTGGCAGAATTAGAAAAAGAAGAAGGGGAAGAAGAAGAATATGTAGAAGAAGTAGATGATGAAGAAGTAGAAGAATAAATATAAGAAGAAGAAGAAAAGAAGATAAAAAAAATGAAGAAGAAGATAAATAAAGAAGAATAAAATAAGAAGAATAAAAGAAGAAGTAGTAGTAGTAGTAGAAGAAGAAAAAGTAGCAAAAGAAGAAAACGACGAAGAAGCTGAAGAAGAAGAAGAAAAAAATGAAATAGATTAAGAAGATGAAAAAGTAACATGAAGAAAAATAAGAAGAAGAATCATATAAAGAAGAAAAATAAAAAAAGAAGCAAAAGAAAAAGTATAAGCGTAAGAAAAAGTAGAAAAAGAAGTAGAAGGGGAAGAAAAAATAGAAGAAGAAAAAGAAGTAAAAGAAAAAAAGAAAAATAGATCGAAGAAGACGTAAAAGAATAATAAAAAATCAAAGATGAATGAGAAGAAGGAGAAGAAGAAGAAGAAGAAAGAGAATAAGAAGAAGTAGAAGAAAAAGAACAAGAAGTAAAAGGTGAAGAAGCAGAACAATACATTAAAATGTTCATTTAGCTATGTAAATTTAGCTAGAGATCAATCCCTTGCTAAATTACGAGGGATTAGCTAGGGACTAGCAAGGGATTTCTGATATTTCATTGAAATAAAAATTTACGATAGATTTAGCGACAGATCTAGCGACAGATTTAGTGATAAATTTAGCGATGGAATTTCTCTAACTAATTACAACCAGAATATAGCGACAGATTTGCCGAATGATTTTCCTAGAAAATTTCAACCTGAATATAGCGATAGATTTACCAAAGAAATTTACCTAGCTAATTTCATCCAGAAAATAGCGATGGATATAGTCACAGAAATTTCCAAGCTAATAAAATTCGGAATATAGCCACGGATTTAGTGACGGAACTTCCCTAGATAATTACATCGAGATTATACTTATAGATTTATCGATGGAATTTCTCTAGCCAATCTTTAATTATTTAATTTTTTTATTTATTTATTATTTGTTTAAATATTTTTATTTACTTTTGTTTATTAAATATTTGTTATGGTCTATAGAAGAGTGTTTCTTGAAAGACACATTCTCCTCATAAAATTATAAAAAAGGATATTATAAATAAATAATTTAAAAAATATAAAAATACCTAAAAAAATTAAATTAATAAGGACTAAATATATATTTTTATGATTATAAATTTCTAAAAAAATTATCTCAAAAATTTTTCTAAAATTTTTCTAAAATTTTTATTTAAGAAAATTAAAATATGTATTAAACTAATATTAAATAATTAATTCTTTAATTATAATATATTTTAAGATATTTTAAAAATTAAATGAACATACAATAAAATTTCTACTAATATAAAAGTAAAATAATTCATTGTATGATTAATTAGAAATTATTTTCAAAAAAAACTGAATTGACGAATAAACTAGTAAATATTAATATTATTATAAGCATAAAAAACTTTTATGATGATGGGAAACATTTAAAAAAATAACTAATACAAAATTTGAAAATCTTGAATTATAATAAAAATTTAAAGTTTTTCATTAAATTTAAAAGAAAATAAATTAATATTTAAAAATAAATACATAGATGTTTGCCCCTACTAAAATTTATAAGAATTAAGCAATTGAGTAATATTTTTACTATTATCTTTTAATATTCAGTCTTTATTAAAATAATAAATATAACTTTTTTTAATTATCATCTCACTTTGAGCAATTTTTAGAATTTTAAAAATTATGAATGATATCAAATATTATGAAATTTTATGCCTTTAAAATTATTTCATATTACCTTCATAACAATTAATATGAGTTATTAAAATTTATAACCATAAATTATATATATTTTATATTTTTTTAACATAAAGAGTATTTTATAACTCTTATGAGAGTGGCTAGAAGACAAATCATCTTTTCATTTATGTCTTATTATATGAAGTTTGTAAATTTTGTAGCAATTTTATTTTTTTTGTTATAAGGCTAAACATATATATTTTTCAAATTGTTTATATATTTATTGTTTAATTATTTTTATAATAAAAAATTGTTAGGTGTTTATTTTTCATGTGTACCTTGCTACACGCACATTAATTTTGTTGATAATATTTTGATAATAAATAAAAAAAGGAGTCTTTATGTATTTTATGTATTTATTATTTATTTAATGTTTTTATAATGAAAAATTTAAATATTTTGGTAATTTTAGTCACGTGTTGTCGAGACTCGAGAGACAACTCTAACAAGCGCCTAAGTCCTCCGCAGTCCGCCTCGGTCTCTCGACACCGATGCATCAAAACCTAATCAAAGACCAAATGAGAATTTTTTTTATTGATTCGAGGTACATTTTCTACCTTAATTCTTCATTGATTATCTTAACGCAAGAGTGTGTGTTTTGATTCTCTTATTTTTAATTTTGAAATTCTTCTTCATTAATCACCATTGTATGCTTGGATTGCTTATATAAACTGATTCGTATACATACTTCATGCATGTGTGATATAATGCATTCTTATTGTGTGGATGTTGATGGTGCACAGTAGGTATGCCGACTTGATTTCCATGTTTTTTTCCACTCGACAGTCATAATTTTTGATGTTAATCACAAAATGGGTTTTGGTGTTTGTGGTGAGCAGTGTGTATATAACAACATATTTAATATTTAAATAATAAAATTATGTAAATATGATGATCCCAAGAGTAATAACACATAAATATATATGTGTATTTTAGTATATCTATAACTATAAAAATAGTATCCATAAACATAACTATATATATATATAACAACATATATTTAATATACATATATATTTAGATTTAAAACTATATTTAAATGTATTTAACAATATGTATATCATCATATTACTATATATAAATGTATTTATCTACATCAATACCTATACATAGCCATATGTCTAAATATATATAATTACATGAAAAACTATATATAACTACATCTACAGCATGTATAACTACATGCTTTAGAAACATAATATCCATTCATATCATTCATCTCATTCATACATATTTTTTTGGATATTATATAAATCTTTATAATTTTTCCATATATTTTAGGAACATAAATTTAATTTTTTCAACAAACTATGTATTTTATTGTTTTTTTATATGTTTGTATATATCACTATGATTTAATATGTTTAGAGTTTGTATTTTTGTTTCACGTAATATCATTTAACTAAAATTGATTTCTAATAAAATGTTCATTAGTTAAAATTCATATTTTAAATTTCAAAACAAATAAAAATATGTTTGTGTAATAAATATTATAAAAAAATTCTAAAATATATATGTAATGTATTTTCAATTTACAAAGATAAAACTTTTAAAAAAATTATTTACAAAATAAAATTTGCACCTCATAATATGCCATGTGTTATATTTATTATAAATAAACAATGTTTAAACTATATTTATTAATTACAAAAAAAACATTATCATGTATTCAATTTGAAAAAAAAAATTAAAAATAATTATTAAAAAAAACAAATTCATATATTTATATGGTCATTTATATATTTTGAATAAAATAAAAAAATTAATTACTTGTAGAAAAATGTACTCATATATTTATATGGTAATTTGTTTTGTTTGAACATAATTTAAAGAAATAATTAATTTTTTACAAAACATTAAATGTATGTAGTTATATGCACTATATTGTATTTGTTTGAATATTAAAGTTTCTAAAAATTTATTAATAAAAATAAATAAAAGGTAGAAATTTATCATATACATTAATATTTTAATAAAAAAATTATATAGAAAACAAAAACAATATTATCTATTTATGAACTATATTTTCATTTTTAACATAATTGTAAAAACAAAATAATTTACGAATATGACAACTTCATTTATTTTTATGAGTATAATGAAAGTTATTTTAATATAAATATTAAAAAGAATAACAATTTGAATAAAATAGAATCTCATATATTTAATTCATAATTTCATTTTATGCATTAATATACTTCACACACACGCACGCATACACGCACACACACACACACGCACATACACACATACACACACACACGCATACACACACAAATATTTGTTTTAAATATAAAGAATTTATAATATTTAATAAATTGTGTACAATATATAATATTTTATTTTAATTAAATTTTCAAAATCTAAAAATTTTAAAAATATTTACACACACACACACAAACACATAATAGTTTAATGTGCAACTTTAAAAATACATTACGTATATAGGTATATGTATGTGTTTGTATGCGTGTACAGTAGTATATGCTCGCATACAAGCATATACACACAACTTTGAAAATGTAGATACATGTGTGAATATATACAAAAGTACAAAAATGTGTATGCTGCTATATAATGTATAGTAATGTATATGGATGTATAAATGTGTGTGTGCATAGAGCAGTGGATATGCACATATATATCTATGCATATATATGTAAATATCAGCATTAATTTTGAGAAGAAAAATACTTGAGCACATAAATATTAACATGTTCCAAAAATTCGTGAGAGCAAAAAGTGATATTATTGCAAGATACTACTAATCTTTCATATATACTATGACTATGGTTCCTAGAACCGTTAATATTCATATAAAATGGATAAAAAGTGATATTATCAATTAATATTCATATAAAATATTATTGCAAAAATATTTAGTATATACTATGACTATGGTTCCCACTAAATATGATATTAACTTGCAAAAAAAAAATTGTTGATACAAGTTCATACTCTATAGTGGTGTAATTCAATTGAGTATTTGAGAGTGTGTTGTTATCATAGTATATGTTAACTATTTATAAATATTTGTATAACTTTATAAAACTATTCTTAACTATATTTAACTATATTTGTAACAATGTAATATTTTTTATAACTATTTTTATGACTATATATTTGTAAAACTATTTTTATAACTATATTAATAACTATATATAAATATTTTTTTAACTATATAATATTTTATAGCTATATGTGTAATTCTATATAACTATATTTTTAACAAAATATATCATATATATAATGTATAATAATATATAACTATATATAATTGTATTTTACTATATGTATAACTATAAAAATGTTATATATAACTATATCTTTAACTACAAACATATTTATAACTATATGTGTATAACTATATATAAATATTTGTATAACTATGTAATACACTATATAATTAAATAACTATATTTGTATCTATGGATACATATATGTATTCTTATAATTAAATCTTTATATTTATTTATAACTTTGTATATATTTATGTATACCTACTTATAACTACTTGTTTGAATATATCTATATATAATTGTATGTTTAACTATATATAACTCTATTTTAATTATATATGCTATTGGTATAAGAACATATAGAGGTTGACCTCCCTCTCTGGTGACCATCTCTTGAGGTCTATTGATTCTGGTTCTTTCTCTCATCAGATCTCTTTACTGTCATACGACAAAGAGATTGAGATTTAGTGGAAGAAATGGGGTTGACGTTCACAAAGCTGTTCAGCAGGCTATTTGCCAACAATGAGATGTGGATTTTGATACTAGGTCTTGATGCTGGCGGTAAGACAACCATTTTGTATAAGTTGAAGGTTGGTGAAATTGTCACCATAATTCCTACTATTGTCTTCAATGTAGAGACTGTTGAATACAAAAACATCAATTTCACTGTGTGGGATGTTAGGGGTCAAGACAATAATCACCCTTTTTGGAAAGATTACTTCCAAAATATCCAAGGTCTCATATTTTTGATGGACAATAATGACAAATATTATGTAGTTAAAGCTAGAGATGAGTAGCATAGGATGCTAAATGAGGAAAAGCTTGGAGATGTAGTTTTGCTGGTGTTTTCCAATAAGCAAGATTTTCCCAATGCAATGAATGCATCTAAAATTACCGACAAGCTAGGACTTCACTCTCTTCTCGAACGCCATTGGTACATTCATAGCACCTATGCTACCTATGACGAGGGTCTTGGTTGGCTTTCCAATTACATTGCCAGCAAGTTATAATCAATTTAAGCAAGATGAGATAATGTTTGTTAACATATCTGGATGTGGATCTAATCTTTGCCTACTTTTCCTGAGTTTTGTTCTATTAGGTGGATGAAATCATCTGTTTCTAGGAGGGATTCAATTTATATTTATATTTATATATTGCAGACATGAAATACAAGATCATATTTACTTTGGTCTGATCTGTTGTAAGCCGAGCTTGTTTGTTCTATGTTTTGTGTCTTTTGCCATTGGATCCCAAAGGTATAAGAACATATAACTATAAATAAATGTCCTTGACTATATGTATAACTATAAAATATTATACATAACTATATTTAAAAATATAATAAACAACATATATTTAATATACATTTTTATATATTAGCATATAAAAATGTATTTTACCAGATATATACCTATAGATAACTATATGTATACATATATAAAATTATATGAAAAAATATATATACCTACATGTATAAATATAAGTATAACTATATGTGTAATTATATGTATAACCACATATAACTATAATTATAATTACATGTGTAACAACATACAACATTATGTTTAACTATATGTGCATAACTATATATAAATATTTGTATAACTATATATAAATATTTGTATAACTATATATAAATATTTGTATAACTATATATAAATATTTGTATAACTACATAACACTCTATAAAATTGAATATAACTATATTTGTAACTATGTATACATATATATATACGTACATGTAAATTTATATATTTGTTTATAACTTTATATATTTATGTATAACTATTTGTATGAATATATCTATATGTAACTATATGTTTAACTATATAAAAATATTTATAACTATATATACTATATGTATAATAACATATAACTATAAATAATTATATCCTATTATGTATATCTATAAAATCTTTATACATAACTATATTTAAATATATAATTTACAACTTATATTTAATATACATTTGTATTTATTAGTATATAAAAATGTATTTTACTATATCTATACATATACATAACTATATGTATAAATATATAAAATTATATTAAAAAATATATATACCTACATGTATAAATATAACTATAACTATATTTGTAACTATATGTATAACCACATGTAACTATATCTATAATTACATGTATAACAACATACAACATTATGTTTAACTGTATGTGCATAACGATATATAAATATTTGTATAACTATATAACACTTTATATAATTAAATATAACTATATTTGTAACTATGTATCCATATATGTAAATCTATATATTTTTTATAACTTTGTATATATTTATGTATAACTACTTATAATTACTTGGAGCTATGGTACAATGCAAAACAGCCTCAGAAATCAGGAATGATTTGGATGATAGCTATCGTGTATTACTTTCTTTTACCTTATAAAACAAATGAATGCTGCTAAAATATTCATAAAATTTGAAACTTGTAATCATATCACAATGTTCCTATAATAATGAGAGTAATATAAGATCCAATTTGTTTAACAATTTACACCCTTAGTTAATTGGGTACACTCGAGGAAAGCTACATGAGTTGGTAATGAAATCATACAAATCTCATGAGTTTGATACTGCTTAAAATGAGGTATTGGAGCTATGGATCAATGCAAACCAGCCTCAAAAATTAGGTATGATTTGGATGATAACCATCACATACTGCTTTCTTTTTCTTTATTAAACTAATGAATGCTGAAAAAATGTTCATAAAATTTGAAACTTGTAATCAAATTAGGTTCTCTATTATGTTTCTTTCAGGGCTAATTTATGAACTTCTATAGACTATTATGTATTTCTATTTTAATTTGCTTATCATCTAGTTTGTGCTTTGCTTATTCACTTGATATCTATATGAAAACATCCATTGAGTAGCCAAGTGATTTTACAGGTGGAACTTGATTGAGTATATATGTACATGTATACTACCGTGTACATGTACATATATTATATTTACATATATTATATGTACATATACATATATATTGGTATATATGTATACATATTTACCATTATATATGTACATACTTGTAAATATACACTACAGTGTAAATGTACATACATGTACATATATACTGCAGTGTATATGTATACACGTGTATATGTAAATATACACTGATGTGTATATGTACATTTACGCAGTATATATGCACATATAAATACTTGTACATATATACCAGTATATATGTACTTATACATATATTCCAGTGTATACATATATACATCTACATATGTATATGTACATATATATCAGTATATATGTACATATATATTATAGTTTATATATTTATGATTTTAAGGTTTGCAAAATCATGACATAGAATTTTCAGTGAAGAAGAATTTAGCATGGTTTGTTTTAAATCAAAATTTTGTAAGGTTTGTAGTAATCTAAAACTCTTCATCTGCTATATCTGCCACTAAACTATATGTGTATACCTATATTCAAATATTTGTATAACAATAAAAAACTTTATATAATTAAAATATTTGTAATTATTTATACATATATGTATACATATATGTAAATCCAGATATTTGTTTATAACTTTGTATATATTTATATACAACTACATATAACTACTTGTAAGAATATATCTATATATAACTTTATGTTTAACTATATATAACTATTTATAACTATGTATACTATATGTATAATAACTTATAAATATAAATAATTGTATCTTACTATATGTATAACTCTGAAAAATTTTTAAATTTAGATTAGGGATTAATCAGTTATAAGAATAAAAAAGTAAAATTTATGATTAATTAAAAAATTTATTTAAATATTAAGAAAATAAGTATTTTTGTTTTAATGAAATTATGACTATGAAGTATCTAAAGATGATAACTTTTATAATTCAAGATGTAAGTGATAGGTTGGTCCGCCAAATATGAGTCTTTATAACCTATTAAAATGCTTAGACATCAATTATTGTTCTACTTTTTTAGAGGATATGAAGAATCTAGATGCATTGAGTTGATAAAAATTATATAAATTTTTTTTCGCGATATATAAAATGTCTCGTGATTTGATGATCTTTGCTGTGTTTAGTGTATATTAAAGTCTATCATATTTATAATTGTGAATATTATTTTAGATAGAAAAATCAAATTACAATTAATATTTTTGAAAATTTGTTATGATAGAAAGATTAAGATAATACATAGATGAGTCTTCAAGATCAAATTCCTACATTACAACAAAAGACATATGATGATGTATATGATAAAATTTAAAGTTGTATATATCATAACAGTTAGATTAAAAATAATCTTATAATTTTTATCATTTTATGACTTAATGATTTGTAATATTTTTAATGTTTTAGTTTTATTTTGAGAGATTATATTACCATATTTTATTTTATAAGTATTAATTATAATTTTAAATTTAAGAATTTTTTTATTGTTATTTAATTTTTTTTATTCATAATTTTGAATTTTCTATATACTAGGTATGTGTGTGTGTATTTTGTATTTACATTATGTATACATGTATCTACATAATAACTTATGTCAATATATAGTGTGTGTTTATATATATATTCAATATGAATGTATATACACATTGTATGTACATTCTATATACATTAAGTATGTATTTTGTATATTGTATCACATAAAAATTAAATTATGTGTATATATAGATACACATAAAAATTAACACATCTATGTTATGTATAATATATTGATATAATGCTACCATCATGCTCAGCACTTGCCACCTGCACACACTGTCCAGGGGACATGGCCCACAAGAGTCAGGGGTCCAGGGTATGGGCCCTTGTGGGGTGGACCAGGTGCCATGGCCAGGCCCCGATGAGGGCCTGCCTGGCTCTCCTTGTTCAGACCCAGGCTATTCTGGGTTGGGCACGTGCCGGGCCAGGCAATAACCATTCTCATCATAATTGTTGGCAAAGAATTTCATGGGAACTATTTGGAGTATCTTAATTTCTTCTTTCTTTGAAGTTTGAGGTGATGAATATATATAATATTCATTATATTTATTGCACTATTTTAATTTATGTATTTTTTATTTCACTTGTACCTAGTCTAGGTAGTTTAGTGTTTATATCGATGGCATGCTCCAAACACTTTTTCTTTTGTTCTTTAAAAAAAACATTAGGTGTCTTGGGGTAGTCTCCAAAATGTTAGCTGAAATGATGGTGGTGGTGGTAGCATTATCACTTTTATTTCCCCTGCTTTGATATCATGTTCAATAATATAAATATATGCGTTTAGGTGCATCATTCCTAATGCAATCAAACCTGTAAAAGTGACCAAGTACAATTCCACACAAAAGAAAAATACATGATTAAAATTTAACTCCAAGAGCATCTTAGATTTTTAAGATAGAAAGCATGTTGTGATTGAATTAGCATCAAGGTCATTGAAGATTGTTTTTTTATTTTGTTTTGGAAGATAAAAATTCTGTTTGTCTGGGCATGTACTATTCTGATTTTCACCGGGCAAATTTTTTTATTTTCTATTTGTCAATTAGTTTTCATAAAGTCTGAAGCCTGTGCAATTTATTAATGATACTAGGTTTCTACTTACCATGTAAAGTTGGATGTTCTTCCAGTACATTACTGGGCCTCATGTGCTAGTTCTTGTGGTGTGATGATCTTTCTTTTTAGAGTCATGTGGTACATGACATGCATTGTATATGTACATATACCAAGTATATAAATATGAATATACCCGGGATATACGTATGTATATACTGAGTACATACATAGGTATATACTGAGTATGTACATAAGTAGGTGCATATATTTATTCGTAGATATGCATATATTGTCATACATGCACACCCATTAACACACAAACACACACGTGTTTGAATATATAGTTGCTCGGGTTGGTCTGGTCATCATCATGCATTGCTTACCGATGTAGGTCATAAAAGTCAAAATATTAGACATTTCCCAAAGGTGTAGCATGAAGATATTTCTTATCTATGCCAGTCAGGCAGACAGAGGTTAGTCTTAAATATATTAGTAATTGTGTAGATATGCAATTATCACTTGGTACAAAGCATATATATGAGCAAATAACTTTTCATGCAGTAGGTTCTGGAATGATTGGTTATAATTGTACTAGGTCTTAGGATGATGATGATAATGCTCATGTAGTGTCGTGTAATTTTATTACATCTCACAAAACTGTATTCAATCGAAAGTAAAAATGTATCATTACTTGATTTTTACATGTCATGAGTGCCAAGCAAAATATCGGGTCCTGTTTAGGGAGAAGAAGCTCACCGCCTTTTCAAAAACTCGCTCAATCTCAAAATGAGTGGTTGGCCGAAAAGTACATCAGTCAAGCATCATCGCCCACCCCGCTTTTATTATTATCGGCAGCAACAACGGTGACAGCCGAAGCAGTAGGAGCTGCAGCAGTAGTAGCAATGGTAGTAGGAGCAGAAGCAGCGGCAGCAGCAATAGCCGCGACAGTAGTAGTAATTGCAGTCGGGGAAACAGTGGCAGTAGCAGCAACAACGGCAGCAACAGTAGTAGCAAGTGCAGTAGTAACAATAGCGACAGCGGCAACTGCATCAACAGCAAATGCTATATATACGTACATATATACACACATATATTACTGTTGTATTTATACATATAATACTACAGAATTTTATGTACATACATACCGAGTATATATGTACTCAGTATATAAGTACATATAATACTACAGTAATGTATGTACATATACATTGTAGTATATATGTACATATATACTTCAATATTATATATTTCTCAAAACATAACTTTTTTTATTTGTTTTTTTTTATTTTATTCATTGGTTTAAATTTCATACAGATATGGTACCTCATTGTTCTCCATACGAAATTTGTATTAGTGAGGAATTTTTTACTAAACTTGATGCACTACGACTCGGACAACTTTGTCGCAGCAGAAAGATGGTGAACGAAGGAGCTGATGAAGAGAAAACAACATCAATGCATAGATAGATTATATTTTATGCACTGTCGGTAGATACATTGATGAATAAGATTTAATGAAATTTTATTATGTTTTTTTCTTAATTCTGTAAAATATTCTATTAGAATAATTTATTAAATATTTTAATTTTTTGTTAATTATAAATTATTGTATATACTTTATGATTTTATTCAATTTAATATAAAAATATTAATTAGTTTAATTATCATTTTTGAAAAAAAAAATTAAATTTTAAAAATAGTTTTGAAATGAAAATAGCTAGGTATTTTCCCTTGCTAATTTAACTAGGGAAATTATTATTTTAGCTATAGATGTTTCCATCGCTGAAATTTTAGCTTGGGACTATTTCCCACACTAATTTTTAGTGACGAGCACTTTAGATTGGGAAAGCTTCCATCGTTAATCTGTCATTATACCAGTTTAGCGATAAAAAAGCCCCAATTGGCTAGTAAATTGTCCATTGCTAAATTTGCTAAGGAAATTATTATTTTAGCTAGGGAAACTTCCATCGCTTAATTTTTAGCAAAGGACTCTTTCCCTCGCTAATTTTTAGCGACGAGCACTTTAGTTTGGGAATGCTTCCGTCATTAATACATCGTTATATCTCGTTTAGCGATGCAAAAAGCCCATTTAGCTAAAGAATTATCCCTAGGTATTGGGGATTTTTCTTGTAGTTAAATAAGAAGAAGAAAAAAAAGAAGAAGATATACTAGTAGTAGAAAAAAAAAGAAGAAATTGAAGAAGTTGAAGAATAAGAGGAAAAAGAAAATCAAAAGAAGAAGAATAAGAAAAATAAGTAGAAGAATGTTAAGAAGAGAACTAGTAGAAGTAAAAGAAGAATAAGAACTAATAGAAGTATAAGAAAAAGAAGTAGTAATAGAAGAAGTAAAGGAAGAAGAAAAGGAAAAAGATGAATAAAAAGAAAAAGACAAAAATTAAAAAGTAGAAGAAGAAGTTGTAGAAGTAAAAGAAGAATATGAAGAAGAAGTATAAAAATTAGAAGCAAAAAAAGAAGCATAAGAATAAGAAGAAGAATACCATGTGGGGAAAGAAAATGAAGAATAAGCAGAATAAGTAGAAGAAAAAGAAATGAAGTAGGGAAAGAAAATGAAGAAGAAGAAAAAAGAAATAGAAGTAGTAGTAGTATTAGAAAAATAAAAAGAAGAAGTATAAGAATGAGAAAAAGAAGCAAAGGATAAATAAGCAGAAGAAGTAGAGGAAGAAGAAAAAAAAATTAGACAAAGAAGAAGAAGAAAAGAAGAAGAAGAAGAAGAAGAAGAAGAAGAGATAAATTAGAAGAAAAAAAAGAAAATAAAAAAGAAGAAGATGAAGAAGGAGAAGCTTAAGTATGAGAAAATTATGAAGAATTCAAGGAAGAAACTTAAGAAGAAGAAAAAATAAGAAGAAGAAGAAAAAATAAGAAGAAGAAGAAGAAGGGGAAGAAAAAGAAAAAGAAAAAAAAAGAAGAAGAATCATATGTTGAAGAAGAATTAGAAGAATAACAAGAAGAAAAGAAGTAGAAGAAGTAGTAAAAGTATAAGAAGAAAAAGAAGCATAAGAAAAAGAAAAAATAGAAGTATAAAAAGATGATGATTATTATGATGTTGATAAAGAACTAGAAAAAGTTTTAGTATAAATAATGGAATAAGAAAATGAAGTAGTAGTAGTAGTAGTAGTAGAAAAATAATAAGAAGCAAAAGAAGAAGAAGCAAAAGTAGTAAAATTAGAATAAAAAATAATAAAAAAAAGAAATAACAGAAGTTTAAGAAGCAGTAGAAAAATAAGAAGAATAAGTTATAGAAGAAGATGATGATGATGAGGAAGAAGCAATAGTAGAATAAGATGATGATGATGATGATGATGAATAATAATAATAATTATAATTATAATAATAAGATGATGATGATAATGATGATGATGACAATGTAATAATAGTAGTAAGTAGTAGTAGTTAAAGAATAAGAAGAAGAAGAAGACTCAAAAGAAAAAGAAAAAGAAGTAGTAGAAGAAAAATAAATTGAAATAGAAGAATAATAAGAAGAAAAATAAAAAGATGAACAAGCATAAAAAGAAGAAAAATAACAAGATCAATAAGAAGAAGAAAAAGAAGAAGAAGTTGAAAATGAATAAGAAGAAGTAGGAAAATAAGAAGAATAAGAAGAAGAAGAAGAAGAAGAAGAAGCAAAAGGATAGAATATGTTGATGAAGAAGCCTAAGTGGGAGAAGCACATGAAGAAATGAAGAAGTAGGAGAAGAAGAATCGGGTTAAAGAGAAGACATAGAAAAAGAATGAGTAGAAAAAAAGAAAAAAAAGAAGAAAAACTAGAAAAAGAAAAAGTTGAAGAAGAAGAAAAAATAATAATAAAAATAACAAGTAGAAAAAGTAGTACCAGTAGAAAAAAAATAAGATGAAAAAGTAGTAGCAGATATTGAAATAGGAGAAGAAGAAAAAAAATGAAGAATAAAAAGATGTAGAAAAAGTTTACAAATTTGAAAAAAAAAAGTAGATGTAAAAGAAGAAGTTGAAAAAGAAGATGATGAAGAAGCAGAAGAAGAAAAAAAAAGTAAAGAAAAAAAATTAGAAGAAGAAAAAAAAGAAGAGGAAGAGGTTGAATAATAAGAAAATAGAAGAAGAAGAAGAAGAGACAAAAGAAGAAGAATAAGAAGAAAAAATAGATGATGAAAAAGAAGAAAAATAAGATGTATAAGAAGAAGAATAAATAGAAGTATAGGAACAAGAATAATAATAATAATAATAAGTATAAAAAGAAGAACAAGAACAAAAATAAGTAGGAGGAGGAGGAAGAGGAGGAGGAGAAGAAACAAAAGAAAAAGAAGAAGAAGAAGAAGAAACATATTTAGTAGAAGAAGATAATGAATGAAACGAAGAAGGAAAAGTAGTTGAAGAAGAAGAAGAAAAAGAAGAAGGTGAAGAAAAAGATGTAGAATAAGAAATATAAGAAAAAGAAGAAGAAGAAGAAAATAAGAAAGAAGAAAAAGAAGAGGAAAAACTAGAAGAATAAGAAAAGAAGAAGTAGTAGTAGAATAAGAAGTTGTAGATGTAGAAAAAAGAAGAACAAGATGCAGAAGAAGGAAAAGCATAAGAAGAATAAGAAAAGAAGAAATAGATAAAATGAAGAAGAAGTAGTGGAAGAAGAGATAAGGTTGAAGAAGAAGTAGTAAAATAGAAAAAGAAGCAAGAAGAATACAAAAAAGAAAAAGAAGAAAAAGAAAAAGAGAAGAAAAAGAAGAAAAAGAAGAAAAAGAAGAAAAAGAAGAAAAAGAATAAAAAAACAAAAAGAAGAAAAGGAAGATAAGGAAGAAAGAGAAGAAAGAGAAGAAAGAGAAGAAAGAGAAGAAAGGGAAGAAAAGAGAGAAAGAGAAGATAGAGAAGAGAGAGACGAGAGAGAAGAGAGAGAAGAAAGAGAAGAAATGGAAGAAAAAGAAGAAAGAGAAGAAAAAGGAAGTGAGGAAAGAGAAGAAAAAGAAAGTGAAGAAAGAGAAGAAAGAGAAGAAAAAGAAAAAAAAGAAAAAAATGAGAAAAAAGAGAAGAAGAAAAAGGAGAAAAAGGAATAAAAGGAGAAATGGGAGAAATGGGAGAAAAAGGAGAAAAGGGACAAAATGGGGAAAATGGAATAAAGGGAGAAAAAGGAGAAAATGGAGAAAATGAGAAAAAGGATGAAAAGTAGAAAATGGAGAAAAGGGAGAAAATGGAGAAAATGAAGAAAAATAAGAAGAAAAAAAAAAGAAAAAAACAAAAAAAAAAGAAATAGAAGCAAATGAAGGCAAAGAAGAAAAAAAAGAAAAAGAAAATGAAGAAGTAAAGTAGAAGATGATGATGAAGTTGAAGAAGCGGAAAAAATAAAGAAGTAGAAAAAGAAGAAAAGAAAAATAAAAAGAATAAAAAAAACCTATTAGGAAAAGGGAAAAAGAGAAGTAGTGTATGAAGAAGAAAAATAAAAATAAGAAGAAGAAAAAGAAAAAAATGAAAAAGAAGTAGAAATAGAAAAAGAAGAAAAAGAATACGGTTTAGGTGAAAAAGAATAGGAAGAATTCAAAGATGCAGAAAAAGCATAAGAAGGAAAATAAGAAGAAGAAAAAAAGAAAAAGATGAAAAAAAAAATAAAACAAATTGAAGAACTAAAAAAAGAAGAAGAATAATAAGTAGAAGAAGATAAAGAAGTAAAAGTAAAATAAGAAGAAGTAGAAAAAGAAGAAGTATAAGAAGAAGAACTAGTTCTATTAGTAGAAAAAGAAGAAGAAGAAGAAGAAAAAATAAGTAGAAGAAGGAGAATTACAAGAAGAAGATGATGAAATGAAAAAGAAGAAAAAGTAGTAGTTGAATAATAAAAAGAAGGAAAATAATTAGTAAATGAAGAAGAAGAAGCGAAATTAGAAGAAGAAAAAGAAGAATGAGAAAAGGTATAATAAGGAAAAGTAGAAAAAGAAGAGGAAGATGAAGAAGAAGAAAAAGAATAAGTAGAAGAAAAAGTTGATGATGATGATGATGAAAAATTAATACTAGGAGAAGAAGAATTAGAATAAGAGGAAGATAAATAAGAAGACGTTGAAGAAGAAGAAGTTAAAAAAGAAAAGAATAATAATAATAAATAGAAAAAATAGAAGAATAAATAGAATAAGAAGGAAAAGAAGATATAGATAAAAAATTTTTAGAATAGGAAAAAGAGATAAAAAAAGAACAAGTAAAAGAAAAAGAAGAAATAGTAGAAGAATAAAAGCTGAAGTAACATAATTAGAAGAAAAAGAAGAAGTAGAAAAAGGAGGAGGAGGAGGAGGAGGAGAAGGAGGAGGAGGATGAGGAGGAGGAGGAGGAGGAAGAGGAGGAAGAGGAAGAGAAAAAGAAAAAGAAAAAGAAAAGAAAAAGAAAAAGAAAAAGAAGAAGAAGTAGTAGATGAATAAGAAGAAATAAAAAGAAGTAAAAGAAAAGAAGAATATGAATAAGAAGAATAATAGTAAGAATTACAAGTAGAAGAAAAAGAAGAAGAAAAATAATAATAATAATAATAATTGTGAAAGAAGAAGAAGAAGAAGAAGAAGAATGAGAAAAATAAAAAAAAAAGAAGAAGAAAAGAAACATTTGAAGAAGAAGAAGAAGTTGTTCTAGAATAAGTAAAATAAGAAGAATAAAAATAAGAAGTAGTAGAAGAAGATTTATAAGTAGAAGAAAAAAAAGAATAATAATAATAATAATAATAAAAGTCAAATAAGAAGAAGAAGAATAATAATAAACGATCGAAGAAGAAGAAGTTATTGTTATTCTAGAAGAAGAAGAAGAAACGATCGAAGAAGAAGAAGCTATTGTTATTCTAGAAGAAGAATTAGAAGAAGAAGAAGAAGAAGAAGAAGCAGAAGAACAAGAATAAGAAGAAGTAGAGAAAGAAGAAGAAGAAGAAGAAGAAGAAGAAGAAGCAGAACAAGAATAAGAAAAAGTAGAGGAAGAAGAAGAAGAAGAGAAAGAATTAAAAGAAGAAGAAGAAGAAGAAGAAGAAGAAAAAGAAGAAGAAGAAGAAGAAGAAGAAGAAGAAAAGAAAAAAAGGAATAAAAGAATAAGAAAAATAGAATTAGAAAAAAGAAGAAGGAAAACTTGAAGAAGTAGAAGTAGAAGTAGTTGCAAAAGAAAAAGACTAAAAAGAAATATATGAAAAAAAATATAGAAGAAGAAGAAGAATAATAATAATATATAGAAAAAAAAAGAAGATAAAGAATAAGAATAAGTTGTAGAATAAGAAGAAGTAAAATAATTAAAAGTTGTAGAAGAAGATGAAGAAAAAGAAAGTGTAAATATAGAAGAAGTAGTAGAAGAAGAATAAGAAGAAGAATACGGTGTTGAATAAGAAGAATAAGAAGAAATTTAATTAGAAGAAGAAGAAGAAGAAGAAGAAGAACAAGAAGAAGTAGCAGAAGAAGAAGAAGAAGAAGAAGAACAAGAAGAAGTAGCAGAAGAAGAAGAAGAAGAAAAAAAAAATAAGAAGAAGAATAAAAGCATAAGAAGAAAAAAAAAGAAAAAGTAGTAGTAGAAGAAAAAAAAAGAAGAAAATGAAGAATTAGTGGGAGAAGGAGATGAAGTAGAAGAAAAAAAGAACAAGAAGAATAAAAATAAGTAAAATAAGACAAATAAGATGAATAAAAAAAAACAAGAAGAAGAAAAAGAAGCAAAATAAGAAGAAGATGATGAAAAAGAAGAAGTTAATGTAGATGTAAAAAAAGAAGTAGAATAAGTTGAAGAATAAAAATAAAAAGTAGAAGAAGAAGAAGAAGTAGTAGTAGTAGTAGTAGTAGAATGTGAAGAAAAATTAAAATAAGAAGTAGTAGTAGTAGTAGTAAAATAAGAACAATAAAAGTAGAATAAAAAGTAGAAAAAGAAGAAAAAGTCAAAAAGTAGATGAACAAGAAGTAGTAGAAGAAGCAAAATAAAAAGAAAAAGAAGGAGAAGAAGCAAATGAAGAAGAAGAAGAATTAAAAAACTAGAAGAAGAACAAGAATAAAAAGAAGCAATAGAATAAGAAGATGAAAAAAGAGAGGGTATGAGTAGCAGAATAAGAAGTTGAACAAGAATAAGAAAAATATGTAGTAAAAGAAGAAGAAGAACAGAAGAAGAAGAAGATCATGAAGAAGAAAAATTAATAATATAAAAACAAGAAAAAGAAGAAGAAGAGAAGAAGTAGTAGTAGTAGTAGTAGTAGCAAGAGAAGAAGAATAATAAGAATAAGAATAACAAGAAGTAGAAGAAGAAGAAGAAGTAGTAGGAGTAGTATAAAAAGCATATGAAGTAAAAGAAGTTGTAGTAAAAAAAGAAGAAGAAGAAGTAGTAGTAGTAGAAAAAGAAGAAGTAAACAAAAAAGAAGAACAATAAGATGAAGAAGTAGTAGAAGAAGAAAGAAGAATCACAAATGAAAAAAAAGAAAAAGAAGAAAGTGAAAACTAATAATACGAAGAAGCACAAGAAGAAGTAGAAGAAGACTAAAAAATGAACTATAAGAAGAAGAAAAATAATAATAATAAAATAAAGAAGAAGATAATAAGAATAAGAATAAGATGAAGAAGAAAAAGATGCAGCATAAGAAGAAGAAGAAGAAGAAGAAAATGAACTATAGGAGAAAGTAGTAGTAGAAGTAACAAAAGTAGAAGAAGACGTAGTAGTAGAAAAATAAAAAGAAGAGGTATTAGTAGTAATTGTATAAGAAGATGAAAAAGAAGGAGAAGAATAGAAAGAAAAAGAAGAGCAATAAAAAGAAGAAGAAGAACAACAACAAGAAAAAGTAGAAGAACAAGAAGAAGAATAATAATAATAAAAATAAGAAGAAGTAGTAATAGTAGAATAAGAAGAAGTAGATGAAAAAGTAGATGAAGAAGTAGAAAAATAAAAAGAAGAAGAAGAAGAAGAAATAGTAGTAGTAGTAGAAAAAGAAGATGTAGAAGAAGCAAATTAAAGGAAAGTGGAAGAAGAATAAGATGTACAAATTGAAGAAGTAGAAGAAGAAAAAGAATAATAAGAGGAATAATAAGAAGAATAATAATAATAAATATAAGAAGAAGAAGAAAAAAGATCAAGATGAAGTATCAAAAGAAGAATAAGAAGAAGTAGTAGTTGTAGTAGTAGGTAAAGAAGAAGAAGTAGATGATGAAAAAAAAGAATAAGCAGAGAAGGAAGAAGAAGTAGTAGAACAAGAAGTAAAAGTAGAAAAAAAAGAAGAAGTATTAGAAGAAGAAGAAGCAGAAGAAGATGATGAAAAGAAGAAAAATAAGAAGAAGAATATGATGATGATGAAGCATAAGATAAAGAAGACGAAGAAGAAGAAGAAGAAGAAGAAGAAGAAGAAAATGAAGAAAATGAAGAAGATGATGCATAAGATAAAAATGAAGAAATTGGTGAAAAATAAGATAAAGAAGAAAATGACGAAGTAAAAGATGGAGAAGGAGAACAAGAACTAGACGATGGAGAAGCAAAACAAGAACTAGAAGATGGAAAAGTAGAACAAGAACTAAAAGATGGAAAAGTAGAATAAGAAAAATTAATAACAAGAAGAAATAAAAGAAGAATTTTTAAATGAAGAAGAAGAAAGTGAAATAAAAAGAAGTAGAAGAAGTGAAAGAAAAGAAGAAGAATAAGTAGAATAAGAAGAAGAAGAAGAAGATATAGTAGTAGTAGTAATAGAAGAATACAAAAAAGAAACTAAAGAAGTAGCAGAAGAAGAATAATAATAATATTAATAAGAAGTAGAAGTAGAAGAAATAGAAGAAAAAGAAGCAAATGTAGAAGAATAATATGAAAAAGAACTTGAACAATAAGTAGAAGGAGAAGAAGAGAAATAAGAAGTCGATGTAGAACATGATGATGATGCTAAAAAAAAGATATAGAAAAAAAAGTAGAAAAAAAATAGAATAACAAATAGTGGTAGTAAAAGTATTGAAAGAAAAATAAGCATGAAATAAGAACAATAAGTAAATGTAGAAGAAGAATAATAATTATAATAATATGATGCTGATGATAATTGGGGAGGAGAAGAAGAAGTAGGAGAAAAAGATGAAGAATAAGTAGTAGAAAAATAAGAAGTAGAAGAAGCAAAAGAAATAAAAGTTAAAGAAGAATAAGAAGTACAAAATTAAGAAGTAGAAGAAGAAAAAGAATAAAAAGTGGAATAAAAAGATAAAGAATAATAAGAAGTATAAGAAAAAGAAAAAAAGATCAAAAAAAAGTAGAAGAAGAAGAAGAAGTAAAAGAAAGAGAAGAAGAAGAAATAAATAAGAAAAGAAGAAAGAAAAGAATAATAATAATAATAATAAGTAGAAGAAAAGAAGAAGTATTAGTAGCAGTAGAGGAAAAAAAAATAAGTAGAAGAAGAAGTAGAACAATAAGAAAAAATAGAAGAAGAAAAAAAAAGATGATGCTGAAGTAGAAGAATAAGAAGAATTAGTAGTAATAGTAGAATATAAAGAAGATGAAATAGAATATGTAAACATTGAAGAATGAAGTAGAAGAAGTAGAAGATGAAGCAGATGATGATGATAATTATGTAAAAGCAGAAAAAGAAGAAGAAGAACTCGAAGAAAAAGTTGAAGAAGAAGTATAATAATAATAATAATATGTTGATGATGATAATTGAGGAGGAGAATAAAAGGTAAGAGAATAATATTAAAAAAAATAAACAAAACTAGAATAAAAAAAATATAAAGATGAAATGGAGGAAGAGGCATTATAATAAGAAGAAGTATAATAATATTTGTAAAATATAACAGACTTATGCATAGATTTATAATATTTTTTATTTTCCGCATTTTATATATAGACTTCACATAGTTTTGTTGGGAATGAAATCAGAAAAAGCAATGGAATTAGTTTTTAAAATATTTTTCATGAATTCTTATTTTAGCAGGAATCCATGCAAACACATAGTAATATCAAAAGATGAAGATCAGATTTATACCTTTTATTATTATAAGAGATTTGTTGACTTGTCGGGTTGAAAGAACTTTCTGTACTAGAGTCTTCAATTTCGCCCTCCTTCCTTGAGGTGGGTGGGCATCAACTCTTCAGATCTGGAACAATACACTCTAGATTTACCTTGCATACTCAACACTTAATGCAAGGGGTCTCTTAGGAGAAAAAATTTTTTTTGGAGGCTAGGGTTTCTTATAAGGAAACAAATCTGCTTTGATTTTTATAGACGTTTCAAATCCTTATCAAATAAGGAAATGAATTAATTATATTTAATATTCTTAATTTCACTTTCTTATCAAATAAGAAAATAAATTATATACATTTAATATTCTTAAATTCAAATCCTTATCAAATAAGGAAATGAATTAATAATATTTAATATTCTTAAATTCAAATTCTTATCAAATAAGAAAATGAATTATATACATTTAATATTCTTTAATTCAAATCCTTATCAAATAAGGAAATGAATTAATGATATTTAATATTATTACCCTTTACTGATTATTTCCTTATTCAATGAGCAAACGAATAAAATTCGAATTCAAATAACAACTGATTGTTATTCTCATCATTTTATATTGCTAAAGAGAGCGTAATTTATTCCAAATCATTAATCGTTCATTGTAGTAATAAAGGAGGTGAAATTGGGACCCATGGACCTGTAATTTCAAGCTCCAATAAATTCAATAATTAATTAAACTCTTTAATCATGTATTTTAATTTATTAATTTCAAAGTTAATCAACTAAAAACTTGAAATTGAACTATTGTCCTTATAGTATCGATTTTACTTAGAAATTTTGAGTGTCCAGTGATTTAATCATTACATGCAGTTATATCCTCCAAGAAGTGGTTAATAACTAAAGTCGGGTGAAATTATCATTTGCCACTCTAATTATATCTTGATTCTTAAGTTCCATTAATCCACTAGTTAATAGTTAATTTATAAACCAGTTATAAATTAGAGCGCTCAGACTATTCAGTTCCAAAACCAATACTTAATGGAACCAACTATCTAGCTTCCAAATGAAGTGTTGGATTCCATGTCCATAGTTTATATTCCTAGCTACATACATCAATGAGCCTCCAAGACACAGGTATTGTGCCCATTTCATAATGGGTTTTAACCGATGACTCAAAATGCCCAATTGACATAAACAAGAGTCTATGACTACTCATGATTGAGACTGATCTGCATATGATCATCTATTGGCGCTGTTTTAATTCTTGAAAAAATAGTATTTAAAAGAATTCAAAAACTATGTCTTGGTCTTGTCCTATATAATCTTATTATATATGGAGCCTCCACTTTAATGTCCCCACATTAGTAACCCGGATTATGATCACTTCATTCTCAATGAAAGCAAACCACCCCAGTAATATTTAATTTGAAGATCCCCAAACTTCAATTAATTTATTACGGACAATATGATTTATAATCCATAACCTCGATCCTCTCGTGTATAACAATTATACACCGATGTTATGGTTATAATAATAAATCTAGGATTTTCTGATGTTTCACTCATACATTATGCACAAGATAGCTTGGTGTAATTAATATGATACTTTTATTAATTTCATAAAACATAAATACAAATTCATGCTTTATAGGGCACTATCCCTAATAATTTCTCACTTGCTCTAAAGCATGTGATACATGTCTTTTATACCCATCCCATATAAGTGACCCATAAATGATTTTGTAGGTAACGTCTTGGTGAACAAATCCATAAGGTTGTCTTGTGATATTATCTTCATAATAGCCACGTCACCCCAGTTTATAATTTCTCTAATTAAATGATACTTCCTCTCTATATGTTTCACTCTCTTGTGACTCCTTGGTTCTTTGGAGTTTGCCACAGCTCCACTTATGTCACAGTAAAGTACTATGGGTTTATCCATATTTGGAACAACTTCCAGGTCTGTAATGAAATTCTTGAGCCAGACCACTTCTTTAGCTGCTTCACAAGCCACTATATATTCAGCTTCCGTAGTAGAATCTACAATGCTGTATTGTTTTACACTTCTCTATACCACAGCTCCACCACTAAGAGTCAATATTGACCCAAACATTGACTTTCTACTTTCCTCATCTTTCATGAAATCAGAATCAGTATATCCTATGGGATTCAGGTCAGCACCCAAATAAATATATAGTTTTTCATTCTCCTAAGGTATGTGCTTTACTGCAATCTAGTGTTTTGTCCCTAGGTTAGATTGATAATGGCTAACAATTCCCACTGCATAGTAATTGTTTGGTCTTGTACATGGCATGACATACAAGAGGCTGCCCACTACTGTGGCATAAGGAACCTGTCTCATGTATTGTTCTTCCTGAGGTGTTGTAGGACACTGCTCCTTTGAGAGAAAAATTCCATGTCAGGTCATAGGTAACCCTTCTTGCTATTATGAATCAAAAACTGTGCCAGCACCTTATCAATATAAGATGCTTGAAACAGTGCCAAGATCTATTCTTGTGATCCCTTATGATTTGGATCCCAAGTACATAACTCGCTTGTCCCAAATCTTTCATTTGAACCTTTTTGATTAGTCATTTCTTTACGTCGGACAATAATCTTTTATCATTCTCAATGAGTAGGATATCATCCACGTATAGTACCAAAAAGACTACTTTGGTTTCCTTGATGTACTTGTAGACACAAGGTTCATCAAGATTTTGCTCGAAACCGAAGGTTTTGATCATCTCATCAAACCTTGGGTTCCAAGACCTTGAAGCTTGTTTAAGCCCATAAATAGACTTAATTAGCTTGCATGTTTTCTGCTCTTGACCTTCAATTATGAAACCCTCTAGTTGCATCATATAAATGCTTTCATCAAGATAACCAATCAAAAAAGCTGTCTTGGCATCTATTTGTCATATCTCATAATCAAAAGCAACAATAATGGAAATAATGATGCAAATGAATTTAATCATAGCTACTAGGGAATAAATATTTTCATAATCGACTCCCTCCTTTTGTGTATAGCCTTTTGCTACTAGTCATGCTTTGAAAGTTTCCACTTTCCCATCCCCACCTCTCTTTTTCTTATATATCTATTTGCACCCAATGGACCTGACTGATTCAGATAGATCTACAAGTTCCCAGACTGAATTGGAATACATAGATTCCATTTCTTGTTCCATGTATGTTAGTCATTTGTCCTTATCAGGATCATCCATCGCATGCTTGTATGACAATGGATCATCAGCACTAGTATCAGTTACAACAACATTTGCTTCACTAGTCCCTTTGCAGCAAACTGGTTGTTTATAAATCCTTCCACTACTTCGAGGTGTAATAACATTCTAATAATGATATGTAGTCTCTTTGTTATGTTCCCCAGTAATGGTTACTAGTCATGGACAGATCTGATCAGATTGTAATTCCTCTAGTACAACCCTACTTCGAGGTTTGAAGTTTGCCATATAGTCATTTTCAAAAAAGGTAGCATTTGTCAATATAAATACTTTCTTATATTAAGGACTATAGAACAAACCTCCCCTCATGCCTGTGAAGCAACCAACAAATAGACATACTTCTGTTTTTGGTTCTAGCTTCCCAGTCTTTCCTTTCAGCACATGTACCGTACACCCCCATATATAGATATGACGTAAACTAGGTTTACGACCACTTCATAACTTTAAGGGTGTGTGTTGGATAGACTTGGAGGGAACTACATTTAAAATGTAGATTGTAGTTTGCAGTGCATGTCCCAAGAATTATAGTGGCAATGAAGAGTAGCTCATCATCGACCTAACCATGTCAAGCATTGTTCAATTTCTTCTTTCTGCTATGCCATTATGTTGTGGCATTCCAGGTGCCGTGAGCTGGAGTACAATATCATGCTTTATTAAGTGATTCTTGAACTCCATATCAAGGTAATCACCTCCTCGATCTGATCGAAGGCATGATAATGACTTACCTAGATATCTTTCAGCTTCTACAATGAATTTTTTAAACTTTCCAAAAGTTTAGATTTTCTTTGCATTAGGTAAACATACTCATACCTAGAATAGTCATCAATAAAAGTGATGAAGTATTCGTAACCACCCCTAGCTTGTACATTCAGAGGTTGGCAGACATTTGAATGTACAAGTTCAAGTGGTTCCTTTGTCCTAAAGCCCTTTGCTGAGAAAGATCTCTTAGTCATTTTGCCTTCCAGATAGGATTCATAGACTGGAAGATTTCCAACTTTAAGCTCTTTTAAATGACCATCCTTTACCAATCTGTTAATCCTATCCAGGCTTATATGTCCTAACCTTAGGTGCCAAAGGTATGTGTCATCATTATCAAGAATTTTTTTCTTCTTAGGCTTAGGATGTTCTACTCTAAATAGTTCAATGTTAAGGAGTGTTCGTTTGTTTGGGCTTATAATGTAAAGTCCATTTTCATTATTTGCATGACAAATGCTTAAACCATTTCTGGAAATAATAATTTGATTATTATTAAATGAAACAGTAAGCAATTGTTCATAAAATTTAGATACTAAAATCAATTTTTTTCTGAATCCATGAATGCAATAAACATTGTCCAAAACAAGAAATTTATTTTCTAATTATAAACGAACAGCTCCCACTACAACTGCCAACACGTCGGCCCCATTTCTGACTAACACTGAGCACTCACCTTTAGCAAGTAGTCTGGAAGAGCTAAGCATCTTCAAAGAAGAATAAATATGGTTAGTTGATCTTGAATCAATTATCCAGGATTGACTATCAACTTCCACTAAATTGGCTTCTAAAACCAGTAAATAAATTCACCTTTCTTTTTCTCCTTCAGTTCGGAGAATTACTTGTTACAGTTTCTCTTCCAATGTCCTTTGACTCCATAGTGGAATCATTTTCTTTTGACCTTCTTTTCCAAGGCCTCATCCTCAAAAGGCTTCTTGTTCGGTCTTCCTGCAGAGGCACCCTTGTGTTTTTCCTCTTGTTCTTATTTTTAGAAGAGGATGAGGCCTTGGCTTCAGCAACATTTGCTTCAGCCTTTTGAGACCTTGTATTTGAGATGGCCTCAAAGGTTTACAATTCATTCAGCAGTAGGGTTACATTGTAGTCTAGCTTGTTCATAACATAGTTGCTGGTGAATTGAAGGGAATTGGGAGTGAGTGAATCTAATATTATACTCGCTTGGGTGTGCTCATCTATTATGGCCCTGTGCAGCTCTGCCTCATTTATATAATTAGCCATGTTTAAAACATGGTCACAAATAGGAGTACTTTTACTCATCTTCGCGTTCATGTACTTTCTAGTAGCTTCATGACGTGACTTTTCGGATTGTTTCTCGAACATGTTTTGGAGGGAATCCATAATCTTAATGGTAGTTTCCATCCTTTCATGTTTTATCCTAAGCATGTCTAACATACTGGCTAACATATAAGCTTGGGCTTTGTTATTGGCTTGAATCCAACGTTCATATGGTTCTCGTACACTACGAGTGGCATTAACTACAGGTTATGCAGGATATTCCTCAGTGAGATCAAAATTGTTCTCATGGACCAGCACGATATTAACATTACTTTTCCACTTGATAAAATTATCACCATTTAAGGATTCATTTGCGAGTAAAGCAATTATGGGGTATGAGGCAGGTATGATTGCTAAAATTAAATAAATAAAAATATTTATTACATCTAGCAGAAGAACCATCAAATATATTTTGGAATAGTAAACATGATGCATGGATGCATTAAAAACACAAGAACTAATCCAAGGTAAGTTAACCTACAATTAATATGCCGCCGTATGGTAGATCATACTAATTATAAATTAAATTTGATATTATCTCAAAATAATAAATGAGACTCAAAATTCTTTTATTTTCTCTCATTTATTAATTACATTTGTTTCGATCAAGATACAATTAACCATTTAATTGTATCTTCTTAAGTGTGACCCATCATTTCAGGTTTTAACAACTTAACCCAATATTGCCGACGTAGGATAGGTCAATCTTGGAATACATCATCCAAACCCTATCGCAAAGGAAGTGCAACGATGATATTAGCCCAGGTGGACACCCTCCGTACGGCACTTTGTCACATGCCTTTCTCCCACTCAATGTGTAAAACATCATATGTTTTATAATCCTAGCAAATTATTATATCATATATAATTTATTACTAGGTTATATAAATTTCATTAAATAGGCATATAGAGTTCAATCTAATCGAACCTAGGTTTTTTAGTTAAAACTAATCCAATCTAATTGGATCTAACCAGTTTAGGTAAGCCTAGCTCTATTGTGCTTAGGACCTAATTAACTAACTTTAAGTCCAAACATATATGGGCTTATTGTTTATTTATTATTAATTATTGTATTTAAAATTGAATAATTTGGTTAAAGGGCCTAACCATTAATCACACATGCCTAATTAAATTAAATTAGAAATTACCAAGTTCAACTATTAAACTATATCCATTATTTAATCTATTATTAAGTAGTAAATAAACAAATATTCCTATTAGAACATGTTTCTAAAGGATGGTATGCATGACACAATATGGTGGGCATTCATGTATGACATGTTATATGCATGGGCATGTTATACAAATTGTATCTCATACATTTGATAACATAAAGTAAATAAATAAAAGAACGGGCTATGTATTTTTGGGTATTTCTAATAATTACAACTTTTGAAAAATAATGGAATTACATAATAGGCTTCTTGCAATTACAAAATTCCCAAAGATCTTCATGTCCAAGTCTGTCGTGTAATTTTAGGTCCACCAAAAGAGGAAAGAAAAAAAAATTACAAAATACATCCTATGCCATTAATGGCTTACATAAGATCTAGGAAAAATAAGAAAACCTAACCCAAAAATACCATATAATTAACGACCCTCATTCAACCATACACAAACACAAATAATCACATTTAAAATATGCAAGAATGCCTACTCCATGCATGAATCAAAAACAATTTTATTAATCACAATAAAACCAAATATATTAATATGCATTTACATGAACTGCTCTGAATAACCCATAGATTGGAGGATCATAACTTCCCTCTGATACTAGTTGTTGGGAATGAAATCAAAAAATGCAACAGATTAGTTTTTAAAATATTTTTCATGAATTCTTATTTTAGTAGGAATCCATGCAAACACATACTAATATTAAAAGATAAAGATCATATCTATACCTTTTATTGTTATAAGAGATTTGTTGAATTGTTCGATTGAAAGAACTCCATGTACTAGAGTCATCGATTTTTCCTTCATTCCTTGAGGTGTGTGGGCACCAACTATTCAGATCTAGAAAAATACACTCTAGATTTATCTTGCGTACTCAACACTTGATCCAAGGGGTCTCTTAAAAGAATAAACTCTCATGGAGGCTAGGGTTTCTTGTGGGGAAACAAATCTGCTTTGGTTTTTATAGACATTTCAAATCCTTATTAAATAAGAAAATAAATTAATTATATTTAATATTCTTAAATTCAAATCCTTATCGAATAAAAAAATGAATTAATGATATTTAATATTATCACCCTTTGCAAATTATTTCCTTATTCAAAGAGCAAACAAAGAAAATTCGAATTCAAATAATAACTGATTGTTATTCTCATCATTTTATATTGCTAAAAAGAGTGTAATTTATTCCAAATCATGAATCATTCATTGTAGTAATAAAGAAGGTGAAATTGAGACCCATGGACATGTAATTTCAAGCTCCAATAAATTCAATAATTAATTAAACTCTTTAATCAATTATTTTAATTTATTAATTTTAGAGTTATTCCACTAAAAACTTGAAATTGAACTTTTGTCCTTACAGTATCGATTTTACTCAGAAATTTAGAGTGTCCATTGATTTAATCATTACATGTAGTTCTATCCTCCAAAAAGTGGTTCGTAACTAGAGTCGGGTGAACTTACCATTTGTCCCTCTAATTATATCTTGATCCTTAAGTTTCATTAATCCACTAGTGAATAGTTAATTTATAAACCTGTTATAAATTAGAGTGCTCAAACTGTTCAGTTCCTAAACCAATACTTAAGGGAAACAACTGTTCAGTTCCAAAATCAATACTTAAGGGAACCAATTGTCAAGCTTCCATAGGAAGTGTTGGATTTCATAATTATAGTTTATATTCCCAGCTACATGCATCACTGGGCCACCAAGACACAAGTATTGTGCCCATTTCATAATGGGTTTTAACCCATGACTTAAAAGGCCCAGTTGACATAAATATGAGTCTATGACTATTCAAGATTGAGTCTAATCTGCATATGATCATCTATAAGTGTTGTTTTAATTCTTGAGATAAATGGTATTTTAAAGAATTCAAAAACTATGCCTTGGTTCTGTCCTATATAATTTTATTATATATGGAGCCTCCACTTTAATATCTCCATATTAGTAACCCAGATTAAGATCACTTCATTCTCAATGATAGCGAACCGCCACAGTAATATTTAATTTGAAGA
Organism: Sapria himalayana; assembly: GCA_029783825.1. Taxonomy (NCBI): domain Eukaryota; kingdom Viridiplantae; phylum Streptophyta; class Magnoliopsida; order Malpighiales; family Rafflesiaceae; genus Sapria; species Sapria himalayana. The sequence goes on from JAREIK010000238.1 coordinate 125,291, forward strand.
TCTCCAAACTTCAATTAATTTATTACGGAAAATATGATTTATAATTCATAACTTTGATCCTATCGTGTATAAGTATTATACCCCGATGTTATGGTTACAATAATAAATCTGGGATTTTTTGATGTTTCACTCATACATTATGCACAAAATAGCTAGGTGTAATAAATACGAAACTTTTATTAATTTCATAAAACATACATACTAATTCATGCTTTATAGGGCACTATCCCTAACAAGTTTGACATTTAACATAATACTTTAGCAAATGAGATATTTACTTCTAACTTAAGACAAATATCTAGAAACTTATCAAACTATTCATCTAATTTTTCATTTCTAAAATATTATGGAATAGGACGGTTTAAAGGATCTAATCTTTAGCATTGTTTTCCATCATATTCATCTTTTTGGTGGATTGAATAATCTTTATTCACTCATTCTTTACTCCTTCAGTCACCACTTGGATGTTGAGCTGGGTATTCTATGTAGTGTCGTGACTTCCTTACACAATCTAATTTTATTAGTTAGGTAATATCCCAAAAGTTTATTAATAATAATATATCATTAATAGAGATTAGCAATTATATGGGTCATACAAGTAGTAAATAATACTTTTATCTAGATATTGATTACATATAGATTATATCATTAGTTTAGTTATTCAATAATATGACAACTCATTTTTAATAAAATTAATATTTGAATTGTTAGATAATCTTTGGTCCACAAGTTTATTCATTTAATCTATATAATATTATTTAAGTTGCTCAACTTATATTGTCTTAAACATATAATTAAAGTTTGGGTGTTAAACAATAACATCTTGTCCTAATTACATAAGAGGTGGTTATTATCATTGACCCCTTCCCATTGGTGGTCCCCCAATAGTTGTCCACTTGTTATATAACCAACAAAATAATAATTGATCTCTTCTTAATAGTCATTCATAATTTCATACTTTTAAGCAACTTTGTCAACTATCCTTGATAGTTGCTTCATATGCACACTCTTATTCTTTAGTCTCACATGTCATAAAGCCAAATATTGATATGATTTGTAAGTATTTATACTTTAGACCTCATAAGCACCATACTCACATAATTAACGTATGCTTCCATCATAGTTTATCAGTGGGAACCATATGAGTAAAAGTAACATACAAGGGCTATCATAACCTTATGAGTCACCACAAACTCATACATATCCCAAGGGTTGCCCATTAACATCTTCCTCGATGATAATATGACTCTTATACTAAAGGTGAATCCCTTAGAAGAATGTTCTTTATAATATCCATTCCAATTGAAAACTAGTTCTTTTAAGATATATATAGTAGATTAGCATGTAAAAGCATTTACACTTTAAGCTTTGTAAGTACCATACTTATTGTTGGATAATTTTGCTTCCAAGGTTTGTAATTTTACAGATTTAAAAGAAGAAAATAGAAATGGTATATCCACAACCACAGTATATCAAACCATAGCAGAAACATGAAAATAACGTGGTTTACTAGTCGTTCAACATGACTAGCAACATCCACTAGAAAAACACTCATGCATTTATAAATTATAACCTAAAAAAATGTTCTTACAATTTTATCTCTCACATCACTATCAGAAGAGCTATAATATTCTTCATATCATATATGTGAGGGAGTCTCATAGTTTATCAATCACCTTCCACTATGATAATCATGCACAAACCAATAGTCAAAAACCTAGTTCATGTTTTATTTAATCATAATTTATCAATATTCATAACATGAAATAAATTAAACAGATTCATTCTAAACTAAAAACCATTTCATATCACATATATTCAAATTACAAAAACCCTTTTCCCATGCTAATTTACTACAAATCCAAAATTCACCAGAAAGATGGGGGTTTGAGAGCCATGCCCCTCAACTTTAGTGATTGTAACTCTTTCTTGCTTGCATGTAAAACCCCTAGGAAAAATAAAATTTTTATTAAGGTTTGGTAATTTCTTTGGATGTTCTTGTTGCATGGAGGAAGAAAAAGATGAATGAAAAAAATCCTTTGAATTTCTCTATCTTTTTCTTTTATACTCTGGTGATTTTATATTACTCCATGTAGAAAGTTTTTAGTTTTAGAAGAAAGTTACTACTTCGATTTTCATGTCTCAAGCTTAAGGTCATGATTCTGTAATACAAAGTTATGATGTTGGAAATCACCATGAATTGCGCCAAATATCTTTGTAACAGAAAGTCATGGCAATGTGAAGGGGTTGCAACTTCATGTATTTACCTTCTTGTCTTTAATAAAGGGCCATTACATTGAAAAATTGATGTTACATGGTGTAAGACTTCTCATATTAATATATGGTCATGACATTATGATAAAATCATAATACTGGCATTGATCCTTCTTGATTATATGACTAGGACAGTGTGATGTAACAATAAAATTGAGAAGGTATTATGTATCCAATGACCACAATACTGAGAAAAAACCATGTCATAAAATTTACTATTCATTTTTCTTCAAGTGTCCATAATGATGTATTGGCCATGACACTAGCCTTCTTTTCTCTCATATATCATGTTGTCATGGTGTTGTGAGAATATAAGAACACTATCAATTACTCAAACATAAAAGTCATGACTTTACCTTCCTTTGCGGATAAAAGTCATAGCCTTAAAAAATGATCATACTCAGGCATTGTTCTCTATAAATTTTAGTGTCTCAAAAGTCATGATGAATAATTGCTACAGCTTTGACGGGAGTAGTTTTTGCTTTATAACTTTTTTTAGCTCAAATGGCATGAATTAATAAAAACGTCATGACTCTGACTTAAGACTATAAAACTATATTAAAGATAAAATCATGACAATTAGACTTGGCCATGACCTTGAGCTCTAGTGTATAATTGGTTACTACAATATAAAATTAATATTATAGTCATTTAAATTTTTTGAGATAGCTATGCTATATACCTCCTCTACAACTATATCGAAAAGTGTTGGGTCATCTCGATACGTTCTAAACATGCTATTAATGTTGCATATGCACCTAAGTGCAATACAAGTCGTGAAAGTATAAATTAATGAACACATGTTCGTCATGTCATAAAAAATCTTCTAAAAATTTATAAATAAATTTTCTGTAGCCCAGTTAGTATTGTCAATAATATGTTTGTCACTCTTACTATTGACGTAGTCAGATATCACATGTTCGTATCCAACACATGACTCCAACATCAGGTTAGTGTAATTCCAATAGTATCTCGTATTTGATTGGAATTAATTCTTTTTAAGATTCACAGACAAATAGAGACTATCTAACTCTTTTTATCTGTGAGGTATGTTAAATATATTTTAGTGAGTTACATATGTTTTTTAAAGTAGAAGCACACACCTTCATCCCTGCTTGTACAATTAGGTAAATCACGTGTCACATGTATCTAACGTAGAAAATCTTTCCTAATTGTTCATCCCTAATATTCCTAACAAATATGTTAATCACTACTCCATTATTAGATATATTATTGAATGTAATACTAAAAATTTTATTTTGAATTTTATATTCTCTTAAGATTTTTATTATGTACTCAAAATTGGCTAGGCTATCATAAGGATGGAAAATCTCAGAGAATCATAATTTTTTTTATTTAGTTTCCATTTAGAATCTACATAGTGGGTAGTGAGTCATGCATAAGATGCATCGTCATGACTAGTCTAGAAATCAAAAATCATGGACACCACTCCACTATATTCTCTAAATTCATTAATTATTATTTATTTTTCTAACTTATAATATTTTAGTATATCATTCCTAGATGTGGACCAAGGAATCCTACGATATATAGGCTAAAAATATGTCTGCTTAAACTGACTAGTCTTTGATTCTCCGAAAATCTAATCAGAAGACCCATCGTGGTGATTAGTTTGACCATGTCTTCCCTCCCCAGCTTATTTTGGTATTTAAAGCGAGCAAACTTTGAGAGTGAACTGGATCCAATCTCAAAAAAATCACCGTTGAGTTAGGTTTGCCTAGGATCTAATGCACCATGTTTTTTGGTGCATAGTTCAGTATGCTTCTTAAGGTGCCCAGTCCCACACGAACTCTCATAGTTTAAAACTTTCTTATAATATTTGCACTATTTCGATTCTTCTTCGGCACGCTTAAAATTGTATTGTTTTATTATATTAAAGTGAGTCCAAACTATATAAGTCTTTCTAGTTTTTTGTTTTTTAGATTTTTGGGCCTTGGAAATAAGAGAAACCAAAGTTTCGGTAACCTCGGACCTTTCTGTAGGATTTTCATTTTCTAAATTATAATTCATTTCATTTTAGCTATCCAAATTACTATTTATTTTTTTTTTATTTTTTAGACTAGAGAGTAGAGAGCGAGTGTGTGTAGACTTGAAAGAAAATTATTTTAAATTTAAAACTTTAAAACTTAAAAAACTAATTAATAAAAAAATACCCATAAACCAAAATGCATAAACTTTAGTTTTTTTATATCAATACTACACTCGCAAAACAATCCATACCAAAAGGCTAAAGCCGAGTACCGAAGGCCAAAATGTGAAATGCCAAAATTTTGAGAGAGAAAAAATTAGAGAGAGAGAGAGAGAAGAGCAATAGCCAAGAGATTTATGTTTTTAAAAACATAAATCTTAGAATGGGTGTGGGAGGAATTTTATAAATTAATATAAGAATTTCTTATAAAATATTTTTTTTTATTTTTTAAAATCTTTAATAATTAAAAAATGAGTAGAATCTTTAGTGCCATCGGATTTTGCCCCATAGCCATTGGAGGTGAAATATAACGGCTTAGATTGAATTTTTTTACCGTTTGGTCATTCGACCATCGAGCCGACTCATATAGTTCCCATTCCAAAAGCTTCGGCTTCTGGAATGGAATGGAATCGAGCCTCGGACACAGGTCGAAAAATACTATGGGTCAGTTTTGGGTCTGATGAAACTTTTGGATCCGTTTGGCCTTAGGTAGTCGAGTTCGGGTTGGGGCATCATGCTTCGTGGGTCATGCTATATCTTGACTCATGTTGAAATATCATACTCACGAGACCTTGGTACCGGGCTTTGCCTGGCCCGACACGTTGCCCGGTTAGGCAATACGTGGACACCTCTAGCTCACATAGTATGGTAAGAAAGAAGTAATGATCCTTCTAATCTTAATGTGGATATAAATAGATATGTAAAAACTCAAAGTTGAGTTAAGTTTTATCTTTGCAAGTATAACACTTATGAATATGAATGCACGAACATATTAAAGCCTAATCTATTTTTGTATTTCTAGAAGAACTAACCTTTGAGTAATATATGAGTTAAGTAGAATATCTAATCTAAGAGTTTCTCCATAATGTGGGAGTCATGTGTTGATTATGGGAGATGATGATATGCATGTCATGGGATATATGCAAATGAGAAAGACTAGTATAGTGGTGATAAACCTAAAAGTTTTTCTCTCTTGTATGACTTTCATATGTGAGATTCATAAGAATATATATGTTAATTATAATAAGTATGATACAAATAAAGCCAAAAGAACATATATACTTCGGATCACATTATTTATTATCTTCAAGATAATTGAAGATTGAAGAATAGAAGTACATTTTCAAAGTAATCATCAAGGATAGTTGACTTATTTCCTAAAATATATAGATTTGAGAATAACCCTTGTACATAATGATATTTTGCTTCGGTGTTGAAATACTTATAAGAAAATTATGAGGGAATCATCAATGATAGTAATAATCCAGAGATGATGACCACAATATATGCCAAGAGGGTCATAAACAATTTTTTACTTATACCCTTCATCCAACAACCAAATATGATATTGACTAAATATTAGAGAAATATCATCATGTACAAGAATGTTAGCCAATACTAGAGTCTAAGCATTTTTTTGAAGACCAAGTATATCAATTTAACTCGAGTAATTGTTAGTTCACTATTGGTTGATCAAATAATCTTTCTACTAAATCCCTATGGGATCAATATCTGGACTTATATCTATTTTATAACTTGTTTGACCCATATACTTGTCGAAATATGTTGGATGAGAGATCATCACCTAATGAGAATTTGGGATCATGTTAATTAATGATAATTTTGGCTCTCTCACAAAGTCACAACAATATGCCCCTCTACAAGCTCACTTGGCCGTAATCATTTATCAGGCAATCATTATCTCATAATTCATTATGTGAATTGTGTTATGTTTTCTATGCACCACTATGATCATGCTTTATTGGTAGCCATTACTAAATGAGTTGTGACTAGTTCTTTTGTTGAAGCTATAAAATATGAAAAATGGAAAGATACAATGAAGAGATTCTAGCACTAGAAGATAATGAGACGTGGACTAAGAAAATGAGTCATGCATTATAAATGGGCATACATGATCATATATAATTTTGTGACTATGCTAGGATGCTAAAACTTAATGGTTCTCAAACATTGCACCAAAATATCATTAGGTTGGGCATGTGTGAACACCTAATAAAATTCCAAAAGTTTATCAATCATACAAGTAATAAAGTGAATATAAGTCCATATACTAATCACATAAGAATTGTAATGGAACTTGGCTCAAGTAATAGTAAATTAACTACATGTTCAAGTTGAGAAGATTTATTTTGGTGTTGAATATATTTTTATATTCTAGGGTTTATATTTTAGTTTTTAACAGTTTTTTCTCTAATGTTCTAGTAATGTGATGCCTATTTATTAGATGAATGTTAGAAGCATGTAGGATCTCTCATACCTTATTAACATTCAAAAGGTTATCAATATTGAGTTGTCACCACTATGGATGGTCATATTATGGTTGTGTCTTTGGTATACATGTCACATATCCAGAAGCTCCACAAGTATTTTTCCATTTGTCATCTCACAAACCTATTCTTTTTAGGCAATATGTTAACCACCATTGATAATTTATTTTATTGTCTATCTCTATTCTATAGTCTCAATTATCTAAATGACATAAAATGATAAGGTCATAATAGTATTTAAGCTTTTGGCTTCGACAGTACTATACTCTCAACAATTAAATATGAGTCACCCTAGAAAATTCCACCAATGGAAACTGTACAAGAAAAAAATGATCACATGATTGTCACTTTCTATCAATACTCTTCTCCTTGCATGTGTTCCATGGCTTACATATCACCATCTATGACAATAAACACATGAATCCTAAAAATTTAGTAAAACCATAAGATAGACATTCTAAGAGATTCGCACCTCATTTTCAGGCTATTCCTTCTATAAGTTACACAATGGCATAGTCATAATTATGTTTGTTCTTTCAGCTTCATTATTGTTATGCTCACATCAATTAAAAATATGTCAACCTAGGGATATCACAATTGAACAATTACTAGATGATGATACACAAAGGCTTGTCACTTTTTATCAACACTCCTCATGTATTATGTCTCATGGTTTGTCTGTCATCATCCATCATTGCCAACATAAATAGATCCATAAAATAGTTAAACCCTTAATCAATATTTTGATAAATATTCATATCCATTAATATTCAAAGCATAATAATCCACGTGTATTCATTACAAAATTACATCCATCATACACAATTTTATAAGCCAACCATAATTCCTAACTAGCCTAACATTTAGTGAAGGATTCGAGTGAGAAGATTAGATAATCATCTCATCGAATTAGTTATACCCAAGGATAGTCAATATTAAAATCTAGGTTTTATACCTAATTCCAAATTCACTTTGTTTTGTGTTTGGCTTGAAAGCTTTCCTAATTGGGGGTGCCATTCATTCCTTTGTGATCTTTACTTCATTATTTATCTCCCATCAATTCTCTTCTCCCTCTTTTTTGTTTCTAAAAATTCAATTCTCTTCTTCCTCCTTTTTGTTTCTAAAAATTCATTAAGTCTAGAGTTTAATGAATTCAATGTCATGATATTGGGTTGAAGTCAAGGCAAAAAAATACTTTGAATAGCTATTGGATCATCATGTCATAGAATTTCATGAAAAATATCATGATTTAGACATATGCATGAGGATAATGTTGTGACATTGAAAAAATGCTATGACTCAAGAAATTGCTCACTATACTCATAAAGTCATGACATCAAAAAATATCATGATATATAATCATTTAGTGAAATGCAATTTTGGTTATAAAATGATTATGTCATAGTGCTAAACATATACTATAACTTCATTTATCAATCAATCATTGGCTATCATGATGTAAAAACAATATTGTGAATAAATATGTATTTAGAGAAAATATGGATGAGACCCTTGGGTAGTATCATGGCTATAAAGCAAATGTATTGTATAATGGAAAGATGTTGTAACTAGGAGGTAATTTCATGACATAATATGAATCTCATGACTTATTTATAGAGTCATAGACAAAAAAAAAGGCTATAACAACTATTTCAATAGTATGTGCTATTATAAAAATGGTGTGACATTGAATATATCATGACTTCATTTCACTCCTCAATACTTCAATTCCATTTTTCACCAAATCTATCTTTTGTATTTAATTTTTGGCTAATTTCACTTTCGTTCCTGAAAACTCATCAAAATCAAAATTACATGAAATAGTTGTTATTTACGTATATTTTTTGTACAAAATCATCATACTAAAGACTAATAATAACCATAAAACCATAAAACATAGTAACTTGAGTGCCAAACAAACTCTCACACTTAAATAATTACTCTTTTCTAAGTAAATAATCTCTTTCCCTTCTAGTTGTTATGTCAAGTAAGAGGAAGAAAAAAACTAAAAAGTATTGGTAATATTCTCAACTTCTGAATTGAAGTTGAGTGTCATAATTTCTTTTAGTGGATAAAAGGTCTCTAATCTATAGATTTTATATATGAATTAGGAATGCATATAAATATATTATATTCACACGTGCGAGAAACAAATACATGGGTTGCCTCCCAAGAAGCAATATGTTTAATGTCTTTAACTAGACTAATTTTTTAGACTAGTTTCTCTATTGAAAACTATCACACTCCAAGTTGTCTTCATTGTATAAAATTTTACTTCATTTCATCTTGTGTTCTTCATATCATTTAGCATTGACTAACGATGGAAGATTTAATGTATCTCCTAATTTTTTGGTTTAGCATAACTTTCAGGTATCTTTGTCAAAGTATCGCCATTGGTCACCTTCTTTTGTTTTGAATGTACATCTTTAGATGTCATGACCTTGTTAAATATCAAGTATCATTGTGTGATATTGAAAAATATCATAATATCATCTTGTGTTTTTATTGTAACTTTATTATGATACCAAAACTTATCATTTATGACTCGGCCTGCATGTATATGAGTTCTGTGAGTATATGAGTTGTATAAGTAGTAAAGTACACTTAAGTCTAAATATCAATCCCACATAAATTGTATAAGTAATTTGATTAAATAACAATGAACCAACTAATGTTATATTTGAGTAGATAGACTTGGATTTTTTGGAATGTACTTAGACTCTAAGGTTGACTCACTTCCTTGTGTATGATGATAATTTATTTAGTATTTAGGCAATATTATGTTTTTATATTAGATGAAGGGTTGATGAGAATAAAAATGCTCATATGCCATCTTAGCATACAATGTGCATGTCTTTTTTGGACTGTCACTACTAAAGATGATCCTCTCATAGTTGTGTAATTAGTATTTCACTACCAAAAACATGTCATTCTATTCATAAGTAATTTATATATCTACTCCTTTAGAAAATATGTTATTGATTACTACTTTGAATGTGTATTTCTATTTTCCACCCTCTATTGTCTCAAGAATATGAAATAATGTCGTATTAAATAAATATATACTTTTAGCTTCATAAGTATCTAACTTGTGACAGACAACATATATTTTCTCATAAATCTCACATATGTAAGTGATACAAGAGAAAATGATTTGCATGGTTCTCACTATCATATGAGTCTTTATCACTTGTATGTGTCCCAATACATACATATCACTATTTATCACAACTGACACATGACTCTCACACTATGGTTAAATCATTAGATTAGATCTTCCATTTAACTCCTATAGTACTCAAATGTTAGTTCTTCTAGAATATACATATTGGAATGGTAATAAGTATGTTTGCGTCTTTGACTTTGTAAGTGTCATACTCACAATGATTAGACTTATCTTAATCATGGGTTTTAGGTGTATCTTATGTGTTAAGGTTAGAAGGGATGTCAATCCAAGTGTGTGTGTTCCATGACTTACCCATCAATATTCGTCATGATTGCCATAAAAAAACCTATGATATATTGAAAATCCTAAATTTCAATTCTAAAATAAATCAGAATTTCATCAATATCTAAATCTCAATATTACCACAAATATAAACTTTATAAAATAAAATCATCATTATACAAGTATATAAAATTAATTCTAGAGCTCAATTTAGTTTGATATTGGGAAAAAATTAATATGAGATATTTTTAGTGACATATAATGGAGTCAAGAGTTTCCAATGAAATCCAAAGTAAGGGTTTAAGTCTTAAAACCTAATCATAAACAAATATTGCTCGTGTTCACCTTGAATTTTTCCCTTATTGGAATTTGAATCACATCGCTTAAGGGTTTTTGCATGGTCTTAGCACAAAATTTAATTCCCCTCTTTTTTTTTTGCGAATTTCTCTAATTGTTATTTTTATACTTCAAGAATTTGTGCAATATTTTAAGACAGAAGTCATGGTGATGGCTTAACATCATGACTTTATTACCTTGTAAGATTTTTTCTAGAATACAAAAGTCATGGTAGACATTAATATAATGAATTAATTAACTCATATTTGAAGCACAATGCTTTGATGCTAGGAATATTATGACTGAGACATAAAGTTGGGAATGATAGTGGCTTTGATATTTTTTCTTTGGAGCAAAATATCATAGTATTGGGAATGACTATGATTGATGTATTTGTTCTCTAGAACATAGAGTCATAATACTAAGAATGATCATATCTTTGGTATTTTCTAACTAAAGCATAAAAAGTAAAGGTATTGTAAATGTCATGACTAGAATAAATACTCTATGGAATAAAAAGGCATGGAGAAAAATCATTACTGCAACTCAAAATACTTGGTATTTTAGCTATATATCAAATAAGTTGTAGAGCTAGAAATTGTCATGATTAATTGTTTAAGTGAGATATTTGGTTTCCATGACATAAAAATATTCATATGATTGGTATTATGTTTTAGTGTTATTATGACAATGAATCAAAGAAAATGACACAATCACAAAGACTTTATTGCATAATAAAATAATTGTGTGAACTTGGCAGCAGAGTAATGACATATAATGATTACCACAACTAGTTTTGAAAGATTATGATCAAGAAAAAATATCACAACTACTTAATAAAATAATGAAATGTCTACTTAAGTCATTACATGTGAAATATCATGGCTCTCCATTGTTTTTTCCCTATTAAGTCATTGTTCTACCAAGTCTACTAATTTCACCCAAAATATTGTTAATTTTACTAACATTTATGAAATAATCTCAAAATAAATATTTAGTAAAATATCTCTAATAAATGCTCAAATATATACCAAAAAAATAATAAATACATGCCAAATGGGCCAAAAATTTTAGTACGTGGAGTGCTAAAAAAATTCACACACTAAAAGTATTACTCATCGTCGATCAATGAATCTCTCTCAATCTTGGAAGCTAATCATCAACATCAACAATACAAAACAAATATCAAAAAACATCATTATGAAAAAAAATATATATAAATCTCAACATGGAGAAGAAGGAAGGCAATATAATTGATGATGATGATCAAAATTCTGAATTGGGAACTTCACTCTTGAGGCCTCAAACGGAGGCATAGATATGGAAGGTCTCTCTCAATCTCTCATATTAGTTGTTATCCATTTCATCATCTTCACAATCATCTTTTACAAAGCATCTTAATCTCTTCCAATATAATTCATTGAATTTTCAAATGAACCAGGTACAAATTATATCTACTTATTGTTCTCCATTTTCACTATATGTTCTCAAATCTTTGATCCACTATTTCTCTGTTTAATGAATATTCTCCTCCATTACTTTATTTTGATCCATAATCATTTTTTGGCACACACTTGCAATAGACTCATAGAGTTTTTCAAATGATTTGGAATTTCTCATCACTTTAGTCTCTAATCATTTTATCACTTCTTCTAAGATCCTCATAACATGATCTTTAAATTTGTCTTGGTTGGCCAAGAATAAAAGCTCATTCTTATTGAGATATATTTCTTACATTGCATCTCTTCTCTCTAAATTAGTTTTGCCTTCATCATCTTTTTCTCATGTACTCATCCCACTTATTATCTCTTCTCTCGAATTCTACTATAGAGAAACTATACAGACTTTATGTCCATATTCAAGAGCATTTCCCTATAGTCTATCTCTAATTTCATAATTTTCAAATAATTTAGGATTTCTCTTATGTCACCTTCTTGTTTAGTCAAGTAATAATCGAATGGATTAGTAATTCTTTATCATAAATTTCTTTGTTTCTTTCCATAACTTATACATCATCTTCAAGGAAGGGTGTCACTTCGTTCCCAACTTCAGTTAATTATTCTCTTTCAAGAGCCACCTTTTTTTCTAGTCTCTTTCATGCCTTCATTTCAAATGCTTCAATTTTAGAGGGACATATATGGACATCATTTATCTCTATCTTCATTCATCCAAACTCTTTGTCCTAGGCATAACATTATTATCATTGTAGTGTGAATTATTTGGCTAGAAAATTAACTCTCTTGGAAATTGAGGCTTATCCAAAATCTTTTCCTCATGGATCTTTTTATCCTTTCAGTAAAACAAAAATAATGATCACTCTATCTTGGGTGATAGTGGAGAGATGGAGAGTCAGCTAAAAAATAGGGCCTAGAAAGTATAGCTAAATCTTGTTCTCTTATGTAAGTTCTCTTCACACTAAGTATTTAAAATACACTTTTTGATGAATTACTCTGTCCCTCTTCCATTCCTCAATATCTTGGTAATTTTCTTGTAGTTAAGTTACATTTTTAGGGATTTGAAGGTCATACCATTGTTATGACTTTATTATAATACCAAATTTTTAGGTTAAACATGTCTCAAAAGTTAGTTGGGTGAGGGGTTCTCATCCAATATCATTCTATAAATATATAGATCGTATAAGTAATAAAGTGAATATTTAGTCTAGATATTGATCTTATAGAAATTTTATATGCAATATGATTGATCAATAGTACTCATAAACTACTCTAGTAGGTAAGATAAACATGATTCATAATATAAATCCTAGGTCATAGGGTTCTTTTATCTTATTAAGTGAGATGCATTCATAAATAGTCTGATTGTGATTATGGCCAATCACAAAATGAATATCATATTATTTATAGAATAATCTTTTGTCTTATTTTCATATAAGGTGGTTATCAACTATTGAGCTCTTATTAATGATAATCCCCTCATAGTTGGCTACTCAGTATTTTATCACTAAGACAACAAATTATCTCTATTCAAATGTTAATTATATGTCATTACCTTTTAAATAACCCATTAATTACCCCTAAAGGTTGCTTTGAATATACATTTATATTCTCTGACCTCTTGTGTATTTTCAATAAGAATTTATATGATAATAAAATTATTTTCACTTTAAGTTGTGTTAGCATAATACTCACATAATTAATATTTGATTTCCTTCGTATTTCACCTTTGACAACCATATGACTAAATGTAACTCTAAAGACTATCACCACCATATAAGTTGCATTTATTCATATATATCATATAGTTTATCTATCACCATCTCTCACTATGATAAGTGATGCCCACACTAAATATAAAATTATAAGGAAAATATTTAATTTGACACCCAAAAATAATCATGAGTCAGTTCCTATAAGACAGACACATTAAATTGGCCTATAAAATTATTTATATTTTTGGCTTCATAAGCATCATACTCATAATGATTAAATTTATATTAATTTTGAATTTTAGCATATAGATTAGTCTCATGAAACTTTATCAAAAAGTGTACTCACTTTATCCATATCATGCATGAGTATATTTTATGACCTACCTATCATCATTCATCACTTCTATCATGCATGAACCCATTGATAGCCAAAATCATAATCTCAGTTCTATTTAACTATAAATTCATCCATAACCAAATAAAATCACATCAAACCATACTTTTAATTTATAAATAGAACATCAATAACACAAAATAATATTACATTATCTCTAGATTCTCCATTTAGTATGTAATTGGGAAGAATAACATACATGACAAGTAGAAATTTGTCTCACATGAATAAGGGTATCCAATTATAGCTCTCAAAAGTATCTAGGATTCCAAACTCTAAATCCCTCAAAAATATATCAATTATGCCTTAACTTTTTTCTAGGAGGGGATCAGAATAACCTAGAGCTTCAACTGAAGTTAGAGCTCTAGGTTTTTGTTTTTCCATGCACCTCTCTTGGATTATTTAGAATTTCTTTAGGTTCTCTTTTTATACATGCGTGTTATGTTTGGGTCCCCAATGTGAAGTGGTATTAAATGAAAGTTGTTTCTAGGAAAAGTCACAATAGTGCATTTAGCCTATATAATACAAAACCACAGGAAAGGGTGTAATTGCAACTTTTGAATTTAGCCTCTATATGCCAAAGTTGGGGGAGTGAAGAATGAACATGGCTCTGTTTTCTCTCTTAACCAAAAGTCATGGAACTTGTGCATTTAGCCTCTATACACCAATGTTGGGGGACTGAAGAATGAACATGACTTTTTTTTCTCTCTTAACCAAAAGTCATGGCACTTGTGTTTATCACAAATTGAGTTTGGCTCTCTATAATATTATGTGACCAAAGGTTGCAATGCCATATATATACCACAAATTTTCCATGACTATCTATGGATTTTGTATAGAAAAAGACGAGGTGCAAGATGCTTTTCATGATTTTTAGAATCAGTTATATGCTTATTTAATGTAACATAAATTAATATCATAGCTATGAATTTGTTCTAAGCTAGTTTGAATGTGACTATAAAAGCTTCATAGCCAAAAGAATGTATTGCACAAGATATGATTATGTCAATAAAGTGGTAGAGTCATGGTGTATGGAGATTTTCATGAATATTTGTGTAAAATTCAGCCAAAAATGAATGTCGAAACTAATCTATAAGCACTTGAAAGTATAATCAAGTCATAACACATCAAATACTATGACTTGCATGCATATTTAGTCCCCTTTTAGTTATCAACTCCACCAAGTCACATATTTCACACTAAAAATACTTGATTTCACATCTATTCCTCAAAATATATCAAAAATCTATTTATTTTTCTAAAATCATTCTAAATAATGTTCTTTTTTAGGCAAACACATCTTTAAAATCAATCCAATTGGCAAGTATTATTTAGTATTTTACATACCAAACAAACCCTCATAATAAAATCATTGCTTCTTCGCAAGCAATCGATTTCCCACTAAAAGAAATTAAATTATACCACAACTTTCACATTATTACAAACACATCCACACACTTTAAGTACACAAAAACAACAAGAAAAAAGTATATATTCACATATTAAAGGGGGTCACTAGTATGATTTTTCTTTGTGATCATAATACTTAAATATTACCATAATACCAAACAAAATCAACTCTAGATTGCTTAAATGTTACCAAATAAGTTAATGGTTTCTCCAAATCTTTCTTGGCACTTGATTCCCAATTCAAAATATTAGAAATCATGTTGAACAATGCATCTTGTATTCGACCAAAGAAATTTAATGTGGTTTCAATTGATCTCACTGCGTAGTATAATTTTTTTTGGTGTTTACTACTTTTTCTCAATTCTTCAAACTACTATTTTTTTTTGAAATTGCACATTACTTTCATTGTTTGTCTCATCTAGCCACAATTTTCATGCATTCTATAGCAATGGACTCATAAAGCTACCCAAATTATTCAACATTAACCATCACACCGGTCTCAACGTGTTTCATCATGTCTTCCAAGACTTAATAAATTTTATCTTAAAACTTCACTTAGTCCACTACACATAACAGCTCTTTCCTTTAGAGTTACAATTACAAAGTGCATCTTTTATTTTCGTTTCTGATGCCACTACTATAAGGATATATCATATCTCCTCCATAAGTCATGCTTCTCTATCTTTGACTTCCAACTACATATTCTCTAAAATATGAATAATATTATTTATCATACCTTTGTGTTTCCCTAGAGAATTTTATTATGTGTTTGTCTCCCTAATTCGTCCACCACTTCTTTACATTACTTATATATCAGTTTTGGTAAAAGACAATCCTTTTGCTCAAGATAAGTTGATTATTCTTCTAGAATTTATTTTTTCCCTTTTCTAACTTTTTAAAGACCCCTTTTAACATCCATAAATGTTACGAGGAGACATCCTCGGATAAAACTCATCTCTATTATCACCCATTGTGACACCCTATACTTTAAATTGTATGATAATCATGAAATAATAAATTATTTAGCTAGAAAATTCACCATCCTGATAATTGAGAATGTATTTCTCAATAATGTTACCCACACCAAAACTAAAACCAATTGAGAGAGCATACATTAATATTTACTTATCTTATGTGATAGTTTAAACATAAAGTGTTGGCTACAAAAATAAGCATATGAAATACAACAAAACCTTGCTCATCTTCATGTGCTCTCAATGCATACAAAATTTGTATGCACTTTTGGAAGTCAACCATCATTTACCTTTCACATTCATCTATACGTTTAGAATTTCTTTGTATTTGGATATTTCTTTTAAGGATTTTAAAATTTTTTTATCCCTTGCTCATAGAATTCTAAGCAATTAATTAATTATTTCCCTATTAAAATATGCCCGACATCCTCACATGTAACATCTCTTCTCTTCTCTATCTTTCAAATTGGCATATAACTTTTTCACAACCAAGGAGTTTTTGTTTATCCTATACATGTAAAATTGTTTTCTTATTAAGTCCATTTATTTTCAGAACTAAAATAATCTAATTTCTACCTCTCTCCAAACAAATTGTTGACATGGGTGTTGTGGCTTTGAGTGATTCTTGGTGATGCTGGACCTATGCCATTTTCCTTTGCCCTTTTGACTCATCTCTCCCACCATGCTCTTCCCCTTTAGCTATTGCCTTGAACTTTTCAACATGGAAGTGCTGAAGAATGATTCAAAGAAGTTAGGGGTTTTGTTTGCATTGGGAAGAAGTGAGGTTAGGGTTTTATTAAAAAAATCAATCGCCATGATTTATATTCTACTAGTCATGGCTTTTATTATGAGAAGTCACGGTGCTAGTGGATTGTCATGACTTTATTAAATGAGAAGTTGTGGATTTTTTGGACTATCATGACTTTATTAATGAAAAATCATGGCATTGATGGTTGGTCATGACTTTTTTATGAGTTTTCATTGTGTTGATGGTTGGATGCAACTTATCATCAAATCAATAGTTGGTTTGAATCTGCTAATCATAAATTTGGGGGAAGTGTTGTGGTGGACCAATGTCAAAATGTAAGGTGTGTGTCACAAAATTTCTTCATAGAAACAAAAATATTCAACAAAACACAAAGTTTCTTAGGTTGTTTTTAAAGAAGCACTATGTTTAATGTTCATAGCTAGACATATATCAATTATATTTCTATAGCCTTGATCTCTATGATTCATGTCAACTTCTCCGTGCAATGTTTTACTTCCATTCTTGTAGTGTTTGGTATCCACCAAATATGAAATATAAAAAATTTTTAGAATAGTATTTTCTATATATGTTCTTGACACTAAGAACCATAATTCATCTTTTTTGGGCAAATACATTAAGAAATGTCATGGATTTTAAGCTTCCTTGACTTCCTCCTCACTAACAACTATGTCCATAATTATTTTCGGAACATCTGATATTGCACTTTCATCTATCATATTCAAGTTAGTGTCTCTCCAATTGAATTACTCCTAACTAACTATTATGCCCATAATTATTACTAAAACTTATGATATAAAACGTCCCTTTATCATACTCAAGTTAATATGCTTCCATTTGACTTTCTCCTCACTAACTATTATGTCCATAATCACTACTAGAAATTTTGATTTAACATTATCCACTTTCATACTTAATTTATTGTCTTTCCGCATCATGTTAAGTTTTCATAACCATTCTTCGTGTCTCATACAAAAACTCAATAATGATATCTTCAAATTATGAGCTATTGATTGAATATGAACTATCAAAAAAGATCTCTTAATGGATCTCATATATTAGATTTCCATAACTTATAAAATTCTAAATCTAATTCTGGTCACCATGAGGCATGAAATACAAGTCACTTTGGAAGAAAATATGCTTCATCATTTTGAAAATTTGACCCATACATGACCCTTCTCTTTATGTGGGTCCAAGGATATTAGCTTAGTCCCATAATTTTGCTAGTCAAGGATAATGGGTAAAAAAAGACAAAAAATAAAAATAAGATATACCACGATAATAAGTTAAACACCATATACATAATACAAATTAAAGAACAATGAACAAGATATTGTTATCGAATCTACTAAACATTGAACTACTCCTTTTTAAGGTTAATTATATCAACTAAAGTTGATTACCTAAACTAAACAATTAATCTTTGATAATGAAACTAAAAACATGGTGTGCAATAAGGATTTACCATCCTAAAAAAATGTAATCCAACAACGGTGTCAAAAACTTATAATGATTTTGTTACAATAGCCTAATTTTTAGGATAAACATATCCAAAAAGCTAGTTGGGTGAGGAACTCTCATCCAACATCATGCCACAAGTATATGATTCATATAAATAATAAAGTAGATATTGACCCTAGATCTGATTGGTTTTTCTCTCCTCCACAAAATTTTCTCAAAACCCTAGGTTTTTTCTTCCATTTCTCCCAAAATCTAGCCGTGAAGGCTTGGATTCAGTAAGGAGATGATATAACTAAGTTTCTGTAACTTTGGAATTTCTCACGTGATTTTTTAATACATGGATATGGTTATCACGGGATCGCTCGAACTATCCAGATGCAATAATAGGAGGAAACCCTGCATTGCGCTGATATCCCTTCCAATTCAAAGCCCTCTGTTGCGCCACAATCGAAGCACTTGGATGCCTTCATGACTCAAACTCAAAGGAGAAGGCTTGAAATCTGTCATGAGGATTATTCGGAGGTGATTGAACTTGTCATTGATGGTGGTAATTCTTAGAAAATCATATAGGGTAAACTCTCTATTATCGTGATTGAGTTTTTACCTAAGAATCTCCATGAAACTTCATCTATTTCTAGAATTAATAGAAAAATACAAATAATTGCAATGAAAATGAGGGGCTAAGAGACGCAATGAGCATTCTAGACGAAACCAATCAAAAATTACCTCTCCCGAAAGCTAATGAAGTCAATAATGGGCGTGATATAGGAAGTTTAAGACATGAGGAAGGAAAGTATTCTTATCTTTGAAGTCGTAATGCTGAAACAAACCCTCCATCTTTTTCTCCTATTGAAACAAGGATTGCAAACTCAGATAAAATTGAAACAATGAATCTGTTAAGAGAAATTGGTGGTTTTCTGAATGATTTAAGTGGGCAGATTGAATCGATTGATGAATCTCATAATTCTACCACTTCTAATACTTGTTCAAGAGATAATATGGGAACTTCAAATGAAAACTATATATTTTCTTATTCTTCCTCTTTGAATGAATGCTCAACTAATGGAAATAATGCTATGCCTTTTGTTGAAGCTGTTAATGACATTGGAGGCATTACAGTACACTCTAAACATGGGAATAGAGTAACTACTGAAATTCGTATGCTTAGTAAAAATAAGGATGACTGATTGGCTAGAAACAGAGGCTTAGAATGGAGGCCTATACCTCATTAGCAAGAATTGCATAACAACAGGAACTCAATGCCTGTTGAAAGGGAGGGCAGAAATGGCTAGCCTTCCTTCTCTAAAACCTATGGTAAAAACAATGCTTCTTGGAGTAGTTTATTCGTGGGGAACATGACCCTCATTAACACCACAAAATTGTCATATATCCCCCCCCCCCCCCCCCCCCCCCAAATTATCGGGCAATGCTTGTTTTCAAGATAATGGTTTACTTCTTCGTATAGAACATTGGAAGCATTGCTTGATAGGTTATTTTGTGACTAGAAACCCTGGAAAAATCCTTTTGAAGAGGTTTATGGAAGAACAATGGGGAACCATCCCACAAGTCATCCAGCACCCAAGTGTCTAGATTGTGTTTAAGTTTAGAAACTCGATAGAAATAAAAGAAATTTTGAAGGCTGGACCTTTCCTTGTATTTGGCCTACCCTTGTATGTATAACTACTTCCGATTAGATTTCATTATAGTTTAAAAGAAATGGCTAGGATTTCAATATGGGTAAAAGTTCCTAACTTCCCTATCCACCTCTATAACCCTCTTGCTTGAGCAAAGCAGCAAGTTGCCTCGGCCAGCCCCTTCACATGGATAAACTCACGTCAAATATCTCAATAATTGCATATTCAGGATTTCTTGTGGAAATAGATTTAAACGGAGATTAAATGGATGAAATTTTTTTAAACTTTTCAGATGGATCAAATATTATTCATGCAGTTATATATGAAAATATTTTATTGTTTTGCAACTTTTATTCTTTATTTGGATACTCAATAGTAGCTGTTGATCGAAAGGAATGTAGGAGGTAGAATTCCCATCAAATCTTACTATTTCAAGCGAGGGAGGAAAAAGAGGACAAAAAATCTCCATTAGAGGAATGACAATGCTTGGAAGTCCTTGTAAGGGAGGATGTTCCACCCGCCCTGCCAGAAAGTGAGGAAAATGAAGGGGAAGAAGGGGGTTTCACACTGGTTAAAGCTAAAATGAAGAAGGACCTACCAACCCAAGGGATGGCCCATCTCTGAATCTCAGAAATAAGTCCAAGATGAAAGATGCAAGTGGAAAAGGCTATGTCCCATATGGCCCAACATAGAAAATTCATAGGGGATCTCAACCCCTTAAAAAAGGGATCTAGAACTCTATTTTCTTTTCTGTATTTCTTTCTTGGGGTTCTTCTGTTGGAGTTTTGGAGGGTGGCATAGGGGGAGATCTAATCAGCTTTCCCAATTACATTTTTTAAGGGTTTTTTGGAGAGAGGTGGGCGCACCTCTAGGATAGTTTGCATGGATGGTGGCATGTTCTTTGGATATTATTCACAGTGGGAAAAATAGGCAAGCTATAAGCTGCCTGATTTTTATAACAAAAAGCTGAAAATAGTGTGAATATATGATTGTGTGCATAGGGAACTCCCATGAACCTAAGACTCTACACTTGGCAGTACATAGTTTGAGTGTAAGGGGTAAATTTGTAATAACTAACTATGTTATAAGTGGGCATAAGGAATGTGCATACATTGGAAATTTAAGTGGAAGGGTTAATCCAGATGCAAATAACTTGTTCACTGTGTACTACCATGTGAAGGGATCCAGGTTTGTGAAACAATCCATGATGGATGCATGGAGTTATGGACGCTACAAATCTAAGATTCTATGGAAAATCAACCACTATAAAATGCTCATGGAGCTTTTGGTTAATTGTCAGGATCAAATGGTTTTCGATGCAAATAAAATATTTGTGTATCTTTTGGATTTAATGTATGAATGTATGGCGTTCTATGCCTTAATCTAGAAGGTAAGGGTGGAGTATACATTGGAACTAGCAGGAAGTTTTTTCATGTTTATATGGAGGTGTGCTAGGGGTCTCTTTACAACAAGAATAGTAGAACATTACATTGTAAAAGAAGAGATACTTACATGTGGAAGACTGTGAATAAATTGTAAGGGTAGCTCAACCTATGTGGAGTGCTCTTGTGTAATAAAATATAATGTAATGGATGAGACATTATTATGTGAGAGATGGGAATTACAATGTAAGGGTAGCCTCAGTTGTGTAATCTTGAACACATGGGAAAGGGAAATTGTATGCTATTGGGAATGCTATGTAAAGATCAAATTGAATTCAACACATAAATACTATGGGGAGGACATGATACTGTAGTATACTCAGAGGGGCTTCCATATAACAAAAAATGCATGTCTTCTTCCTAGTATGTATGATTGCATGGGGGTTTTCTGGGTCCTACTCAAGAATGTAAGGGTGGCATATGTGAGAAAATGGGCTTGTAAGGAGACAGGGTATATCTGGGATATCATGTATGTAAGGGTGGAATATGTGATGATTTTACCTTGGGGTTATTTCATGCAATTCTAGAATTGTATTTGGATTTCATATGTTTCAAAGGCTATTGGAAATGTGTTAAAATGCTTTGTAAAGGGTGAGAATCTATGTGAGAGAGGGGCAACACTTTGTAAGGGTAACCATAGACTTGGAAGCTTATGTCAGGGAGGCATGGGTGCTTGCTACGAAGTATGCTATGTAGTTATAAAATGGATTATCATATGCGAGGGTTATGGAGAGGAGATAGGTCAAATCATACATGAAGATTGCTTCATGGAACATAAAAGGATTTAATTTTCCTCTAAAACATAAAGAAATCCTTAGGCTGTTCAAAGCCTATCGGATAGATATTTTTGCAATCATGGAAGTCAAACTAAATGAGGACAAAATATCATTGCTTATGAAAACAAAGTTCAAGAGATTCAAGGCTATTGACAACTTCTCTACACACAGGCAGAATCTTAGTTCTGTGGGATGCCTAGACTATGAAGATAGAAATTCTTGCATGTACTCCACAACATGTCTTCTTACAAGCAAGAGACACAGAGAAATGAATAGATTTCAAGCTCTTGGTAATATACAAGTTACACTTTATTGCAAGTAGAAACACTTTTCGGGAAGCTCTAATAGATAAAAAGAAGATGCACTCATCTCCATGGGTCATATTGAAAGATTTCAACTCCCCACTTTTCAGACTAGACAAGTTAGGAGGAAGAGTCGTAACAAATTATGAGTGTCAGGATGCCCTAGAATATACCTCGACCCTTAGCTTAGTAGATCTACCTTCGTCTGGTGACTTCGTTATCTGGACTAATGGTAGAGTCTCCAGCAAGCTAGATAGGGCCATGGCGAATGATGAATAGGCAAACTTATGGCTGGATAGTCATGCAAGATTCTTGGCCCCATGGATTTTCTCGGATCATTCCTTTGTGTTATTAACTACTGAATCGGATGAAAAAAAGGAGAATTCCTTTCAAATTCTAAAATATGTGGACTTCTCATAAAGAGTTTAGTCCCACTCTTCTCAAATCTTGGAAGGAAAGAATCCGAGGATCCTATATGTTCCAGCTTGTTAAGAAGCTAAAAATTCTAAAAGATCCATTGAAGAGACTAAATTAAAAGCACTACGCACACATTAGTACAAGAGTGGTCCTGGTTAGGAAAATACGTCAAGAACTCAAATCAAAATTTTTTCAATGTCCTAATCAGGTTTTGAAGGAGGAAGAAGTCACCATCAATGTTGATCTATGGAAACTGGAAGAGGCTGAGCTATCCTTCCTTAGACAAAAGGTGAAAATCAATTATATCAAGCAAGGGGATAGATGTACGAGATTTTTTCATGCCTTAATGAGCTCCAAACTATAGAAAAGTAAAATTATGACCATAATAAAAGATGACGGAAGTTACACAACATCAAAAAATGATATTGTGGAGATTTTTGTCTCATACTATAAGGGTTTCCTAGGCACCTCGGACAAGATCAAAGAAATAAATGATCAAATGCTAAGAAGAGGTAGAATTTTTCAAGATGAGGACCATAAGCGCATATCCTTATCTTTTTTACTTTGGAAGAGATAAAGAAAGCCCTTTTCTCAATGGGCAATTTTAAGTCACTTGGGTCGGATGGCTATACGACTGAATTCTATAAATCTTCATGGAATTATATTGGATGTGATGTAATCAAAGCGGTAAATAACTTCTTCCACTCCAGAAGAATGCTAAGGCAAGTTATTCATGCCTACATATCCTTGATACAGAGGACCTCGCATGTGTCCACAGTTAAAGTCTACAGGCCCATATCATGTTGTAACGTAATATATAAGATTATTGCTAAGCTTATAGCATCTCGTCTTAAACTAGTAATGGGTGGCATAATTGATCCAGCTCAAAGAGCTTATGTCAAGGGGGGACTAATATCCGATAATTTTCTTCTCATGCATGAATTAATTAGAAGATATGCAAGGAAGATGATCTCCCCAAGATGCTTCCTCAAAATTGATATACAAAAAGATTTTGACTTGGTTGAATGTGAGTTGTTGAAAGAAGTGCTTCATGGGTTGAATTTTCCAAGACATTTTATTAAAATCATTTATGAATGCATAAGCACCACTTCATATTTGATTGCTATAAATGGGAAACTTCATGGATTTTTCAAATGCAACAGAAGCATTAAGCAAGGAGATCCTATTTTTCCTTATCTCTTTGCTCTATGTATGAAATATCAATCAAGGCAATTGACTGATGCGACACCATTCTTGGATCTCTTCTCGTACTATCTAGGTTGTGTATCACTAAATATATCCCATCTTATGTATGCGGATGATCTAATTATTTTCTCCAAAGGTGATTTTAACTCAAAAAATATTATTTTCAATGCATTAAATGTGTTCTCGGCTATATCGGGCTTTATAGTCAGCCACTCCAAATTGAATATCTTCTTTGGAGGGGATGGGCAAAAGCTCAAGATGGACATTCTGGAATTTTCTAGTTACATGGAGGGTATTCTCCCCTTTGTTTTTCTTGGAGTTCCCCTATCCTCGAGTCACTTATTAACTTCCCAATTGATAATTCTATTGAACAAAATTATCTCAGTCATTCACCAATGGGTGGGTATACTTTCAATAGCAAGAAGATTAGAGCTTCTTTGCATTGTGGTACAAGGCATTGAAGGATATTATTTTTCGGTATTCCTTTTTCCAAAATATATCATAAACATGAATGATAGTGCTTGTAGAAGATTCTTATGAAGCGACCCAAAAACAAAAAGTCATAGGCCTAAAGTTTCTTGGGCCAAGGTGTGCATGCCAACCCTCATTAGAGGTCTTGGTATTCTTAATATATTCATATGGAACAAAGAAATTTTTCTTAAGACTCTTTGGAGAATAAACAAGGAGGACTCACTTTGGATTAAGTGGATTCACCATCTCTATCTAAATTCTTAGAATATTTGGGATAACTAGATTTCTAAATAAGACCCTCCTCATTAGAAAGCACTTATCTCAACTAGGCATATCCTTATCAACAAGGCTGGGTCAATGGAGCAAGCTAAGAAATTATTGAATAGGTGGGGCGAAAATGGAAGATTAATCTCGAAAGTATATAACTATCTTATGGGAACATATAATATAAAAAAAATCTTGGACAAAAACTATATGGATGAAGAGACATATTCCTAAGCAAGATATATATCTTTGGATCGCCAAGCATAAAAGACTCCGAACGAAATATTAGGTGTTTTCAATGCCAGATAACACTAGCTGTCAATTATGCACTTGTGCAGAATCCATAGACCACATTTTTTTCAATTGCAGCTACACTAGGACCATTTGGGCAGAACTCAAAAGCTGAAATAGGGTTAATGGAGACGCTGAATCTTTAGCAGCCATATTCAAGGAAATGAAGACCAACCACAAAGGACATCCCAATAAACATGGTATGGAAAACCACCTTCGCAGTAGCTGTATATTAATTTTGGATGGAGTGAAACAGAAGATTATATGAAGGCAAATCTCAAGATGCTGAAAATCTAGTTAGGGAAATCAAAATAGGAATTTATATTATTTTCAGCAAAGAATATAATAGCTTTAATTTTTATAGCTTGTACAGAATTTTTGATAGTAAAAATTTGTTACTTTTCAAAAAAAAATTAAGTAGATATTTAGTTTACATATTGATCCCACAAAGATTTATATGTAGTATGATCGATCTATAGCTACTCTAGCATGTAACATAAATAGGATTCATATTATAAATCCTACATCCTAGACTTGGTTCATCTTATAAAATGTGATGCATTAATAAATGGTCTAGTTATGATTATGTTGAGTCACATAATGAAAGTTGGATTATTATAGATTAATCTTTTACTCTACTAGCATACAAGGTGTATTTCATCTATTGAAACCTCCATAATAATGGTCCCTTTATTGTATCCTTTCAGTACTTTATTGTTGAGATAATGAATCATCTCTATTCGAAAGTCATTCACAAGTCCTCATCTTTTAGGCAACTCATTAATTATCATTTATGGTTGCATTGAATATATATTATTATTTTTTGACCTCACATATCTTTTTGATGAGAATTGATATAGAAATAAAAGTATTTATAATTTTAAAATCATTAGTACCATACTCACACAATTAACATATATTTTCCTTTATTGTTCACTGGAAACTATATGACTGAACATAACTCATTGAACATTCATCACTATATGAATCACCATTGTTTGTACCCGTGGCATGGCTTACATATCGCTATTCCCCACTATGATAGGCAACTATCATACAAAAGGTAAAAATTTTAAGAAACTATTTCATTTAATGCATTATATTATTCGAGTATGTTTCTCTAAGACATGTAAGAATGGATTATCCTATAAAAAAATTCATGCTTTTGGCATCATAAGCACAATGCTATTATTGATTATATTTTACCTTAATTTTAGGTTTTGGCATATGAGTATGCCTTACACATCATTGTTGGAAGAATTGTCACTTCTTTCCTACCATCATGTGTGAGTAAATTTCATGGCTTACATGTTACCATTTACCACTCTAATCACACACAAACCCACCGATAAATAAAACCCCAATCTTAATTCTATTTAATAATCAATCCATCCATAACTAATTAGAATAACAACAAAACCACAATGTTAATTCATAAATTGAGCACCAATCATGCAAAATAATATTATATTATTTCTAGATTCTCAATTTAGTTTGTAATTGGATTCCAAACCCTAAATTCCTCACAATTATATCAATTGTGTCATGATTTACCACTAAGAAAGGATTAGAATGTGCACCCACCTTCTAGAGTTTATGTTTATGCTGGTATCATCATTGTTGCTTGTGGATTACCTTAAAATTGAAGTTAGAGCTCTAAGTTTTTATTTTTCCATGTGCCTCTTGTGGATCCTTTGAAATTTCTACAAGTTATTTATTTATACTCACATGTTTCGTGTAGGTTTTTTAATGGAAGGTTTTGGTATTAGATAAAAATAATGGCTTTGATCTTTCATTTTTATAACATAAAGTTGTGGTACTGTGTATGAATCGTGACTTTTGTTGCTTTTCTATAGTTGACTATCATGACATTGAGAAAATTTATGATGGTGCATTTAGCTTCGATAACATAATGTTACAATCTTAGATATGGTCACAGCTTATTAATTTAAACTCTATGTGCCAAGGTCATAGATTTAAAGAACGTCAATAGCTTTATTTTTTACTTGAGCCAAGAGTTATGCTTGTATTGACTCTCTAGAAGGTGATAGTGTTACAATACTAAATATGAAAAAGGTACACATCTATAAGCTTTATTTTTTCTCTAGAAGGTATTACTTGAATTTGACTATCTATAACATTTTATTGAAAAAGTTACAATACTAAATAAATGACGTGACTTTGACCTGAGTATGTGTAGCTTATGCATAAAAAAATTCATGATGTTGGAAGATTCCCATAGCTTTTAACACTAGTGGGATACTTAGTTTCTATAATATGAAATTAATATCATAGCCATAATTTGTTCTAAGCTAGTTTGGCTACGACTCTATGAAAGCTTTCACATCTAAAAGAATATGCTACATAGAAATATAATTATAACAACAAAGTGATAGAGTTATGGTATATGATGGTTTTCATAACTATTTGTGTAATATTATGACCAAGAATAAATTTCAAAACTATTCCATAAGCACTCCAAGGTATAATTAAGTCATAACACATACAATGTTATGACTTTTTTGACTATTTTTTCCCATTTTAGTTACCAACTCCATCAAATTGCATATTTTATACTAAAAACATCTGATTTCATAACTATTCATCAAAATCTATCAAAATAATATATTTTATGAAACCATTCTAAATAACATCTTTTTTCAGGAACGCATCTTGAAAATCATCCCAAATGATATGTTTTATTCAGTATTTTATATACTGAATTACTATCTATAATCCTTTGCAATCCAAATATTTCATTAATGAACTCCCTATTGAAGTGCACCAACTACATAGCACATTTTAACTTGCATATCTTTTAAGTTGCAATAAAACTTCTTCAAAAATCTACTTAGTAATTTCTCTATGTTGTTATATTAAAAATTTTATCATTTCTACTTCTTCCTTCATAGCTTCATAGTAGTATGACTTGGATCCCACATAATTTGTGACCTTGAAAATGTCTCAACTTCATAGTAGTATTTTATCTTCATGGTCACTTCCACTATTTTGTTCAATCCAAAGTTCTTCTAATTTATATGATCTTCATCCCCCTTTGGCCAACAACTGTTGACAAAGACTTTCCATCCAAAGTCTACCTTTTTACTTTTGTCTAATGGTGGTGCATATGAGTCTATCTATTCTTCTAGCAATTTTCTTTTTTATCAAATATGCTCTATAACTTTTGTTGATGTTGAACATCACTCATTCTTTACCTACATAAAGTATTAATCCTCCCTTCTTAACATCAATCAATGATTGTCTAATGGTTAAAAATGAATTTCCCAACATTCATAGGACATAGAGTAAATTAGTCTTTCTCCATATCTAGCACAACAAAATCAAGCAAAAAATATATTTACTAACCTTCACCAATATATCTTCAATAATGCCCCTCAAAAACTTGATTTAACAATCAATTATTAGAAGTGATAGTGGTTTTAGTAATATTGCCAAGGTTCATCCTATGTACTAAGGACAATATCATCAAATTATTATTTGATCCCAAGTCACATAATACCTTCTAAAATGTATTATCCTCAATAATACACATAATCATAAAATTTTTTGAATCATTCAACTATCCTAGGATGATCATTCTTAGCTATATACGTGCATGGATATAATAATTTTTTGGTACTATTGTCATGGATTGATAATTTGATTGTAGTTTAAATAGTCAACTTGAATTGACATAACTATCCTTGCAAAAAGATAATTTTATTTCTAATTGATTGGATATATTTATTATTTAGTATTTATTTTTCTTTTGTTTTGTTTTTTTTTATTTTGTAGCTACACATATATTGAGTAGAAAATTTTAGGATTGAGTTAATACTTCTTGACACATAAACAAGACAGAGCTATGCGAGTACTACCAAGACGGATAGTTTAGAGAGACTATGGAGATGATCTACTCCAAGCAAATCTATTAAATGGGAGAAATAAACTCACTCCAAGTTAGTGAATGTTCTTTCAAACTAAACAATGACTTTAATCCATACTATCATCCTTACACTGAAATTTATAAAAATTTATTCAGTGGGAATCGAGAGAAACCACCACAACAAAATGATTATATCTAATTACAAAGCCATCACTAGAAAAAATATTCTTAATTTACTCATGGAGACAAGGAAGACAATTAAATAGAGAGAAATTTAGATGAGACTAAGAGAAATAAGAATTGAAAATATTGGTGCAGCTATGCAGGAAGAAATCATGTCTTCTACAAAGTTCATAACTATCAGACTGAATAACTGTGAAATCTCAAAAAAAATGATGAAATAAATAATATGATTTGTTTATAAGAAAAATAAATTGAAATCTCGAAAAAAATGAATGAGTAAAATAGTAATTTTGTAATAAGAAAAATAAATTGAAAATTTTAAAACAATGATGATAAAATAGATTTCATTATTGAATTCGTCTTGGAAAATATAGCTATGATGACAAATTTTGTCAAATTCTAAGAAAGTCAGAATTTAGTTATTTTTTTAAAATATTTTTTAAATAAATGGGTAAAATAAATAAATAAATTAAAAAAACACAAAAATGAAAAGACCGCTCCACGATGTCAGCACGTGGCTACGCATGTGTGGTCCAGGCGTCAGACAAAAAAAATAAAAAAAAAATATTATTATTATAATTTTTTAATAAAATTTTAAAAAAAGAAAAAAAAGACGTGAATTCAGAAAATGGGACGACGCCTGACGGGGAAAGAAAAAAATAAACTTTGGGAGAGTGAGAGAGAGAGAGAGAGTCACTGTGCAAAGGAAAAAAATATATAAATGATCTGTTGATTTTCTTTTGATCGTAACAGATTATTCTAGAGTCAGATAGAATAGTCCAAGAACTAAAGTTACTATACACGATGAGATCATCAGTTTGACATCAAATTTATAAAGTTTCCATGAAATTTTTTAGAAGATAGTGGTTTTCTTTTATCGAAATTTCTTTCTATTTAAAGACTATAAATGATCATGTTTTATATATCAATTTGAATTGTTAAAAATATCATTGAAAATGATTAATTGGTAAAAAGTTTCTTTGTTTTGTTTAGTAAAATTTAGTACATGTGAATCGAGTTGGATTATTATAGCTGTGTCTGAAATATCATTTAATCATAAATGGTATAATTGCATTTCATATCCACGGGAACATTTAATATACATGGGTGGATGCATGATACACACACACACACACACACACATACATACATACATGATACATACATACATATAAATGTATATGGATTGTATTTGGAAAACTAGAATTGGGACAACGTCCAGACTGAGTTACGTGGTATTTTACAGGAGCATGACTATTATAATTTTGTGAACTTAAATTGGGACAATGTCTGGGCTGAGTCATGCGGTGATTTTTAAAAATATCAAAGGAAAAAAAATATTTTGTCAGAGAAATGTCCAATATTTTTTTCGGATGATGTCTATATTCTAGGAGTAAATCCAAGAAAATCATTATTTGTTCGAAGAAATATCTTGTATGTTTTCTAGAGGAGGTCCATTTTTTTCGGAATAATTTCAAAAAAATAAATATTTCTATAGATATACATACATACATACATATATATGTATATATATAATATGTCACACTTGGCTTCGGCATGTGTGAGGGAGTCAATGGCACTCAGGAATATGGGCATATAAATATTTGATCCATAATTATATTCATATAAATATTTTACTTAAATGGTTGTTGATATCTATGCATGATGTTTTACGTGCACTTATGTAGGGAGTAACTCTATAAAAGTTTACCTCTACTTAGATTTGCTCACTCTGTTAAGGGTAACCGCTCATGTACATGTCCAGGGTAGATGACAGATCCACATGCAGGATCGCACATGTGAAGAAAAGTCGATTGTGTATTAAATAATGCATTATGTGTTTTTAATTCTGCTGAGCAAATAAAAGAAAAAAAATGTGTACGCTACATTTGGGAATATTTTATTTTATTGTACATTGTATTGTGTGATAGGATGAAATATGACCCCCTGGGGGATGGGGTGTCACAATAACAATTAATGAAGTTGTGGTATAAGTTGAAGGAGCAATGATAATTTTTGCTACAAAGGAAGAAGAAGTCGCTATATTTCCCAATTTCATGACCCAAGCAAAGAATGAAACATAAGCAAAAGTCATAACATCTTTCAAAGTTACGACAAAAGAATAAGTCATGAAAATTTTTAGTTTGTGATCCCATTTGAACACACAAAAACAAAATAATATCATGGGTTTGAATAAAGTAATGACATTATAAGTTATTCAACAAAGAGTAAAAAGATAATAGATTGCCAAATTTTGAAAGTGATT
The DNA here is from genome assembly GCA_029783825.1 of Sapria himalayana. Classification (NCBI taxonomy): domain Eukaryota; kingdom Viridiplantae; phylum Streptophyta; class Magnoliopsida; order Malpighiales; family Rafflesiaceae; genus Sapria; species Sapria himalayana. The sequence continues at coordinate 157,161 of JAREIK010000238.1, forward strand.
TTATGGAAAGATCTAGCCTAAGAAAGAAAGGAATGATGACTCTCATATTCAGCATCATTGAGCAACAATGAAAATACAAGGTGAAATAAGATCAAATATTATATGGAAAAGCTCACCCAGTCCATTGAGGTTACATATAGAATTGAAAATCCAATTAATGTCTAGATACAAATATTAAATATAATACTATTTATGAGGCAACCCAAGAAGTTTTTGTTGGGTTGTTTGATGTGATAAATAATTTCACTCTTTTTTGATTTATTTATATATACACACATAGATACTTGAATATGCTTACACTCAAAAGAAGTCATGAAAATCAAACTTAGCTATGACTTTCTTGTAAGTCAATTGAAGTTGTGATGCTCAAATCTAGTTGTGATATTCCTTCTAAAAGAGAAGTCATCGCTATGTGTAAAGTCGTGACATTTTCTCCACCAACCACAACAAACCCTATTCCTACATAAAGGCTCGACCCCTAATTTTGTGATATTTCTAAAATTTCTTTTACTCCCTTTCGACGCAAACTTCTACAACCCTAACTATTGAAGATATGAGCAAACATGGATAATGAGAGATTGATTTCAAAGCTAATTGTGTAAAAATAGGTAACCAAATCAAGTTGCAGAACTAAAGAAATGTTGTATTTTCTCATTCAAAAGCCATGGTTCCAGAGCCAACTTTTGTTATAGAAATGAAAACAAATGGATGACATTTATGTTGGTCAAGAAAGGCTTTATAAAAGAGTGAGGGCTCAATAAATATATTCCACATTTACATGAAATGATTAAGATGAGGACTTGAGATTGATTATGAATGCATATGGAAAGAGGTAATACAATCATTGTTAAGGAAACCTTATTCCAATTTAGAAGAAAATCAAGATAAGCATTGATATGTAAGAAAAGTTTGGGTGCAGTTAGATAAGAAATTTTTTATTAAAATATATAGATTTCAAGGAGTCATGGATTGTATAATCTTGAAATCCATAAATTTGCATCTAAAAACAAAGTCATCGCCAAAATATTGCTGTGTGGAAAAGGCAAATGGAAAGTTTCATCAAAGAGTGTATAAGGGTACTAAGTATAGGGATAACTCACAAATGAAAGAAAAGTTTGATTGTAATTCCTATGTTCTATTTTGTAGATGAATCTTAACGTCTCGACCATCATACAAGATATGTTGTTCTTGCACTTTGCACTAGTCAAATGCTACAATATCCACGTGGAGAAGATTCCTGAGATGTTCATTTCAAATTTCAACAGAGTAAATTTTTGGGCCAAATAATTCACTCATCTTTTATTACTTTACTATGCAGAGTTGAGAGAATTCTGATGAATAAAAAATAAGATAGATTATTCTTATGAATGTCACCCTTAATATTGGAGAGTGTGAAGAGAGGGCTAGAAGGAGACAAGAAGAAAAAGAAGATTCTTAAAGGGAAATATTTGATCAAAATTGGGCATGAAATGTCACCATTTTCCATAGCTGACATATAAGCAATGAAAATAGATGAAGAGAAGCATGAGAAAAAATCAGCGCTATTATTTGAGCATTATTCGACCAGGCAAGTGGGTAACATGAAATAAAGCATCAACATTTTTTGAACAATGAGACTAGCTTCGTGGTTCCATGGATTCGAACGAAGTGGTTCCAAAGAACCGGGAACAGAACCCAAGGAAGGATGGCAAGATGAGACAAGTCAGGAAGCAGCGACTAGAAGCAAACAAAGAAATAATCAAGCTAGGGAACACTCCATATTTAGGCCACTATCGGTTCAACTCTGCATAGATGTATCATAGCGCCTCCCCACCCGCCTTATTAGACTCATGTTCCGAGACGACACCGATTGCTTATGCTTTTTCGATCCGACCCTCCAACAGCCGGACCTTCGGCCAATACTTATCATTTATGACAACCCCCATACACAAAAGTGCACTAGATGGAAGAACTAAAAGTCATGTATACGTCCCCAACAAATGTAAGTGGAGACAAGATGCACCCATTGAGAAGATACATAAAAATAAAAAGAGGAAAAAAATCAAACCTATTACAAATAAAGGAGATGTTTTATGGAAGATGCATCTCAGTAAGAATAAGATGTTATTTGTTATAGAGAGAAATAATAAATCAAAGATTTGAGAAGATATTGTAAGAACTAGAAACAAATATACTTTGTGCTTAGTTCATTAAAAGATGAAATGAATTCTATTGGAAAGTGACAAGATTCTATGTGCATTATTATTGTGCATATGATGGAATATATGACAATCATTAAAAGAGATTTGGAGAAACCTTCCATATCCATACTCCTATTTGAGCCCTCTAGGGTAGATTTCCCATTTAAATATTTTGATCCATGTGGATGAGCATGTTGCCCTCCTTATTTTCAATGTTGATTGTATACTATGATTGTATACTATGATTTCCCTCATTATATTGATGATGATATATTGTGAAAAAATTAGAGTACGATTTATTGTTCATTGATGAGCAATACTTTTAGTGTGTAAGTTTGTTCAGCACTCCATGTATTAATTTTTGGGCAGGTTTGGAGCATATTTCTTGGTGTGTTTACATGTATTTGTTCTTGTATCAAAAATATTTTACTAAATTTATATTCTGAGTGATTTTGATGAAATTATAAAATCATATATAATTGGGTGGAAATGATTAGACTTGATAGAGAAAATACTTGGTGGGGATAAAGAAGTGATGGATAATCATAATATTTAACATTTCACAACTTTAGTTCACCTTCTACCATCTTATTGAGTAGTTATGGAATCCTTTTTTTTATCTGGAAATCTATAAAATTAGTAATGACAATCCCTGCACATCACGACTTTATCACCATGTTGACACAATCTTATTGAGAAGTCATGATCATTCTTAGTATAATGATGTTGAGTTAGAGAAAGAAAATGCACCAATTGAGACTATTAACAACACTATAATATTTTGTTATAGAAAGAAATTATCTCAGTAATGATCATTCCCATTTAAATGGTATTTTGTTCTATGGGAAATTTACCTTAGTCACAACATTCATTTCAACTATAACTTGTGTACACTTGATAAAATCCATTGATACATAAAAGTCATGATGTCGAACAAGCATTATGACTTCCAACTAAAAATATTGTATGAACAACTCAAAGTATTTAAGCAACACTTAAAAAAATAAAAAAAAATTAAGGGGAATTAAATTTCAAGCCAATATACACTAGAATTTCTAGGCATGCAATTCCAACACTCACTTAGAGAAAAAATTCAAGGAAAACATTACATTGGTAGCCGTTGATTTGCATTAGATGTATCTCAACACATCTTTTATGAAATCTTTCATAGTGTTAGACTAAAATGATATCTATAAATAGATTATGCACTTGTGTGTGAAGAATAGTTCTTTTTATATCATTGAATATTTATGTTAATATAATGTTGTGGAATGTTGATGGATAATAATGTATTATAGATTCATGATATATGATTTTCACTAAATCATAATTTTATGCATATCAGCCATGGTGGATAGTGATAGATATGATATGGTATGATAAGAAGAAAGTGACAACCTATCTAACCTTAACCTGTGGTATAAATATATGTATTGAAACCTAAAATAAGATAAGTTAATCATTGCAAGTATGGTGATCATGAAGCTGAAAGTACGAACATACATATGACTAATCCATTATGTATATTCTAAAAGAACTAAACTTGAGTAATGTGTGGTTAAAATAGAATGTCTAACATAAAAGTTTCACCAAAATATGTGAGTCATGAGTTTTTCATGATAGATGGTGATAGGTAAGTCATGAGACTTATGCAATAAAAGGTAACCCAATTGGTGGTGACAACTCTACAAGTCAAATTCTCTCATTTTTCATATATGAGATTCAAAAGAAGATGTATATTAATTATTATAAGTATGATACATATGAAGTTGAAAGTATAAATATATTTATTACCACTTTATCTTGTATCTTTAAGACATTTGAGATCTGAGAATGGAAGTTTATATTCAACACAATCATTACAGGTAATTAATGATTTTTCCTAAAAGAATTATATATCTAGATGACCCACGAATGAAATACTGTGTTACTTTGGTGGTGAAACACCAAATGACAACTATGTGGGGTTCATCCTTTGTAGAGATAGTTTAAGAATAATAGTCACCTTGTATGCAAAAAGGATATTTAGAAATGTTTACACTAATCTACCCTTAGTTCAACCATAAAACACAATATTGATTAGATACTAGAAAAATATCCTCACATATAAGGAAGTGAGTCAAACCTAAAGTCTAAGTATCTTTTAAAAATCTCAAGTTTATCAATTTAACTCAAATAGTAGTTGATTTACTATTGATTATTTGAACTACCAACTCAATCTCTAAAGAATTATTATCTAGATATATGTAAATTTTACTACCTATGCGACCCGAATAATTGTGGAGTCACCGACAAGTTTTTTGATGGAGATGCATGATAGGTGAACTTAAGTCATGACATGGGAAGCATCATTACTCTCTATCATTTCTTTTTTCTTTCCAAGCCTTTGCTCCACTTATTCTAATAATTTCTATCTAAATAGATATGATTTCACAAATATTCGTCAAAATCTATCAAAACATAATATTAGTAAATTCACTCTGATATAAGTACAAATACAAGCAAATGTACCAAGAAATATAATTTTATACAATGAAAAAAATAGATACATAAGGTACCAAAATGCTGTCACTTCTTTCTTACCATAATGCATAAACATATCTCATGACTTATTTATCATTGACCACCATGACTGACAAGCATTACCCTATAATACAATAAAAATACTAAATTTTAGTTTTAAATAATATTTATATCCATCAACATCCAATCAACAATATTACCACAAACATAAAGTTTATCAAATCAAATTACTATTACACAAGTATATAAACCAAATCATAGATCTAAATTTATTCAAGCATTGAAAAATAATCTGCATAAAATATTATGAGAGACATTTAATGGAATTGTAGGTTCTCATTGAAACCCTGAGTGAAGATCTAAGTCTCAAAATTACAAAAAAAAAAATATTGCACACATTCTCCTTATATTTTCACTTAATAAGGGTTGAATCATATTGCCTAGGGTTTTTGCGTGCTCTTGACTTGAAATCTAATTTTCCTCTCTTTTATTTTTTTGTGAATTTCTCAAAGTATTAATTTTATACTTGAAGTATTTATGTAATACTTTATGTTGGAAGTTACGTTACTAGCTTGAGATCACGACATTATTGTCTCATTTGAAATTTTATAGAGTAGCAAGGTTATAGTTATAATAAATTCATGACTTAAGTAACTCTCCTCTAGGGCATGATATCATATGATTAACCATGACTTTAATCTTTTCTCTCTGGAAAAAAATATTATAGAACTAGGAATGACCATGAATGTTATATTTGTTATCTAGAACATAAAGTCACAGTACTAGGAATTACTATATCATTTAGAATTGTATCACTAGACCATGAAGTCATTACTAAAAATATCATGACAAGAGCAAATACTTTCTAGAATGAAAAGACATGGCAGAAAATATTTCCATGACTCAAAATTGTAAGTATTTTAGACCAAATGGAGGGAAGGATATGTATACTAATCACATATAATTCTCCACCACACGTTAAATAATAGTCTATATGAAATATTTTGAGAAATATCTCGTGGAATTGAAGATTCTCAATAAAATCCTAAGTAAAGATCTGAGTCTCAAAAACTAATCACAAATAAATATTGCTCACATTTACATTAGATTTTCCCTAATTGGGGACTAGAATAATGCTACATAGGGTTATTGCATGTTCTTGGCTCAAAAACGAATTCATCACTCTCATATTTTTTGTGAATTTCTCTAAGTATTGATTTTATACTTCTAGATTTGTGTGATACTTTTAAGTTGGAAGTTGTTGAACTAGCTTTAGGTCATGAAAATCTTCACCCATTAGATCATTTTTAGAGTATGAAATTGTAGTTATTATAAATTCGTGACTCAAGTAACTCTCCTCTAAAGAAAAATATCATAGTGCGGGAAATACTATGACTAAAACAAATTCTCTATGGTAAACAAAGTCATAGTAATATGAATGACCACGACTTTAATCATTTCTCTCTAGAACAAAAGTTTTTAGAACTAAGAATGATCATGACTATTTCATTTAATCTCTAGAAAATAAAGTCATAATACTAGGAATGATAATATCTTTGAAATTTTTACACCAGAGCAAAAAGTCATAGAACTAAAATTGTTGTGACTAGAGTAAATACTCTCTAGAACAAAAAGTCATTACGAAAAATATTGTCATAATTATTGATTGGGCTCTCATAATAGTATTTTAGACCATAGAAGATTCCAAAAAAAAATTAACTTTTATTTTTGATTGGGTTCTCATAATGGATCTAGATTATGCTTCAACCCCCCCCCCCCCCCCCCCCCCCCCCCCCCCCCCCCCCACCCAACTTGATCTAGTGACCTCCTAGTACGTTTATTAATCTTATGTAGTCCTCTCAATGGCTTAGTAAACATATCCAGAACTTGATCTTCCAAATCAATGGATGACTTGTTATTAACACAAACCTTGGTCATCTCTTCTTGTATCATGTATATATTCTTCAATAGATTTCTAAGTAAAATTGAATGATAAATTCATGAGATCATAGCAACATACTTAACTTCACAAGTGGACAATGCCATTGTTGATAGTTTCATTGATATGCATGTGAGTGAAATATCTACTATGAAAAATTTAATTTAATAATGCTTCTTCAATTGTTGATGTCTCTACATCATTATATATACTATATCTAACAAACTTATAATCATTAAAAAGTAAACACAACGAGCCAAAATTAATTGCACATTTTAGATTGTGAAGAATTCTTTTTATAGCTTTACAATTGATCCTTATTATATATATAAATTTCATGTAGTGACTATACAATTTGACTGAATGAATGGCATAGGGAGTTATGCAAATTAGGTAACATAAACTTCTCGTCAACTTTTGAAGAATATTGAATTTCATTTTTTTTCTTTCCTCATGTTTGGACATCTTGACTCCATTTCTGTTAGGGTGCTATTTATTTTATAGTTCTCCATGTTAAAATTTTTTAGAATGTCCTTTACATAGCTTTCCAATGAAATGAATTTTCTATCTTTATTTTTCTTAACTTAAATGCCATAGTAGTGTGTCATTAGCCCCATGTTTTTCATCTCAACTTGTTTTGACATCACCTCCATGAATTTATTGAATAAGATTGGCTTACTTCCAGAAATGATCATATCATCCATTTAGAGACACATGATCAAAATATCTTCTTATATCTTGATATATAAAAATCATGCATTCAGGAATATTCGTTTAACTCATTCATTTAGAAGTACTTGCCAATTTTTCTATTCAATGTTCTACTACTTCATTTAATTTTTAAGAGCATGGACTTTTACTTCATATCATTGATGGTTATTGAATGAAAACTTCTCTTTAATAAATACATTTAAAAATCCATAAATTATATTCATTCTATATATCATCCACTTATTTTGAGTTTCCAATAAAATAATTACATTAATAGTTTCTAACAGAGCAATGGGAATGAATACCTCATAATAGTAAATTCCAAGTTTTTGACTATAACATTTAACTACTAGTCTTTCCTTGTGCCTTTCAATTTCTTCCTTAGCATTTTTCTTTGGTTTATATACTCATTTGATACTTATCATCTTGTTCCCTTTGGGAATTGAAACAAGTTGCCATGAATCATTCTTCTTGATGGACTTGATTTCTTCATCCTTCACTTCTATTCAGTTCTTCTCTTTTGTGTCTTCTTGATAACTCACTAGTTCATAATCAACACATAAAAAATTGATGCAAGATTATTATATCATTTATTTCTTCATAAAGATATCAAAGGCTTCTTGTATTTTATATAACTCTTTTGCTATGAGTCAAACATGAAGATGATGAAAGTGACTCATCTCTATGGGTAGTTCATGTCAAAGACATGGTTGGATTCATTGGCACTTGTTGGACTTTTCCATGTTGTTCTACTGGTGTCAGTCCATCCTCGAATAGTGGAGATAAATTTTCATTATCTATATGACATAAAATCTCATATTTTCATTTCAAACACCACATCTCACTTGTTCATAATACAATTATTAATAGGATTATACAAGTCGCAAGCTTTTGAATTTCCATCATAGTTGATAATGATAAAACTCACTTTTATAATCAATATTTTATTTTTCTCATTTGGTACATGAAATTAGCCATACATCATATAACTACTAAGTACAAGATATTGGTATTATGAGTTTGTTACGGTGTCAAAATTTATCATTTGTAACATGGTCCCAAAAGCTTATTGTGCAATTATCTTTTATCCAACAAAATTGCACAAGCATACAAAATATTCAATTAATAAAGTTGGTTGTAGGTCAAGATAGTGATCCCACAAAAATTGTACAAGAAATTTGACCAATCAACAATAATCTAACTATTGCTCGGGTTGAGACAATAGACTTTTATTTTTTGAAAGATACTTAAACTTTAGGGTTGTCTCACTTCCTTGTGTGTGATGATATTTTTTTAGTAAATGGGCAGTGTTGTGTTCATTCTTTAGATGAAGAGTAGATTAGTGTGATAATGCCTTAGTTCCCTTTTAGCATAAAAGGTAGATATCATTTTTAGACTGTCACTATCGAGGATGATCTCCTTGTAGTTGTGCCCTTGGCATTTCACTATCAAAACCATGCATTGTTCCATTCATAGTTCTTTTACATGTATATTTTTTTAGACAATATGTCAACTACCCTTGAAGACTACATTGGTATGTATGTCTATTCTGTGACCTCTAATTCATTAATAATTTGGAATGATATGATAATAAATTATTTGTGTTTTCAACTTCGTAAGCACCATACTTGCATCAATTAATATATATCTTCTCATGAATCTCACCTATAGAAATCATACAATAGTAAATGAATCACAGAGATGTCACCACCATATGAGACACCTCTACTTATATGTGTCCCATGTCTATCATAGCCAACAAATGACTCTTGTAATCTGGTAAAACCCATAGCTTGGACATTCTACTTAACTCCTAGATTACTTGAAATTCAATTATTCTAGAATATGCATAATATATTAGTCTTAAATATATATTTTATTTTAAACTTTATAAGTAGCATACTCAATAATTAATGTTACCTCAAACTTAGATTTTTAAAAAGTGGTTTATCTCATATACTCAAATTAGAAAGATTGTTACTTCCTTCTTATCATATCCCATGATTATCCATATCCATCACTTTCTATCATGCCCATATCTTCCATAGTAAGGGTTGTCTCATACATTTATATTAGATTAGAAGGCTTCATAAGAACCATATCTCCTATAACTTATCTATTACTATCGGTCATGGCCAACACACAAAAACCTACAATATAGTCAAAATCCTAAATTTCAATTCTAATTAGTATCTATATCCATCAATATTCAACCCACAACATTACCACTAAATTAAATGTTATACATTTATATAATCATAACACGAGTACATTGAATCAGCCTTAAATCATAATTTAGTTTGACACTAAAAAAAAATTTGTGTGAGATATTTAGAAAGGCATCTTAAGGAATTGATAGTTACCAATGATAATCCTAGTGAGTATTTGAGTCTCAAAACCTAATCCCAACCAATTTTTTGCATTTGAATTGTATTTTTCCTAATTGGAGGTTAGAAGTCGTGTTGCCTAGAGCTTTACATGCTCTTGGTTATAAATTTAATTATTCTTCTCTCCTTTTTTTTCGAAAAATATTTAGTATTACTTTTATACTTTGGGGTCCTATGTAATTTTTTAAGATATAAATCATGATGATGACTTGAAGTAATGAATTTCTTGTCTCTATGAATCTTCTATGGAGTACAAAAGTCATGATGAAAAAAATGTCATGACTCAAGTAATTCTCCTATAGAGTACAAAGTCACAATGGTAGAAATATCACTAATGAGACAATTTCTCTCTATAATGCAAAGTTCTATGACTGGGAATGGTCACGGATGAGATATTTACTCTATGTAATACAAAGTCATAATAACAAGAATTACCTTGGCTATTGTTTTTCCTTCCTAGATTACAAAGTCATGATAGTAGAAATACTACAAAAGAAGTAAATATTTTATGGAACACAAAGTCATGACAAAAAATATTGCAACAACTAATAATTACTTGGTGTTTTGGCTCAGTATCAATTAAGTTGTGGCATTAGAAAATGTCATGTCATCTTATATAGTGAGGTAACTTGGTCACCATTAATTGAAAATAAGGGCATGACCATAATTTTATTTTAGATATAGTATGGGCATGACTCCAAGAAAATGTTGTGGCCATGAAGAAAGAATACCAAAACTACTCTATAAGCTTGTGGAAAGTGAAATTAAGTAATGATATTGAAAATATCATGACTCCCCATTACTTTTCTCACCTCTAAGTTATCACTCCACTAAATTTAAAAATTTAACCCAAAATATGTATGATTTCACTAATATTGATCAAATTCTATCAAAAGAATCATTTTGTAAAATATATCTATTTAATGCTTAAATAAGTATAAACACCTCAATAATTACATGCCAAATAACTCAAAAAATATCATTACGTAGAGTGCCAAACTAGTTTTATACTAAAAGTGTTGCTCCATCCTTAGTAAAGAAACTCACTCTATCTTTTTGAAATTCATCATCAATAATAACAAGAAAAATATAGTCCAATATCAAAAAAAAAAAAGATACACAATGTATAAACGTGGAGAAGAGGCTGATGGTATGATAAGCCATGAAGATCAAAATTATTTAATGAGAACTTCACCCTAATTGGCTCAAATGGGTCAATGGATGTAGAAAGCATTTCAGAATCTCCTTTATTGCTTGTTGCCATTCTATTATAAACATAATTACATTGGATAACACATCTTGTCATTTTCCAATGTAGTTTAGAGAATCTTCAAAAGAGCTTAGTGCAAAATATATGTGCATCTATTTCTCATTACACTTTCCCAAATATCATATTCACTATCTCTCTATAATATACATTAGACTCAATTTCTTGTTGATCTCAATATCTTAATCATTTTATGCCACTCACTTGCAACATATTTATGGAGCTTCTCAAATAATTATGTGCTTCCCATCACTTTGGTCTCTATTCCTTACATTATCACATCCAAGATCTTTATGATATGATCATCAATTTTTTCTTAGGCATACATAAAAAGATATTACTTTTGGTTGAGATGGATCTCCCACAATATATCTTGTTGCTCCATATTAAATTTGAATTCCTCTTCCTTTCTTCTCATTTACTTTCTCATTTCGTGTCTCTTCTCTCCAAGTTTCTTACTATGGAACTTTGCATAGATTTTATCTTTGCCTTCAAGCACATCTTCCTATAATAGGCCTCCAACTTCATATTTTTCAAGAGGTCAAAAAATTCTTTCAATTCCTTGTCTAATTAAAGAAAAATCAAATCAGAGCAGTTATTTTTCATCAAATTTATCTAAAACTCCTTCCTTTACTTCTATGTCAACTTCAGAGAATGGTGGGACTTATTGCCCAATGCCAATTGATTGTTCCCCTTCAAAAACCATCATTTTCTTTTTATCTTTTTCAATGCACTCTTCATACCTAGCAATTTTAGAGAGGATATCCATGGGCACCATTCATCTCTATCTTCATCTGTCAGAACTTCTTCAACTCAATATATAGTCATAATCAAAAAAGAGAGAATTATTTTTCTTAAGAATTCCACCTTTTGAAAATAAAGAATTTACTTCTCCAAAATCTTCTCCAATTGGATATTATATCCTCTCACAAGGGCAAAGATCAAGATCACCATATTTTATGTGATGGTAGAGAGATGAAGAGTTACTATAAAATAGTGCATAAAAAGTATATTTAAACCTCGCTCTCCTCTACAAGTTTTATCCACACTAAGTACCCATACATACTTTTTGACAAAACTTCCAAGTCCCACTTCCATCTGTTAATATTATGGTGATACCTTGTAGTTCAATTGCATCTTTAGAGATTTGAAGCTCATACCATCCATGGTTTGTTTGACACCCTAAATACCAATCTTTTTTTGGGTGATTTGGCATGTATTTACTATTATGTTTGTATATATTTGATCTTTTATGGAAGATATTTTACTAAATATTAATTTTGAAAGAATTTGATAAATATTAGTGAAATCATAGTTATTTTGAATAAAATTAGCAAACTTGATGGAGAAAAAGATTGGAGGGAAAAAAGCAATGAAAAGTCAAGATAATTCCCATATCACAATGTGGGTACTCACTTGACCATAATTCTACAAAATCAGTCATTACAATCATTGTATGTCATGACTCTACTACTTAGTTAACACAATTATTTTACTATGCAACATATTTTTCATGGCTGTGATATTTTCTTGAAGTCATGGTCATACTATTTCTAACATAATATAGTTTCAGCATCTAAATATCTCATTATTATAATTAGTCCTACAATTTCCTACACCACACCTTATTCAATACAGAGCCAAAATACTAAATATTTTTAGGGACAAAATTATTTTTTATAGTGACATTTTGTTCTAGGAATCATTTACTCTAGTCATAACTTGTCCAACCCCATAACTTTGTGCTCTAATAAGAAAATACCAATGACTTTGTCATTCCTAATATTATAACTTTTTATTATAGAGAGTGAATACACAATCATTATTATTTCTAATACCACAATATTTTGTTAATCTCTCAACTTTGTGTTCCTGAAAAAAAAATATCTTAGTTATGGAATCCCAATATTATGACATTATGCTCTATAGGAGAGTTAGTTGAGTCACAATATTAATTGTTATTGGAACTATTATACTCTAGAGAAGATAAAATTGTGATCTCGAGTCAATACCACCACTTCTAGCTTAAAGCATCATGTATATCTCTAAATTAAATTAGTAACTCTTAAAAAAAATTCATAATAGATGAAAAGGAGAATTAGATTTTGAGTCAAGAACATGCAAAAACTTTAGGTGGAATGATTCCAACCTTTAATTAGGGGCAAATCCAAGGCGAACATGGACAAGAATTACTGGGATTAGATTTTGAAATTTAGATTCTCAATTGGGATTTCATTAGAAACTCTCAATTATATGAGATCTCTCAAAACATCTTGCACAAATTCTTCCTTAATATCATGCTAAACTAAGATTTATGGTTGAATTGATTTTTAAAAGTTTATATTTGTGTTAATGTTATTATTTAAATATTGATGGATATGTATATTAATTAGAATTGAAACTAAGAATTTTCACTCTAACATAGATTTATGTATGATGGAAGTAATGGATAGTGATAAGTAAGTCAAAGGATACACTCACATGATATGGTAAGAAGATAGTAATATCCCACTTAATCTTAACACAAACTATAAATTGATAAGTGAAAATCAGATGTTTAGATAAGTTTAATCATTATAAGTATAGTACTTACTGAGCAAAAATCATAAATATACTAATGACTATTCCATTGTGTATATTTTATAAGAACTAATAATCTAGAGTAATGAATGGTTTAAGTAGAGTTAATAACCTAGGAGTTTTACTATATTGTGTATCATGCATTAGTAGTGACAGATAGTGATAGATAAATTATGGGGCACATGTAAGAGGAGATGCTTCATATAATAATGTCAATCTTGTGAGTCAATTCTTATTATATGAATTCCATATGTGTGATTCTTAGTAAGACTTATATTAATTATCATGAGTATGTCTCTTACGAAGTTGAGAGTAAAAATATATTTCTTATCATATCATATCATATCTTTAAGATATTAAAGGTAAGATAATAGAAGTGTATATTCAAAATAATCATCAAGAAAATAACTCATTACCTAAAAAGAGAAATTGTATGAATTACCCATGAATGAAATAATGTGTGGCTTTGGTGGTGAAATATCGAGAGAAAAAAAACAACGGGAGTATTATTCAACACTCCACATACTAACATTTTTGGGAGGTTTAGATTATATTTCTTGGTGTGTTTACATGTATTTATTCTTGTTTTAGAAAATTTTACTAACTTTTTATTGAGAGAAATTATGATGAATCTTAGTGAAATCATATCTATTTGTATGATAATTATAAAACTTGGTGAAGCAAAAATTTGGATGAAAGAGAGAAGTAATGTAGAGTAATAACAATTCCAATGTTGAGACTTTAAGTTCACCGTCTATCATCTTACCAAGTAGTTATGACATCCTTTCTTGGTCTTAACTCTATAAAACCAATCATGATAATTTTTATATGTTATTACTTTATCACCAGGTTGATACAATCATTCTACTATGAAATATAATTATTGTGGCTATAATATCATCTTAGCATCACAACTATATTATCTCTTAAAAAAATTAATGATTATGATATTATTTTTACATTGCTTTAGCCTAGTACCCCACTAGTACAATCAATCATGGTAATTTTTAGCACCATAACTTATTCATTACATAGCTAAAATATTAAGCATTTAGAGTTGCAGCATTATTTTCACTTTGGCATTTCATTCCAAAAAGCTTTTACTCTGGTCATGCCTTTTTTCAGTGTCGTAACCTTATACTCTATAGAGAAATCAAAAAGTAATGGCTATTCCTAATGCAATAATCTTGGATTATATAGAGTAAATATACAGTCACAGCCATTCCTAGTGTCATGATATTTTGTTCTAGAAAAAAATTATCTTAATCATAGTCATTTCCATTATCATCAAATTTTATTCTAGAGTGATGTTACTTGAGTCACAACATTCATTAGCAACAAGAATTTTTTCCTCTGAAAAAAATCTAATGAGACATGAAAGTTGCAATCTTAAGTCATCACATTTTCCAACTAAAAGCTTACCATGAATACCCCAAAGTATTTAAGCAATACTTAAAAGAAAACAAAAGAAAAGGAGAATGAGAATTAGATTTTAAGCCAATAGTCACTACAAACCCAAGATACAACATTTAAACCCCCTACTTATGTAAATTTAAAGTAAATGTGGTAATATTTGTGATTTTTAGGTTTTGAAGCTTAGAATCATATTTGGGTTTGCATTGGGAACCCTTGTTCACATGAGATGCCTCTCAACACATCTCAAACAAAATCTTCTCCAAAATTAGGTTAAAATAAATATCAATAGTTGGGTTTTATAATTCCGTGTGATAAATATATTTTTTTATATCATTGAATATTTGTGTTGATTTTATGTTATGAAATATTAATGGATATGAATATGTTATAAAACTCAGATTTAGTGTTTTCACTATATCATATTTTTATACATGTTGTTCATGATTGATAATTATATATTAGTCATGAAACACACTCATGCGATAGAGTAAGAAAGAAGTGACAATCCTAATAATATTAATATGTGGGATAAATCTATAAGCAAAAACTTGAGGTTGAGATTAGTTTAATCTTTGCAAGTATAGTATTCACAAAGATGAAAACATGAACTTACTTATGATCAATCCATTATGTATATCCAAGAAGAACTAATCTCGAGTAATATGGAAGGTAAGTAGAAAATTTAACGTAGGAATTTCATTATAATATGGGAGTCACGAGTTAGTCATGATGAATAATAATAGGTAAGTCATGTGATATATATAAGAGGAGATGATTTGTATGGTGGTGATAATCATGCAAGTTAAATTCTTTTGTATGATTTCAATTAGTGAGATTCATAGAAAAAGATAAATTAATATTGTGAGTATAATACTTATGAGTCTAAAAGGGCAAACATAACTATTTTCATATTATCTCAAATCTTCAAGATATTAGAAGTTAGATAATAGAAATACATATTTAAAGTAATTATCAAAAGTAGTTGACAATTTTCCTAAAAGGAGTTGAAGTGTGGATGACCCATGAATGGAAAGACATGTTGTTTTCGTGGTGAAATATCATGGAAACAATTACAAGGGGAACATACTTAGTAGTGATAGTCCAAGGATGATTCCTTTCTTATATTCTAAGAGGTCACTTAGATATTTCCATACTAATATACAATTCTTTTAACGATCAAATATAATAATGACCAAATATTAAAGAAATATTTTTTACAGACAAGAAAGTGAGCTAATTCTAGAGTATAAGTATCTTAGTGAAAAAATGAACACTCAAATTTATCAACTCAACCCAAGCAGTTGTTGATTTCCAATTGATTGCTTGAACTATCAATACAATAGTGGGATTAATATATGGACTTACATATATTTTACTACTTGTACAACCTATATATTAGTGGGACACAATAAGTTTTTGGCACCATTTCTAGGGATTAATAGTTTGATTTTAGTTTATAAGTTAACTTGGGCTGACATAACTATCCTTACAAAAGTATAATTCTATTTCTAGTTGATTAAATACATTTATTGCTTAGAATTTGTTTTGTGTTTTTTTTATTTTGTGTTTTTTATTTAGTGGCCACCTAACTTACATGAGAAAAAGTTCTAGTACTGTGTTAATAACTCTGGACCCATAAATTGAGAGAAAAATGAGAGCACTCCTAAGAAAAATAGTTGAGAGAGAGCATATGCCGAGAATTAGCAGCAACAGAACCCCTCCCAAGGCAGTGAAGAATAAGCTTTCCATCAACCTAATTCTCACCATATCTTGGGTGATTATATTGGTAGCCAACTATGATAGATAACTACTCTAAAATTCGGATATAACATGGGCAAGAAAATTATTTTAAGGGTAGATGATGATTTGTCTAAAAGGAATAGATATGTGGCTGAGCCATGAATTGAATAATATGTTACTTGGGTAGTGAAATATTGATGAGGACATATATGAGAAGATCATCCTTAGAAGTGAAAATCCAAGAATAATAATCACATTTTATGTTATGAGGGTATTTGGGTATTTTTATACTAATCTATCATGGGGACGCAATCATCTTCTTTGGTAATGATAGTCCAAAGATGATTACTACCTTGTATGCCAAAAGACACTGAGACATTTTCAAACTATTCTATACTTCATTCTAACATTCAAATATAATATTGATTAAACAATAAAGAAGTCTCATCATGCATAAAAATGTGAGCCAACACAAGATTCTATCTATCTTTTTAAAAATGAAAGTTTATCTATTCAACTTGAGAAGCTATTAGTTCATTATTTGTTGATTAAAATACCTATATGATTTTTATCAAATTAATATCAAGATTTATGTCGATTTTACTATTTGTACGGCTTATATATTGTATGACTATATTAGATTAGAGATAATTTCCCCACCTCATAAAGTTGCAAAAAGTTTTTGTACTATTATTAAGGATTGATTAATTCTAATATGAATAGCTAACATGAGTTAACTTAACTATTTTTACAAAGGATAGTTCTATTTTTAATTGTTTGGATAAAATTATAATATCATTTTTTGTATTCAATTTATGTTTTATTTGGTTCTGCCTTTGTTTTTCATTTTTTTTTATTTTGTATCTACTTCGACTGCATGAGTAAAAATCTTTGGACTTAGTTAACACCTCTAGACTAAGAAATTGAGAAAACAATAAAAGTATTTCTGAGACAAAGGGTTGAGATAGAATGTATGGAATGAACTAGTAGTAATAGAGACCACTAATGTGATGAAGGACAAGCAGTCCAATAGCTCAATCCTCACTAAAACTTAGGAGATTATTGATAGCCAACTTGATGGATAACTATTATAAGATTCTGATGCAACTTATAGAAGTTAATCATTTTGAGTTAAAGCCCAACTTGATAGATATACTACAACAACATTAGTACATAAAATGATTTTGCATAATATATGAATATCCATGTTGCATTGTTCTTAGAGTTGTATGACATTGTTAAGATTTGTGGAGTTAGCCTAGATGCTATAAGATTAATTTTTTTTATTTGCATTTAGAGACAAAGCCCAAAACTTATTATAGTACTTATCTAGAGATTTGATTGAGAGTTATGATGAACTTGTGCAAGATTTTCATACTTCATAGTATATTCTACCAGTCTCAAATAACCTCTCAACTATGGAGAAAGACAAACTAATTTTGACATGATGAGCATGAGATATTATATGATGCTTATGATTAATTCAAAAAACTTTTAAGGAGATGTCCATAAAATTAATTTGAATTATAGTTTCAAGCTCAAACATTTTCAATGAACTAAACTACATGATGAGGTACATGATTGAAGCAGCCTCCGATGGTATTATCTATTTTAAGATTTAAAGAATAATAATTATGAAACTCTGAATGATTTAATATTTAGAAGGACGCAGGTCAGGGTATTAGAATTGAATAGATTAACTACTATGGAAGCCAAATTTGATGTATTTTTTTAACATGTTTTAAGCTCAAAAAGATAAATAAGTATGAAAGAATTTTTTTTTGCAATTGGAAGAAATAGTAAATTTTGACATTACATATCAAGTGGAGAAAGTTAATATTTTGTAGATCAAATAGTATGTATTCTAACCCAACAACAACACTCTCACATTCTACTATAAAAACATGAGAAATTAGAAAAGCTTGTCAATTGAGAGTTATATGACTGTGTAGTAGAACATAAGTTAATTTTATAAGAATTTTGGGAATAACTCAATTGGGTATCAATTGCAAGGAGCATCAAACTGAAATTTCAACTACCAACGGGAGTAGAATAGTTGTCACTTGAAGAAAATATACTTTTCTTGCGCACGGAGATAGAAAACAAATGATTTTCAATAGAAATTGTTGCAATGTATAGAAATGAGGCTAGAAAACTTGAATGTGATAGTAAGATCACTTAGAATCAACTTGGACAATTAGCACTGTCAATGAATGATAATAGTATGAATGGACTATCAATCGATACTAAGGATGATATAAAGAAGTGCATGTCCATTATACTCAGAAGCAACCAACAATTAGTGAGTCAAAAAGTATAAATATAAGCCAAAAGTGGAGTTGAAATAAAAGAGAATATTATGACTGGAGTAATACTGACTTTTCCAAAGTCATGGAACAACCAACCACTATGGAACAAAATTCTATGGTATTTTTTAGTGTCACAGCATCAATAGAACCTACTACCCAACTCATGCCATTAGCCATGAAAAATAAAAAGTGAAGAAGGATGAAGAGGTAAATTACCATAGTGATCATAAGATAGATGTGAAAAGAGAGACTATTTAAATACTAATCATCTCTCTTAATCTTCCTTTTCCACGATGTTTTAAATAAAGAAATATGAAGAAATAATTTGAAAGATTTCTCATTGTTTTTTTGGAAGTTGATATTATTTTTCAAAGCTTTATTTCAGATGTCAAATTATATAAAGTTCATGATAAAAAAGATTACTAGCAAGAGGAACTTAGCATCATATGAAATAGTAAATATGAAAAAGAAGTGTAGCACTATCATTAAAATATAAACTCTCGAGAAAGCTAAAGGATCCAAGAAATTTTAGATTCTATGCATTATTGGAGAGCATACTTTCTAGAAGGTACTATGTGACTTAGGATCAGAATATAAACTTGATGTCATTGCCCTAAGTGTGAAGGTTGAGCCTTAGTGTGATTACTTCAATTAATCTCTTACTTTAAATGGCTAATCATTCAATCAAGTTTCTGAATGATATTATTAAAGATGTACTGGTGAAATTAGTAAATTTATTTTTTGGTAGATTTTATTATGCTAGATATAGAGAAACACTAATATGCTTTATTGATTTTTAGAATAGATACTTTTAGTCACTAGATAGGTATTAATTGATGTCAAAATGAAAGATTCATACTTCGTATGGGCAAGAAATAAGTGAAATTTAATCTCTAAAAAAGTATGTAGAACCAAGACTATTACAAGAAAAATTACTAGAGAATGGATAGCCTCTTATGTACCATAGTAAGGCAAAAGGTGTAATTTAGATGGGAAGACTTCGTAACTAATTTTTGGCCTGAAGAAAATAAAGAAGACAATGAATTAGATGAACTTATAATTAAAAAAAATAGTGGAAGTGACATTGAAGAAGAGAACTATTATAAAGCTATGTCATTATTCAAAGTCACAACTTATGGAGATTCCAAATTAGACTATTTCAAGATGTGAAGAAAGAGACAAAAATAATGAAATTTTCAATTCAATATGGAGAAATTATTAAGAAGATTTTTGAGATTACAAAACAAGTATAAATAATGATGGAACATTTAAAAACATATAAAGATGAAGTAACTATAATAAAGAAATTCATGACTTTTAAAGATATTGTGACTTAACATGCTAGATCAATGAAGAAAGGTATAGTAGAAGACAATACTATAATAATGGAGCAACATAACCTTAAAGAGAAAGTTGTGACTTTTATGAATTCACGACTAATATCATCTAAAAAGAAATTCTACATGCCACGACTTCTTCTAATGTCATGGCATCCATAGGAGAATATCTTTAAAGGATATTCTATAAGATTACTTGATGCTACAGAAGATTTCATGAATACAAGGAAAAGAGAAAGTCTATATGGAGAAACAAACCTAAACAACAATTATGACTTAATTATGTTACCCAATTTTATTGGTTAGATAATATCCTAAAATCTTATTATCAAAGATCACTCATTAACAAATATCTCCAAGTATATAGGGTGTACAAGTATTAAATAGGATTTTCATTTAAATATCGATCCCATAAAAATTATAATTAGCAGTTTGGTCAACTAACAGTAAGATAGTACTATTTTAGTAAACAAATTAATTCAGGATTTAGGTCAAATTCTTAAATCCTAGGATTTATCCATTTATATTTATATGATGCATGTTTAATTATTTTTATTCATGTTAAGTTTGAATGCATAATGAATATTGGGGTTACTATCAAAATGTTTATTTTCCCTAATTGCATACAAGGTAGTTATCATCATTAAGTCCAGCCTAATGATGGTCCCCTTGTAGCTATCCTTTCAATATTTTACTACCAAGAAAATAAATTATTTCTACTTGAGAATTATTTATAAGTTCATATCTTTTAGGCAACTCATATATCACCATTCATTATTGTTTCATTTATCCATTATTATTCTCCAATCTTGGTAACTTATAAACTTTGAACTGATATGGTCTAAAAGTATTTTTACTTTTATCTTCGTAAGTATCATACGCGCACAATTAACATATAGTTTTCTTCAAATCTCATAAGAGAGAATCATATGAGTAAGAGAAACTCAATTGACTATGACCACTTCATGGGTTACCCTCCCTCATGTATGTCATGTTGATTACTTTTCACCATCCTCTATAATGACAATGCAACTCCCACACAAAATTGAACCCTTGGGAGAACATTCTATAAAATACTTATATATACAATTGAATGTCATGTAAAAGTATTTGTGTTTTCCGCTTCATCAGTAACATACTCAAAATGATTAACATATCATAATTTTGAGTTTTGATGTATAGGTTTTTCTCACACGTCATGGTGGGAAGTGTCATCACTACCTTCCTACTACATGTGTGAGTAAGTATGATTTACCTATCATCATCCACCACTAAAATAGACACAAATATACCAATAGTAAATCCATTCTATTCAATCAACAATTCTATTAATATTTATTCTATAATATAATTCAAACATAACAATTAACAATTAAATTATCTATACATCACATAAATCAAAACAAATAAACCTTCATAAGAATCTATGATTTAAAACCCTAATCCCATGATATTTAAATTAAATCATTGAAATCTATACCCTAGAATGGAGGTTTGAAAGTCATGCATCCAACTCTAGGGTTTAGCTTTAGTCTTGTTCTCCTTTCTTACTTGTTGATTTCTTAAGGAGTGTGAAAATCAGCCATAGTGTTGTTTTTTTACTTGGTTCAAGGTGAAAAAGAATATGAAGATAAAGATTATGATTCATATGATGGTTATCATTTCTATTAATTATTTTATATTTTATGAATTCTAGGTATATTTTAAATATAAAGTTTAGCTTTGTAATGATGTCGTGCCACTCATGCATGTGAATCACATGGTGGTAACAACTCAAAAAGTTCTTACTACCTTATGAATCACAACCACTTGTGTATGTCATATGAATTATTTTTTATCATCCTTCGCAATGATGATGTGGATCCATACTAAAGGAAAAACCCTTAGGTGAATATTATATAAATTATCCATATTAATTGAGAATAAGGTCTACTAAGACATATATAATGGAGTGAACATGTTATATTATTCATACTTTTAGCTTTGTAAGCACCATACTTATAATGATTAACATATGTTAATTTTAAGTTTTAATATGTAGGTTTATCTCATGCTTTGTGGTCAGAAGTATTGTCACTTCTTTATTACCATATATGTGAGTCTCATGGTTTATCTATCAACTACCACTTGAACAATATGCATCAACCCATCAATTGACAAAACTTTAATTCAAGTTATATTTAATTATTATTTCTTTTAATTTTTATTATATGACATAAATGAAACATATCAATTAATTATAAAACTATTTATATATCACATCAATCATATTTATAAAATCTCTAGAAATCTAATATATAAACTCTAATCTCATACTATTTTAGTATATTTTCTAAATTCAACCTAGGGAAGGAGGCTCAAGAGTCATGCCGCCCAGCTCTAAGGTTTAGCTTTTGTCTTGCATCTCTTACCTTGCTTGCGGATTCTCTAGGTAGTGTGAAATCTCTTTCCAGGGTTGTTTTTGTACCTTGACTTTAGGGTCCAGAAGTCTAAAGAAGAAGAAGAATAAATTATCAAATCTTTTCCATCTTCCTTTAATACTTCATAAATTTATCCTTTGTCCAAGTAGAAAGTTATAGCTTTGAAAAGATATCACAAGTTTGGCTTTTGTCTTTTGAGCTCGAGGTCGTGACTTTGGGAAAAGGTTGCATATTTGGACTACCTCCTAATCTTTCCAAAAAAAAAAGTTACAATGCTAGGAAGCATATGTGACTTGTTCATTTTGTTTCTATAGCATAAAGTCACAACTTTATGAATGAGTTAAGGCTTTAATCTATCTTTTATATCAAATGGGCATGAAACTAGGAATGGTTATGATTTTGATATTGATCTCTCTTGAGCATCAAATAGAAATGACACTAGGAATGGTTGTGCCTTCTATCTTCAAAATAAAAGTCTCAGCCTTTGAACTGGTCATGCTCTAGTAATATCCTCAATAACATTAGTTTACACTAGGAATGCTAATCCTAGTGTCATGGTGCTAGATAATTGAAATGGATTTGGCATAAGTAATTTTGGCTTTGTAAATTTCTATAACCCAAAAGTTGTGGCATTGAGAAAAATGTCATGACTCTAACTTGAGAATACAATGTCTTGGTAAAGATAAAGCCGTAACACTAGGAAATAGCTATTAGTATTAGCACTAATGGGGTACTTGATTACTGTGAAGTGAAATTAAAGTTGTAGTTATTTAATTATTACAAAATAAATATGGATATGACTAAGATAAGATTACAGCTAAAAAGGTATGTTACTATTGAGCAATTGTGCTCCTATAGTTATGATTTTAAGATACAGAAGATAGCAAAACAACAACACAATAAATGATATATATATCCAATCAACAATCCAACTGACAGAATCAAAAAAATGAAAGACAATAACTAGAAATAATGTGGTTCACTAGTCGCTTAGTATGACTAGCTACCTCCACCAAAAAATACTTATGCGTTACAAATTAAACCAAAAAATGTCTTACAGTATGTGCAGTGCAGAGACAGTCATGATAAATCACGCAGAGAGAGAGAGAGAGAAGAAGATGAATAGTTCCAGATCCGAAAAAATAGCAACCCAAAATATAAAAATACAAAACATTTTATTAAAAAATATTATCAATTCAATTAATTGGAGCTGGTCGGATCATCAGACTGGTCAGGCTCTGCTCCAAAAATTTTGACCTGCTGACAGGACAACGGAACCTCCATTATTGTGCTACTACTGCATCCCTGGCATCTTAATATTTCCTTTCCTACACTTACATAAAAATATTAAAATAAAAATATTAGGTTGTACAAATAGATTATCAAAAACAAATTATATATACAGCAATACCCACCTTAATTTGTTTTGCATACAGATAGAGAGACTCTCTCTATAAATAGTTAGTCCAAAAAGACTATATCTGATTTGATATGTTCAGTAAGTCAAGACAATGTCTTAACTTATTCAAAGTAACAAGTTTGATAAACATGTCAGTTGGATTATCAGACGTTGCAATCTTTTTTACTTGTACCATCTTCTCAGATCGAAGGAAATGATATCGCACATCAATGTGCTTTGTCCTCTCATGGTGTTCTTGGTCTTTTGCTAAATAGATAGCACTGAGGCTATCATAGAAAACTGTTGCAACCTCTTCATAAAGATCAAGGTCATTGAGAAAACCTTTCAGCCATATCCCTTCCTTCGCAGCTTTAGTCAGAGCCATATACTCTACTTCAGTAGAAGATAAAGTAATAGAAGATTGTAGTGTGGCTTTCCAGCTAACTGCCGAACCACATACAGTGAAGACATAACTAGTCATGGACCATCTACAGTCAACATCTCCTGCATAGTAAGAATCAAAATATTCTGCCAGCATAAATTCAGATTCATTAGCAAATATCCGACCAACATCAAAAGTCCCCTTGAGTTGCCTAAGTATCCTTTTAACAGCTTTCCAGTGCTCTTGACCAGGGTTTATCATAAACCTACTCACTACACTTACTGCTTGAGCAATATCAAGTCAGATGCACACCTAAGATACATGAGGCTCCCGACAGCACTAGAATAAGAAACCTTAGACATTTGTTCCTTGTCAAATTCAGATTGAGGACAACATTCTAATGTTAGATGGAGGTTAGAAGCAAATGGTGTGGATGGAGGCTTACAAGAAGCCATTCCAAATCTAGATAAAAGTTTCTAAATATATTGTTTCTGTGAAAGAAATAACTTTCTTTTAATTATATCTCTGAATATTTCCATACCCAAAATTTGCTTTGCTCCTCCAAGATCTTTCATATCAAATTCAAAACTGAGGAGATCTTTCAGTTCTTGAATTTCAAATTTATTTTTGGCAACAATAAGCATATCACCTACATACAATAGCAAGTAGATATATGACTCATCATTGTGCCTTTTGAAATAAACACAATAGTCATGGTCACACCTACTGTATCTATGACTAGTCATGAAATAGTTAAATCTCTTGTACCACTGACGGGGAGACTAATCAAGTCCATAAAGAAACTTCAAAAGTTTGCACACATAGGTTTCCTTACCTGATACCTCAAGACCCTCAGGCTGGCTCATGTAAATTTCTTCGTCCAGTTCTCCATGAAGAAATGTAGTTTTAACATCTAGTTGCTCAAGTTCAAGGTCCTGATGTGCCACTAATGCTAGAAGTACCCTGATTGAGGTATGTCTAACTACAAAAGAAAATATCTCATTATAATTGACATTCTCTTTCTGACTGAACCCTCTTTCAACTAGATGTGCCTTTAACTTTACACCACATGCTATAGAGGCATCATTTTTCTTCTTGAAAATCCATTTGCAAGAAATTATATTTCTCCCTTTAGGCTTAGGTACAATAAGCCAAGTATCATTCTTATGAAGAGATTCAATCTCTTCATTCATGGAAACTAACCATGACTCAAATTCAAGACATCTAACAGCATTCCTAAAGGAGGATGGTTCAGGAATATCAATCTTTTCGGCAACTTGTAAGGCAAACCCTACAAATTCATCAGAGCTGAATCTCAAAGGAGGACGTACATTCACCCTCCTTTGTCTATCCCTTGTAATGTAGTAGGGAATAGACTCTTCAGGTGCAGGTTTAGGATTAGGTTCAATAATAGACTTAACATCATTTTTATGATTAGCTATTGTTTATCTAGAGACAATAAGCAACCTTCCTGAAGCTACAGATTCAGATTTTAGCTTCAACTTAAGTTCAGCTTGAGGAACATCATGTAACTAGATAGGATAAGGTACTTATCATAAAATGACACTTTCATCAAAGGTGACACTCCTAGAGAGAATCACTCTTTTTTCAGATGGTGACCAGATACAGAATCTCTTGACTCCATCACCATATCCTACAAATATTCTTTTTCTTGCTCGTGGCTCAAGCTTACCATCATTTATATGATAGTAGGAAACACACCCGAACAGTTTCAGATTAGAATAATCCATAGATTTACCAGTCCACACCTCAAATGGAATTTTAAAATTAATTCCACTATGTGGCGATATGTTTATCAGATGTCATGTTGTATTAACAACTTCGGCCCAAAACTCATTGTCTAAGCCTGATTGAGAGAGCATACATCTTGTTCTCTCTAGAATAGTTTGGTTTATTCTTTCAGCAATGTCATTCTTCCAAGGAGTATCCCTAATAGTTTTGTGTCTCGCTATACCTTTGTCCTTGCAGAATTCCTCAAATTCAGATGAACAAAATTGTAGACCATTATCTATTTGTAATAGTTCAACCTTCTTTTGTGTTTAGTTTTTACTAAGCTAACCCACTACTTAAATTTTATAAAAGTCTCATATTTATGTTTTATCATGAATACCCATGACACCCTGGAGTAATCATCAACTAAACATAAATAAAATCGAGCACCCCCAAAAGATTTGACTCTAGAAGTACCCCTATAGTCAGCATGGATATAATCCAAAATACTATTTGTACAGTGTATGGTCTTGCCGAACTTAATTCTATGTTTCTTACCAAAAACATAATGATCACAGAAATTTAATTTACTAACTTATGACCAACAAGAAAATTAAGATCAGAGAGAATTTTCATACATTTCTCTCCCATATATGCTAGCCGCATATGCCACAGTCTAGTAAGTTTAGCTTTGTCTTTAGATGCTAGCTCTTCGGATGTTACGGCAATAGCCCTTATCAATGTGGAACCTATCAGTGTGTATAGCATTCCAACCTTCTGCCCCTTCAGTACAATATCATCTTCTCGGTGAACATTCAATGTTCCATCTCTACCACTAAATGAATATTCCTGATTATCTAGAATACCAAGAGAAATGAGATTCATTGTCATCTCAGGGACATGTCTCACATTTGAAAGTGAGACTATTCGGTCATCCCAAGTTCTCGGTTTGACTATGTCGATTCCAACCTCCTTACATGGTTGGCTGTTCCCCACCACAGCATGGCCAGCTTCCTTCATGTCATATTTACTGAACCACTCTAAGTGAGTGCTTATATGGAAGGAAGCCCCAGTATCTAGGAACCAAGAATCAGATCTTGCGATTGTTGTGGAGGTTACCAGCACAAGGTCTTCTCCATCATCCAGATAATCAAAGGTCGCAATATGAGCAGGTAAGGGATTAGGCTAACCTTGCTGTTCCAACCTTGCTCTCTTCTTTGGGCATTCAATTTTCCAATGCCCTTTCTGTTTACAGTAGTGACAAGTGTCACCCTCCTTTGACCTCTTATGAAGTCTATTTCTCTTCTTCTTGAATGGAATAGGTTGTGGCTCATGTTTGTCACCACCAATCCAGCAAGATGTTGTTCAAGTCATTCAACCACAGCCTTCTACCTCATCTCTCTAGAGTATAGGGCAGCCTGAACATCTTCTAATGTAATCTCTTCTTTTCCCATAATGAGAGAATAGACAAAATTCTCATAGGAAGGAGGAAGAGAGACTAAGAGTAGAAGTGCAGCATCATCATCTTCCACCTTAGCATCCACACATTTAAGGTCCATGAGGATGTTGTTTAAATCATTCAGATACTTCTTCAAAGAGGTTCCCTCTTGCATCCTCGGTGTGAATAGCCTCCTCTTCAATAGAATCTTGTTCATCAGTGATCTAGTCATGTACAGTGACTCAAGCTTGAGCCACAGTTCTGCAGTAGATTCCTCATCTGCTACCTCATTAATGACTTCATTCGAAAAGCTTAACAGAATGGTGGAGTGAACCTTTTCTTCAATTCTCCAAGCCTCAGCCTCAGTTATTCCAAGAGTAGTAGCAGTATGAGGACCGAAGCCTTGAACCAGAGGACTCCAAATATCAAAATTATTTAAATGTGCTCGCATTTTAATCTACCACATACAAACCCATTTTTGCCATTAAATTTCTAGATCGTAGTGTTTAGGGTTCCATCCATTTCAACAGCTAATCATTTGTACATAAAAAATCACAAATCCAATAGCACAATTGCTCGAAAGTCTTTGAAACCTGCTCTAATAAACAATTTTTTGGAAATTGCTCTCCCACAATTATGATTTTAAGATACAAATGATAGAAAAACAATAACACAACAAATAATATATATATCCAATCAATAATCCAACCATAGAAAAATCGAAAAAATGAAAGACAGAAACCAGAAATAATATGGTTCGCTAGTCGCGTAGTATGACTAGCTACATCCACCAGAAAATGCTTATGCGTTACAGTTTAAACCAAAAAAAATGTCTTACAGTATGTGCAGCATAGAGACAGTCACGATAAATCATGCAGAGAGAGAGAGAAGATGATGAAAAGTTTTGGATCTGAAAAAATAGCAACCCAAAAAATAAAAATACAAAACATTTTATTAGGAAACATTCTTGGTTCAATTAACTGGAGTGGGTCGGATCATCGGGCGGGTCAGGCTCTGCTCCAAAAATTTCGTTCTGTTGACCAGACAATGGGACCTCCGTTATTGTGCTACTACTGCATTCCCGACATCTTAATATTTCCTTTCCTGCACTTATATGAAAATATTAAAACATAAATATTTGGTTATATAAATAGATTATCAAAAACAAATTATATATACATCAGTTACATAATTGAAAGATTGTGCTAATGAGTGAGTTTAAAATGGTGTACAAAGATTATCATGACTAAATATATTAAAATTTTTTATATGTGCATATATCGTGATTATGCTGAATGCAAGATCAATGGATTCTGTAGAACATAATACAACATCACAAGGAACAATAAGAACATAACACAACCACAACCACAACAAAGATCAGATTTAACATGGTGCACAAGTTTTTCAATACGACTAGCTGTGTCCACTAAAAAAATATGTAGTGCTTGCAGATTTATTTATCCTAAATGTTTTAATACATAATTGAGAGAGAAAAGAAGAATAAAGCATACATTTTCAATTATGGATACAACACACACACACACACACACACACACACACATATATATATATATATATTATAATTAGGGTTCTATATAAAATAGAAACAAGTTGGATCTTTAGAGAGGATGAGGTTATGCTCCAAAAATTCTTCTGACCCACTAACTCGACAGTGGGACCTTTGTTATTGTCCCAATGCTACATATACAATCTCTCAACAAATTAGTACCTATACCTATAAATAAAATAGAGAAACGAAGTAGAGGATTAAGGAAACAAATAACAAAACAAATTATATAATAAAAATACATATGGGTTTGGCCAAGAATCATCACCAAAACTACTTGATAAATAACACACACTATCAAATCACAAATTATTTCAAAAAAACATGATTTTATGATTATTAATCAAAATCAACCAAAACTCAAAAAGTTATGAAATAAATCCAATTATGACTTATTTTTGTGCTTACATGTTATCTATTATCACCACAAATACACAAGGTTATTTGATATTACATATATATATATATATATATATCAAATAAACTCATATATTAAAACTATTGCTCATATCTAATCAATAACTACCCCTCGATAACATAAAATCTTTCATCATTAATCACAATTGATTACATCACCACAATATAGAAGTAAACAAAAATTATAAATTAAAGAGTCAAGGGAGGTAGGCAATATTATTTCTTTCTATGATTAAACTCTTAAAAGGAAAAATCTACTCTAGAGTACACAAATGATAACATAGAAGTGGATTGTCTCTTCGAATCTCTCTTCTAGGTAGCTACTCAATCTAATATCTTCGCCAAAATATCATACAAAACATCTTAACTTTTCCTAATGGAGTTTAGTATATACTTAATGAATCCCATTATAAAATACAACTTCTTTTGATTCACAATGTATTTTTCTAATTCTTATTTCTACCAGCTATCATGACATTGCATGTCATTTTTATTCATTTCATCTCTTTTTTCTACTATTTTCTTAAAATTTATTGTGATGTTGTACAACCTCCCAAATGATTCAACAATATTTATCAATTTGATCTCTACTTATTTCATCCCCTCTTCAAAAACTTTGTAGATTTTACTTCAAATTTTTCTGGGTCATGATGAATAATATCTATTTATTTAGATGTATTTTCTAAATTGTATCACTTATTACATCTTCTTCCACTACTATTATATGTAGGGATTAAATCACATTTTGTAGGAATTCCTTAGTTTCTTTGGCATCCATTTGCATATTCTCTAAAATATTAAAAATAATGCCCAACGTACCTCATTGTGCAGCTAAGGAATGCTTGATGCAGGCTTCCTCTTTGTTTCACCTTCTATTGCTTTTTTCCATATCTTATATATTAGCTCTAGTGAAGAATGGTCATTCGTCTCAATTTTTTGGTAGTTCTTCCCCTTTGAGAATTGACTTATTTTTCTTTCTATTTTTTTCAAGCCTCTTTTTAATGTTCAACAATGTTACAAAAGACATTATCAAACAACTTGAATCAGCTTGTTCATCTTAGGGACTCACTCGGCTAGACATCATAAAGTAATCAATTATGTGTAAATTATTTGGCGAGAAAATACACCTTTAGGGAAACTAACAATCAACTTGTCAAGAATCTTCCAAATTTCAAATCTATAATTAATTAGGATAGCATACAATAAGATTGCTTTTTCTAGATTAATCATCAAGATACAAAGTAATGATAATATAAATTATCATATTAAATACAACTAAACTTTACTCACCTTTTTGAGTTCTTCCTGGATCAAGTATCTATATGGATTTTTCGAAGTCAATATCTAGTTACCATTTCTATATATCAACAAGATAGTATTTACTAGAAAATCAACTTGCCTATGAAGGTATTTAAAAGTTATACTATTTTTGACTCCTTGGAATCTAAACAACTTATTTCTTATCTCCCTATCAAATCATACCCAAATACCTTTAATATAGCATGTTTTATTTCATCTATCCTCCAACATAATATAGAATTTTTTTGCAAAGGAAGCATTATCCCATTCTTTATGTATTTAAAATAATAACCAATTCTTCTTCTCAATAATATTCTTAAAAGGAGAGAAGAATTTGCTAAACTCTCTTTCTCCAATAAAGTTTTTCTTTTCAAGAACCAAATTCATCCATTGTTATCCTTTCTCTATACAAAAATCACCATGGGTGTCATGGCTTTGGGTGAACTTTCCATGGTGTTGAATCTCTATCACTACCCTATTTCCTTATACGTCATTTCTATATCCATTTTCTTTGAAGATATTTTCTCTTTCATCATCAAATTAATTAAATTAGAAGATTTAGGGTTATTTCATCACAATGTCGAGAGAAAAATAGAATAATAACGAAGGATTTCTAAGGTTTAGTATTTTAGTTGTGATCTAATTAATAATCGCCTCAACTTTGAAAGCTTTCTTTTCTTTTTTTAATTGAAAATCTATAGTGATGTGCCAAATTGTTACATCAAAGTTGTGGTACTAGATCACAACCATGACTTTGCCATTTTGTTTTTGATGATGTTTTTATTTCAATAACACCAAAGTCATAGTTCATGGGTATTACCATGACTTTTTCATTAAACTTTTGATGTATATTTTATTTTTATAACACAAAAGTCATGGCCTTGAAAAATGGTTGTGCCTTTATAATTAAGTTTTTAATGGTCAATTTATTTGTATAATACCAAAGTTGTGGTACAAGAAAATGGTTATGGCTTTAGGGTTAAAGAATCAAAATAGTTGTTGGTTTGAATATGTTATTCTTTCCGTGTGGAGGTTTTAAGTATAGTTATATCATTGTGATGATTAATTTACAACAAAAACAACTTTATCATAAAAAACTCTTAGGTTTCCTCCCAAGTACTATTATGTTTAATATCCTTAGCTAGACCATCAATAACTTATCTCCTCCATCAAAAATCTTAGCTATCTAAGATTTTTTTTTTATATAATTTTTTATCTCTTTCCTTCTTATACTTTTAGTATCAATCATTGATGTTGGATAAATAATCATCTCTTTGAAATCATCTACAAGGATAGTTGGGATAGACCACTTCTTCTTTATTTTCCCCTCTCCATGACATTGTGAAATGTCACGACCTTTTCAACTTCTTATTTGTAGTTCTCCTCATTACTTTTTTCTATATTTGCAACTAAAACTTCTTTATTAGTCTCTTCTTCTTGTATAATTAATAATGTATCTCCTATTATTATTTTGGTTCTTAACCTCGATTTATCTCCATATTAACCACTAAAACTTATACTGAAGCACTTTCATCATAGTTTTCGATATCATAAACTTCCTCTATATTAGCCACTAAAAATTTTGATACAACACTTTCTTCAAACAAATCCCATTTTAGTATCTTCAATACTCTTCTTCACATGTCTCATCTACTCTTCTTCTACTTCAAGGCTCAAGCACTCTTCTTAAAACTTTTAGCAGTTGGGTATGTATGTCATCACATGAATATTAAGAATTGGATGCAGATTATTAAATATACTCCTTTCATGCCTCCTAGATCTCATATCTCTATAACTCACTATTGGATGATAATAGAGTTGATTTGGGTTACATTGAGATGTTAAATAGAAGTCACTATTTGGTGAATAGTATGCCTCGTCATATTGAGAATTTGGATTGTTCTCACTTATTCCTCATCTCATTTCTTTCTCTAATGATAATTGATTGAATCATTTTTTTGCTTTAACTCCTTAAGAAATATAAAGAATTTATTCAAATGATTGGATGTATATGATCTTTTGATTTATCATTTTCTAGGTCATGAGATGTTTGTTCAGTCCAAGATTTTTACTCTATTGATTGGTAGGCTAAAAAATAGAAAAGAAAACAAACATATAAAATACTAGGCATGACATTTCAGTAATTCAAATGGAAAAATACACAATTTATTACATCTGAGAAAATTATCAAAAGAGTGTTATCAAATCTACTAAAAAAATTATCACTCTAGGATAATTATATCAACTCATAAATACTAGCCATATTAAGCAATCCCTTGCAGCGATATCAAAAACTTATTGTGACTTGATTATATTTCCTAATTTTATTGGTTAGATAGTATCCTAACTTTTTATTAAGGGTCTATTATCAACAACGATTTATAAGTATGCAAGTTGTATAAGTAGTAAAGAGAATTTTCATCCACATATCAATCTCACATTAATTTAATTAGTAGTTTGATTAACTTGAGATAATAGAATTCTAGTAGAGAAGATAATTAGGGATTTAGGTATAACCCTTTGATCCTAGGGTTTGTCCACTTGATTCATTTGATGCATGTTTCAATAATTTAAATTTTACTAGTCACTATCATACATAGTGATGCTGAAACTCCCACAATAAAAGGAGAACTCTTAGTAGAATATTCAATAAATCATCCACATTAAATGAGGATCAATTTTTCTAATATATATATATAATAGAGTGAAATATAAAATAATTTATTATTTTGGCTTCATGAACATCATACTTGCAATAATTAATATATCTCAATTTTATGTTTTAACATATAGGCATCTCACGCATTGTGGAAGAATGGAATATCACATCCTTCATATCATATATGCTAGTGAGCCTCATAATTTTTTTATTATCTTTCACCATGAGAAAATGAACCAAACATACCAATAGCCAAAACTCTTATTCAAGTTTTATTTAATCATCATTTCTATTAATTTTTATTCTATGCTATAAATCAAACATATCAATTAATTATAAAACTATAAATGCATCACATCAATAATAATTAGAAAAAACCTAGAAAATTAAAATACAAAGCCCAAGGTTGTCACATTATTCAAACTCACGTGGATCTTCTAGAGAGTGCGAAAATTCTTTCTAAGGTTGTTGATGTGCCTTGAATTTAGGGTCCAAAAGTATGAAGAAGAAGGATAATAAATTACAAAACCTCTCCCCTCTTTTTTTATACTTTATAAATTTGCCTTTTGTCCGAGTAGAAAGACATGACTTTGGAAAGATTTTGTGACTTTGGCCTTTGTCTCTTGAGCTCGAAGTCAAATCTTTAGGAAAATGCCATGACTTTGGATGATCTCCAAATCTTTCTATGACATTTATTTATAATGATGGGAAGTATCCGCAACTTATGCATTTTTTTCCTTTATAGCAATTAGTCAAGGCTTTGTGAATGAGTCATAGCTTTGGTATATCTTTTGTATCAAATGAACATGCCATTGGGAATGGCAATGGATTTGAACTTGATCTCTCTTGAGCATCAAATGGTTATCACACTAGGAATGAAAATAGCTTTGCCTTTAGTTTTGTTGGCAAACATCATAGCCTTAGAAGTGGAAGTGCTTGAGCAATTTTCTTTATAATATTATGTAACCAAAAGTCATGGTGCAAGATGATTGTTGTGGCTTTGACTTGAGTAATTTTGGCTTTATAACTTCTTATAACCCTAAATTCATGACTTTGAAAAAAGGTCACGACTCTGACATAAAAATACAAGTCTTGATAAAGATAAACCACAACTTTAGGAAGTTGTCATGAATTTTAGAACTAGTGGGGTACATGAAACGAATATCATAGCCAATTAATTATTATGAGATAAATTTGGATGCGACTCCTAGATAATATCACAAAGAAAATAATGTGTTGTATAGTTAAAGTATCATGCTAATGAGAGAGTAGAGTCATGTTAGCATACAAAGATTATCATAATTAAATACATAGATTTTTGGCTAAGAATAGATACTAAAACTACTCGATGAATCACATATACTACCGTATCACTAATTATCTCCAAAATTAAATAATTTCATGACTATTCATCAAAATCCACCAAAATATTAAAGTCATTAAATTGGTCCAATTATGGCTCATCCCCATGCTCGTGCATCGTCTATTATCACATCAAATACATAGAAATATTTGATATTTTACATACTAAATAGCCATCTTGGGTGAATTTCCCATTTAAAAATATTGATCCTCATGGTGGTCATGCTACCCTTTTTTTCTCCATGTTGAGATGTTATATATTTGTTTTTCTTGATATATTATATCTCTTTTTGTTTTGTTGATTTTTATGATGTATTTGAAAAATGAAGAAAGATTCATTTCTCGAGGATGAGTAATATGTTTAGTGTGTGAGGTTGTTTGAAATTCCACATACCAACTTTTTTGGGTGGTTTGGCATGTATTTGATATTATGCTTGTATATATTTGAGTATTTACGGGAGAAATTTTTCTAAATATCTATTTTTAGAAAATTTGATGAATGTCATTGAAATTAGGTAAAATCGATAGACTTGGTGGAGCGAATGCTTGGAGGGGAGAGAAACAATAAAGAATTATGATATTTTTCATGTAATAACTTAGGTAGACCTTCCACGATCTTACTGAGTAGTTTCAGTATTTTTTATTAGTCATAATTCTATAAAACTACTTGTGGTAATCTTTGTATATTATAACTCTACCACCAAGTTAATATTAATTTTTCACTATGCAATGTAATCTTTTTGGCCGTGATATTTTTCTTGACTCATATTTTCACTACTTCTAAAATAAAAATAACAATAATATTGATTTCATAACATGATAGCTAAGTACACCATTAGTACAATTAGTCATGATATTTTCTAGTATAATAACTTATTTAAAATAGAGACAAAATACCTATTTTTTTGAGTGATGGTATTAATTTGTATTGTGTCATTTTTTTCTGGAGAGTATGTACTCTTGTCATGGCTTTTAAAATACTATGACTTCATGCTCTAGAGAGAAACCACCAAATATGTATTCATTCCTAGTGGCATACCTTTGTTTTACTAAGAGTACATGCATTAGTCACAATCATTTCCAAGGCTATGAAATTTTGCTCCATAGTGAAAAGATCATGTCACAAGCATTTCTAGTGCTATGACTTTGTATTCTAGAAAGAATTTGTCTCAATCACAACATTCTTAGTGCCATGACATCATGATCTTGAGGAGACTTACTTGAGTTGTAGCTTTAGTGCACTTTGGTACTCTAAAGAATATTTGATGAGATAATAAAGTCATGACCTCAAACAAATACTATAACATTCAGCATAAAGTACATGTAGATCTACAAAGTATAACAACAATGCTTAAAAAATCATAAGAGAGGAAAAAAGAAATTGGATTTCGAACCAAACGCATGCAAAACCCTTAGGTAGCACAATTCCATCCCCTAATTAGGGATGAATCCAAGGTGAACATGAACATAAATTATTTGCATTAGGTTCTAAAACATAGATCATTAATTGAGCTTTCAGTTGGAAATCGCTATTCCATTAGATACCTCTCAAAATATCTCATATGAATTCTTTCTTAGTGTCAAGCTAAATTAAGATCTAGGATTAGTAAAATATACTAATGTGTGATGAATATATGATTTCATACAATTTATGTTTATGTTAATATTTTTATTTAGATATTGATGGATATGAATGTTAATTAAAATTGAAACTTAATGTTTCATTATAATATAGGTTTATGCATGTCAGCCATAATGAATTGTGATAGGTAAGTCATAATACACACTCACAATATATGGTGAGAAGGAAGTGATAGCCTTTCATTTTTTATTTATGAGATAAACCTATGTGTGAATACCCAAGTTATGTAAGTTTAATCATTATAAGTATGATACTTATGGATTTGAAAAATAAAGTACTAATGACCAATCCAATGTGAATATAATAAAAGAATTGACATTTAGTGGTGTGGGAATTAAGTAAAATATCTAATCTAGAAATTTCACCAAAGTGTAGGAGTCATGTGTTGGTAATGGTGGATGATGACAAATAAATCATAGAGCACATGCAATAGTAGGTGTTCTTTAATAGTTTGGTTGATCAATAATAAACTAATAGTAGTAATAATTGAATAGATATATTTGGTCGTTGGGAATATATTCTAACTCTAGGATTGGCATAAGTACTTGAACTAATGGTTGATCAACAATGGATGATGTTTCTTAGTATTTGATTCATATTATGTTTGAAAATACCCATGTGCCCTCTTGACATACAAGGTGTCCATCATCCATTGGATTATCACTGCCAAGGATGATCCACTGATAATTGTCCAATTGGTATTTCAACACCAAAACAACATGTTGATTTGTCCATGAGTCATTAACTTGTTTACTCCTTTCATGAAATATGTCAAATATCCTTGATGATTACTTCAAGTATGTCTACCTATTCTCTAACATCTAATTATCTCAATGACTTAAAATAATTTGGTACTAAAATCATTTGTATTTTGATTTTGTGGGTGGCATAATCACAACAATTAAATTTATATCTTCTTAAGAAATTTATCCATGGAAGTCATAGAAATAAAAATGATTCACATGGTCGTCACTACCATATGAGTCTCTCCCACTTGCATGTGCCCCATGACAAGCCTCTCACTATCTACCATTTCCAACACATGACTCCCAAATAATGTTGAAACTTTTAGGTGAGTCATTCTACGTAACTCTTACATTACTCTAAGGTTCGTTCCCCTTGATAGTGCATAATGGATTAGTTTTTAATATGTGTATACTTAGGAATTCCACATGTTTGATTATTCCACCATTAAGATTAGAAAGATTTTTAGTAAAAATTTCTTTTATTCAAACTACATGAGTCTGTCTCATGATATATCTGCCACCATCAACCATGACCAATACACAAATAGATATCTATCAACATCCGAATATCAACCCTAATTTGAGGTTCTCAAGAGCACTAATATCTATCAACATCCAAATACAATATAAACCAAGCATAAACACATTAATTCACTTTTTAATTACAACATGATTAATTAAGCAACCCTAGAATTTAATTTAGTTAAACATTGGGTTAAAATTGCAAAAGATGTGCAAGAAGTCATATTATTGATTCTAGGGTTCATAATGAATGCCCAAACTAATATTCAAGATGAAAATCTTAAATCCAATCAATTTTGCTTGTTAATTTCTTTGGATTTGTCACTAATTGAAGTTGAGGTCATGGTGCCTAGACTTGAAATGTGTAGTGATATTTTGATCCTCTCCTCTCTATTTATTTTTTTTTATCAATTTCTCTATGTATATCTTTTATACTTTGGGAATCTATGTGATAGTTTAAGTTAGATATCATGGCACAAAGTTGAGGTCATGATTATCATTTCTTTAAACCATAAAAAAACACAATTATCAAAATGCTATGAATGGTCATGATTGATACTTATAATCTCTATAACACAAAATCATAGTATTATGAATTGGTCATAGCTTTAGTCTTGGCTTTGTGAAAAAAATAGTGGCATTGAGATTACCACAACTGAGTAGAATTTTCTCTATAACACAAAGTTGTGGCACAAAAAATTATACATAGTTTTACTGTTGACTTTATTTAAAAAATAATTCAATACTATGAATGTCATGATTAAGTCAAATGTTCTTTATATTATAAAGTTATAGTGCTAGATACTATCATGATTTTTTTAATTTCTCTCAATAGCACAAAGTTGTGGCATTGGAAAAAGCCACGACCATAATAATTTCTTTTTGGAACAAAAACTCACCGCAAAAAATGATGTCATGTCCTACATCTCTTGGTATTTTAGCTCTATTTGAATAATTCAACTCTAGAATGTATAATGCCTATACTTATACCAAATAGGTACTAGCTACCACAATATTAAAATAATATTGAGTCTAAATATAGATTTAAAGATAGTGTGGAAGTGACTTCAAAAAGTTATTATGACTATTATAATTTTAGTACATGGTGAAATGTTTATGTTAACTTGGTGGTAAAGTAAAAGTGTATACATAATTCTGTGACTATTTGGGTAGAGTTACAACCAAAAAAAAAATATCACAACAACATAAGGCTAATATAGTGGATATATATAAGTTATGATAAACTAATTATCATGTTTCTCTATTACTTTTCTTTCTTATAAGTCTTTATCCATCAAGTCTACTAATTTCATTCATTTTTTTTTAATTTTACTAATATATATCACTTCTTATTTAAAATAAGAATTTTGTGAAATTTTTTAATAACCACTATTATTCATGTAAATATTTTATATTTTACTACTTAAATAACAACATTTATTTGATATTTTCAATATCAAACAAACTCTCAAACTACAAGTATTATTTCTCCCCAAACAATGAATCTCTCTTCAAACATCCATAGCAAGAAAAAAATATATCTATGATAACTATGACTAGATTTGAGTGTCATGGTGAGCTTTTATTTTGGTAATAGGATTCAATGTTTTGAAATTTGTTAGGGTGGATGGTTTGTGTTGTGAAGTACTTATTCATCACACAATGCAAAAAATATATATATTGGGTTGCATCTCAAGAAGTAATATTTTTGACATCCATAGTTAATCCATCTTTAGATCTTCACTATATCTAAAACTTCAATCATCCAAGATAGATTCTCAATGTAATCTTTTTGTTCGGCTTGTATTTTTAATTTCTTATTCATAATTATCATTTCTTCATAAAGTTATTCATCCATGGATACCACCTTTTTGGGAAATGCTATGACATTATTGCCTAAGGCTTTGCAACTTGTTGAGTGCTCATGGCTTATGGAATATCTTCCTAGATCATATTAGTCATACATTTGTCTCCTGCCATGACTTTGGTCATTGGTTCTATAGTAAAAGTCATAACATTCATTGAAGTCATGACTTCCTTCATCACACTTTATATTCTTTCTCATTTTCTATGATTGTTTCACTATTTTCGTTTCAGCCTTACCTTTATTCTCCATCATGTCAATGATTAGCTGTGGCTTTTCTTTTACTTATATTTTCCATTTTCAACTCTAGAGTCTCCTCAATAGTTGTTGCATTTTTTTGCATATATATCTTTGTATTTTTTACTTCTTCTTTTGCATCTTTGAAGTTATATAATTTGAAGTCCCATGAAGTAATGATATTAAAGAAAGCCATCATTTCATAGCAGTCTTCATCTTCATTTTCATATTCTATTTCATGCCATGGTTCAGATTCTTCATAATTTTCTCAATCTTTTCATTCCAACAATCTTCTATGTATTCTTTCCATCTAAAAACTATGTTGTCTCATAAAGGTGCATAAAAACCTATAAAATTTCTAACAATCTTAATCAATAAAATCTAGATTCTACATATTCTTATAAAGGTTGAGCTCTACTTGCTATTTATCTACTCGAAATATGAATTTTCCCTTCTTAATATCAATCAAAAGCCATCGAGTGGCTAAAAATAGTCATCCCAAATCATTAATCTTCCTCTTTGTCAAGAAAAACAAAATCACTAGAAAAATTAAAATAGTCCACTCTCACCAAAATATTTTCAATTACTCCACTTGAAAATTTGATGGAATGAATGACCATTAGAAGGGAGATGGATGTTGGAGTTATCTCACTAAAGGTTAATCTTTGTACTATGGATAGTGGCATAAAGAGCACGCTTGATCTCAAGTCACATAAAGCTATCTAAAAAACATGCTCCCCGATTATGCATGGAATAGTAAAACTTTTTGGATCTTTAAACTTTCTTGGATATTTACATTGGATGATGACATTACACTTCTTCATCATATTTATTATCTCATAACTCTAACCCATTATCACTATTTATTATGTCTTTCTTTAACTTTATATAATTTTACATTTTAGCTAATGCTTCAATAAATATAATATACACCTCCAACTTTCAAAAAATATTTAAAAACTTCTCGAATTGCTTGTTCATCTTTTCCCTTCTAAATCATTGTGAAAATAAAAGATTTAAAGAGAAAACATTATTTTGGCATGTTATATCTTTTCCTCTTTCTCTTCTTCTTCATTTAATTATGTTGGCAGCAAGAATTGGGCTCATGATTCTAGTGATGCCACAATTATGGTAAATATCGTGGCTTGTTGTGTCATGGCACTGAAAGATGTTGCAAGTTTTTCTAGTTCATTTAAGGATGGTGTCATTACTTTAAAAAATGTTACAACTTATTTATTTAGCTTGCTATTCTTCTTCCATTTTAAATTATTTCCCCTCTACTTTCTTGATGCTTCTCAGTATAATCGATAAGTATTTTCTTAGATTTGTCTTGATATCACTGGGTAATCTACTCTCATTTTTCTATTCCATGA
Organism: Sapria himalayana; assembly: GCA_029783825.1. Taxonomy (NCBI): domain Eukaryota; kingdom Viridiplantae; phylum Streptophyta; class Magnoliopsida; order Malpighiales; family Rafflesiaceae; genus Sapria; species Sapria himalayana. The sequence goes on from JAREIK010000238.1 coordinate 198,611, forward strand.
AAAGTATAAGTTATCCAAGTTTATTCTTAATAATTTTTATTACAGTATTTGTGTGTTCTATTCTATTTCAATTTGTTTCAATTGAGAATCTTGAAGACCATTTCTTCTCTTTATTTCAATGAGTATGGTTATAACATTATCTTCAAGCATCAGCTCTTTAACTACTTTTAGATGAATATAGTTGGAGTTTGATTCTCCTTAATTTGATATTCTATCAAATTATTCCTAAAATTATTTTGATATTGACCTAGGTTTTACAATATATTTATAGGGTTCTTATATGAAAGGTTTTCATGGTTTTGCAAGTTGATTCTCAATAATTTTACAATATATTTATAGGGTTCTTCAAATGTATTAAGCATTGGTTCATTTCAATGAACAAATGCTAGAATGTGTTTCCTTCTCTTTTTAGATTTGTTGAACTTCAATTTGTTGTAGTTTCTTGTGATACATTGCTTACAAAAGTGAACAATTAATCAATTTGAGCCTAGGAATAGTTTACCTTTAGAGAGAATCTTTATTCCTTATTCTGACATGTGGAACACTTTTTTGTTTAGCATTATTTTTGACTCTTCATGTATCATTTCTTCATCAAGCATGTATAGATTTGAAGTTACCTTTTATGCCTTTATAACAACAAGCACTCCTTTGATAGATTTTACTATATTTTTAATAACAATTTTGTATTTAGATCATCTATTTTTCCTATAACCAATAAATTTTTATTCAGACCTTTCATATCTCGTACCACTTGGATAGACTAAATAAAACTATCATGCATCTTAATTTTGACAGTACCACTACCAATGATATCAAATTAATGGTCATCTCTCAAATACACAGATCCTCTTGAGATTGATTTACTTGTGGAAACATTCTTACCCAGAGGGCTTGTAGTTAGTGATTGTTGAATCTAGAATCTACACATCAGCAAATCTCTTATTGTCCATAATAGTTGATGCTTTGCTACAAAGAAATTCCTTATTTTCCATATAACTAACAACTAATCCTTCATCATTTCATGCCTTGGGTACATTTATCTCATTATTTCATGCTAATAACAAATCACTTATCCTCTTTTCATAATTATAGAATTTTACTTCATCTTCTTTGATCTTGTTCTTTTGTAGCTCTCAGTGAGATAACAACTGTTGATCTTACTTTTTCATAAATAAAGTTTCTACTTGCTACAAGTTTGCAAGTCTATTCTTTTTGTTCTTGTACCCTTGTTCTTCTTTAATCACATAAGAGGTCATTGTGTCTAAGACTAAACTTGTGACATTATTTACTCAACATCATCAATTATGAAATCATGGTATTCATAGTATTGATGTGATGTCACAGTAGCAAGTTCTGCCACTATGATGATTTAAAGCATCATTTTCAAGAAGATTTTATTGTTGAGTGATGTGACCTCAAATGATTTATATGTATATCTTATATCTTTCTTTATCACCTTATTTTCCATGATACTTGACAAAAATGAATCTTTCAATGCTTAGCGTAATTCACCAATAGCATTGTCATCCATTTTCTACCACTTGTATCTTCTATATTTGTGGGCCAAGTGTCAATTACTTCTAAGTAATTATCCTTTCCAAATATTATTGTTATATTTAATTTTCTGAATGATAAATTATTCCAAATAATTTTTTCAATTTTGAACTTTGTCATCATAGTTTATATCCCAAGTGTGAATATCATTGGGATCAATTTCATTGTTCCAAGTGAATAGTAACGATATGGGTAGATACTAGAAAGAAAAATGCTTGTATATAATTGCATACGTGAACTTCTCCCACTATCAAAAAAATGTATGATACCACTATTAAGAAATTGATCATGATAGAGTTGAACCAAAAAATAAATAAACATTAAAAAAATAGAGGAAATAAAAATGAACACCAAAATTTTTAACAACAAGAGTAGAGACATTTAATAATGTATGAGAATACAATCTATATTGTAATATAAAATTATAATAATAATTAATCTCTCATGTAATAGGAGAAAAAAGAATATGAAAAACTTAGAATAAATTAATACTTCAAACAAAATGTATTTCTAATAATCTTTCAACTATAGCTTACAACTCTCACTTCTAATTGAGACATGATAGTTCATAATGGTTGACTTTATCTTTTATTTAATGAAATATTTTCATGTTTTGTATCATTATTTATTATATTTCATTTTTTTATTTGTGTTGATTATGTAAGTAATGATTGTGTACAATATCACAAAATACAATATTTACAATAACTATTTTCATTTTTTCATCTCTCTCTCTCTCTCTCTCTTATCTTGATTGTTTTTGTCTTCTTCAAAGAGAAAAGCTATCTGCTATTTTGGATAATCAAAGCTTCGGCACCTAGTATTAGAGTTGAGGTCAAAGCTTATAAATGTTTTTTTAATGCTTCCTCTAACATGTATTCTGCTGTATATAATTTGTTTTGATTATCTGTTTTATATAATCAAATTATTTTTGTTTTAAAATTTTTATGTAAGTGCGGGAAAGAAAATATTTAGAGGCTGTGAATCCAGCAATAGCACAATAACAGAGGTCCCACTATCCGGTCAGTGAACCGAAGAATTTTTAGAGCAAAGTCTGGCCCATTCGAGTGATCCGACTTGCTCTGGTTAATTAAACCAGAAATTATATTAATATAAATTGTATTTATTTTATGTTTTCGGGATGTTGTTTTTCGGGGTGTGGAACTATCCATCTCTTTCTCCTCTTCTGGGTGATTTTATAATGACTTTTTCTGATGCATAAACTATAAGAATTTTGGACATTTTTGGTTTAATCTATAAATGCATAAGTATTTTTATGGTGGATGTAGCTAGTCATGTTGAACGACTAGTGAACCACATTATTCTTGTGTTTCTGTTTCATTTTTTTGATTCTGCCATGGTTGGATTATGGTTGTGGATTATATATATATCATTTGTTATTATTTATATGTTGTTCTCTTATTCTGAATCACAATCGTGGAAGCACAATTATCCAACATATTCTTCTTCTAGTTTCTGTCGTAGTGCTCAAAATCTCATTTATAGAAGTGATATTCAATTTTTTTTCTAGTAAATTTGAGTTGAAAATGAGCCTAGCTTTAAGATAAAAACATAGATCTACAAGATTTTAAAGAATAGTGCTAGATCCAAGGTATATCTAAATCACAAAACTAATAATGACCAAGAATGCAAAATTAATTTTGACCTAGATCCTAAATTCTTAACTCAAAATCTTACATTTGGTTTTATACCCCATACCTTCCTCAATTATCTTTAGAATTAGTCTTGGTTCTACCTCGATTCCACTTTTTGAGAGAGAAAACTACAATTTCTAGAATGTGAAGATATAACACTCTTTATATTGTAAAATGTGTGGAAACTCATCAGAGATGAGTTTATATAACTACAAGACTCCTCATCTATGAAATGTGTAGAAATGATTAGAGTAAAATAGTTAAGAAATTGGATGCACAAGCCTTATTGATTATCTAGCAATGAGTGGGCAATAACATCTTTTCCCAAGATAATGAGCTATGTTAAAGCTAAATAATTTTGGGATTAGCAACAAAACAAATTTTGAAGAGATAAAAGAGTTTGAGGGATAAACCTTCAATCCCTCATAAAAGATCTCCAAAACTTGAAGATGAAATATTCATAACTATCAGGTGATTTCTCTACAAAGTTCATTGAAGCAGTCAACCAATTGAAGATGCATGATGAAGAGATTCTAGCAAAAGGATTGGTCGATAAATTACTTAGTAGTCTCAATGATAAGTATGACCCAATGATTCTAGTATTTTAAGAAATAAAGGATCTAGCTCAACTCGATACACATGAACTTTAAAGCTCACCAATGTCCTTTGAACCAAGGCTACTAAGATATTCAAAGAGCTAAGTGGAAGCTTTCTTTCAATGCAAGCTTCACATTAATTCAAAAATAGCATAGACTTTTGCAATGAAGATGTCAAACAATGTAACTAGAAATCATTTAGAGATTTAAAACAAGGTGGATAAAGAGGAAGAGGAAGAGGAAATGATACTTTAAGTAGAACCCCATCTACTGTGGATGGTTATTCTTCTTACCCTTTCTATATATCAAAGAAGAATAATCATTTCGATAAGGATTGTTGGTACAAGATAAGGTCACAATGCTTCAATTGTAAAAAAAATGGTATCTATCAACAGATTATTGACACACATGTTTTCAATAAGAAAGCATTGAAGAAGAAAAGTATGTTGAAGAAAATCTATTCTATATCTGTATCACTTCTAATAATTAGAAATCTAGAGAGTGATTTCTGGATAATGGGTGCACCAATCATATGATTAGAAATAAGGCTTTATTTGTTAACTTACATTCTTCTATAAGTTCACAAGTAAAGATGAGAAATTTGGAATTTATAGATGTCAATTCTAAAGGCAAAGTCAAAGTGATTACGCCTACTAGAGTATAACTTATTGGTGAAGTACTAATAGTTCCTAAATTTTATCAAAACCTATTGAGTATAAGCCAACTAATCTATAATAATTATGAACTAATGTTTGAAGAGAATAAATGCATTATATTTGAAAAACAATCAAGAAGTTTTTTCTGTAAAGTAGAGTACCTAGAAATAAGAGCTTTCCTTGTCATCTCAACTTTGAAATTGATTCTAGATTGAAGATGCAAGAAGTCAAACTATCCATTCTTTGGCAGAGAAGAATGAGTCATTTATGCTACAAGACTATAGCTTCTAAGTTAGAAGAATATAATGGCTATACTACCTTCCAATATAGAAGTGCCTAATACAATTTCTAGTAAGTGTGCAATGATAAAATAGTCCATGTATTCCTTCCCAAAAGGAGTTGCCTAGAAGTCACCATCTATCCATGATTTGGTTTATACTAGCATTTGTGGACCGACATAAGTTTTATTCATTGTAAGCAATAACTATTTTATATTATTTGTGAATGATCATAAATGATATATGTTGGTATAATTATTATAACACAAATCATATGTTTTCTCTATGTTTATGAAGTTCTTGAACATAATTAGAAGATATATGGGAACAATGATAAAAGCACTCAAAAGTAATAGAGTGAAGAAGTTCCTCTCAAAGAAATTTATCTCCTACTACGAAGATAAAAAAATTTTAAGATAACTCAGAGCCTCCTATACTCTTCAATAGGATGGTTGAGTGGAGTGAGGGGGTAAAGTAATTATGAGGATAGCCAAAACAATGTTGATAAAAAAAATTACCAAAATACCTTTGGGACGAAGTAGTTAATACTGTTGTATGCCTATTGAATACAAGCTCAACTTTAGCTCTAAAGAACTTTACTCCTTTTGAAGCTTGGAGTCAAAAAAGACTTCTAGTTAATCACTTGAGAGAGTTTTGGAGAATGTGATACCCTCAAATATCGTACAACTAAGGAAGGAGCTAGACAATGTTAGTCAAAAATATATTATGGTGAAATACAACCTTTACACAAAAGGATACTTACTATATACCTTTGAAAATAACAAGATCTAAGTAAGATATTTATTGTTTGATGAAGACTCAAGATAAAAAAGTTGAAACTCAATTGCCTATTTTTATATCAATGAATTTAAAACTAATACAATCTAAAGATAAGGTAACTTTCCCTAATTCTTACGTTAGAGAAGCACAAAGCTCAATATCATTGAATCCACATATTATATCCTCATCTTTTGAACTATCTTTTTCTTATTATACCTTCTCTCTTATTACTACCATCAAATTTAAAATATTAGAAGTGTATATTAGATACAATTTCATTGATGTAGATCCTCAGAAATTTGAAGAGATTATCCAACACTGTTAGTGGACAAGTGCAATGGAAAGGGATATGAAAAAAATTGAATGTCTACACTAGTTAGAAAATTAGAGAATAAACACATTGTAGAAGTCAAGTAGAGATTAAAAATTGTCTAATAGTAACAAACTCAGATACAAAGCTCCATTGGTAGCTAAAGGCTACTTTTAGTTGGCTAATTCATATTTTTCTGAAACCGTCGCTCCCATAGCTAGGCTAGAAACTATAAGGTTGGTGATTACACTGCTTGTATAGAGGGAATGGTCTAAATGATAATGTGACATCAAATTTTTATTTATAATGGTATAGTAAAAAGATAAGAAAAATTGTATATATAATTTAAACAAAGCTTTATATGACCTAAAGCAAGCACCTCATATTTGATATACATAAATAATTCTTACATTGTAAATCAAGGGTTCACTAGAAGTCTAAATGAACGCATATTGTACATTAAGGATCATTTTGCTTATGGACTGTTAATTGTAATATTATATTTAGATGAATAACTTATAATTAGTCAATTTTTTTTTAGAAATATATGATAGAGAAATATGATTGTTAGACATGGTACTTCATCATCTTTTAGAATCGATATATTCAAAGAAAACAAATGGAATACTCTTTACTCAAATTAAATATATTCAAGTAGTTTTGGAAAAATCTGGAATGGATAACTGCTTTGCAATCTCTACTCCATAAATGACAAATCAAAAATTGACTATTAGTAAAAAAACTAGTGAGGATAAAAAAAAGTCTAATTGGTAGTCTTCTATATATTTCTACAAATAGACCACACATTATTTATTCAATAAATGTTTTATCTCATTTTATATAAAATTATTACCAACTTGGAACTCTTAAGAGAGTTTTGAGATATTCTAAGGGTACTTTAAAACATTGCTTTAAATATTTTAAAAAATATGAATATATATTATATAGTCACTATGATAGTAATTGGGGGGACTTTTCATAAGACTATAGGAATACATTAGGGTATGTGTTTTTTTTTTGGCTCAACAATCATATCTTGGGCTTCAAAAAGATAAGTCATTGTTATTAGGGGTTCTGCAATTCAAAACATAAGTCGATATTACTTGTGGATTAGGATTGTTTTATTGTAAATGCATTTTGTAAACATTACAGAAAGAAACATACATTAAGATTGGCTTGGCCAGATAGACTTCTCTTGTATGTCCACAATCCTTTATATAATCAAAACCGAAATTGAATTTTATATTTAAATAAATTCATTTGAATTCTTATAGTATTTAAGAATTAAAATGTATTTATTTAAAATGTAAATATACATAATCATAATTAATTTAATGCAAATAAATTTAATTTGATTAGATAGACAAATCAAATTAATTAGATTACAATTAAATTAATTATTCTGATTACGTATATACATATATTTTACATAAATAAATAATAAAACTTCTTTTATCACTTCTAGATAAAGCTATGAAAGGGATCCCACCCCAGATAAGATTTCGGGATTTCAATGTAAATTATTTCATACAGTAATTTATATTAATTATAATTCATATAACTATAGAAGAATAACTGCACTCCCTCACTTATTATAAATACACTACAAAAAAACAACATTTAGCTAGGGACAATTCCCTAGCTAAATGGGTATTTTCCATCGCTAAACGTGATATAGCGATGGATTACCGACGGAAAGTTTTCCTATCTAAAGTGCTTCTTGCTAAAATTTAAAGACAAAAAGTGTCCTGGCTAAAAAGTTAGCGACGGAAAAATCTCTTGCTAAAAAAGACAAATTCCCTAGCTAAATTAGCAAGCTAAATAAACTTTTTCGTTACTAAATGAAAATAACGACGGAAGATTCCCAAGATAAAGTGCTGGTCGATAAATTTTAGCGACGGAAATAGTCCCTAGCTAAATAAATTAGCGACGGAAAATCCGTCGCTAATTTTAAGATTTCCGTAGCAAAATTAGCAAGGAATTTATCACTTGCTAATTTAGCAAGGGATTTTTCCCTAGTTATTTTAATTTCAAAAATAATTTCAGAATTTAAATTATTTTAAAATTTTTTAATTAAATTATTTAATATTTTTATACCAAATTAAATAAAAAATTAAACTATAAATAATTTATAATAAACAAAAAATAAAATCATTTAATATCATATTCTAATTCAATATTTTACATAATTGAAACAAAAATAATAATAAAATTTTATTTTATCTTATTCATCAATGTATTAACCGCTAGTGCATAAAGTATAATATATCCATTCATTGACATTGTTTTCTCTCCTTCTGCTCCTCTGATCATCATTTTTCTACTGTGACAAAACTGTTCAAGTCACGGCAAGTAATATCTAGTGAAAAATCTCATCACTTATAGAAGCTTTCTATGAGGAATAATATTGTATCATATATGTAAGAAATTTAAACCACTCGGTCAAATTAAAAAAAAAGTTATGTTTTGATACATATATAATCCTATAGTATATATGTAAATATATACTAGTATTTAACTCGTACATATATTAGAATAGTATATGTACATAAAAAATAGTATTATCTGTATATATAAACTGAGTACAAATATACTCAATATATATGTAAATAAAATACTGTAGTATTATATGTACGTATATACTGATTTTATTCATACGTATATACCTCATTTGGTGTTGTTGCTGCTGTCTCGCTGCCGCTCTTGCCGCTGCTGGCCATTGTCGCTGTCCATGCCAATACCACTACTATTGTCCCCACTACCACCGTTGTCTCTACTGCCGCCGCCTCCACCACCACCACCATTGCCGCCGCCGCCACTGCTGACGCTACAGCCTCTTTCACTGCTGCCGCTGCTTATGGTGCTACAGTTATTTTAGGTGCAGCCACTTCGACCACTACTGTCGCTGCTGCTTCCTGTGTAGCCACTGCACTACTTCCAATGCAGCCATTCCTACTGCTGCTGCCGCCGCCACTACAGCCCCCATTGTAGCCCTCACTGCTACCATTGCCACCACTGCCGCCGCTGCCACCGATGTCGTCGATGTCACCACTGTCACTGCTACTGATAATAGGTTTTTACATACCTATAATAAGTTAAAACTCTAGCCAAAAAATTTGGAGACACAAACATTTTCACAGTTATATAAAAATAGTTATTATAGACATGAACAAACACAAATTAAAGTTGATTGTCATACAGCATAAACTAAATATAATTAAATAATTTAATATTTTTATATTAAATTTAATAAAAACAGAATCTATAAGTGAAATTTTTGAATTAAACAAAAAAATTCATTTAATAATGTATTCTAATACAATATTTTAAATAACTAAAAAGAAATAACAAAAATTATATTACATCTTAGTAATCAATGTATCTACTGACTGTGGATAAAGTATAATCAATCAATGCATTAAAGTTGCTTTATCTCCTTTTGCTCCTCCGATCACCAACTTTCCACTCTGAAAAAACTGTTCGAGTCATGGTGCTTCATATCTGTTGAAAAATCTCTTCACTTATACAAGCTTCGTATGTGAAACAATGTGGTACCACATCTATAAGAAATTTAAACCACTAAATCAAATCAAAATAAATTTAATAAAAACAATGTTTTGATAAATATATATTACTTCAGCAAAAATGTACATATATACTAGCATTTCACTTATACATATATTACTATAGTATTTGTACATATAAATTGCAGTATTATGTGTACATATATACCATGTACATATATACTTAGTATATATGTACATAAAATACTATAGAATTATATGTACGTATATACTGACTATATACATATGTATATACCACATTTGTTGTCGTTCCTGCTACTCCCGCCATCGTTGTCGCCCCTGCCGCTCTACCGCTACCGATGTGGCTGCTAACGATACTGCCACCGCTGCCGCCGCCACCACTACTACAGCTTCCGCCACTGGCGCCGCTCCGCCACTGCCGCTGACACCGCTGCCACTTATGGAACCACAACCACCACTGCCATCACTTCCAATGCTGCCGACACTGTCATAGCTACCACTGCTAATAATAGGCTTTTACATACCTATAATAGGCTAAAAGACTACCTAAAAATTTTGGAGAAACACAAACATATTCATAGATATATAAAAATAGTTATTATAAACATGAACAAATGAAAAATTATAGTTGATTTTCATACAGTTTCAACAAAATTTTAATTAAATAATTTAATATTTTTAAATTAAATTTAATAAAAATAGAAACTATAAATGAAAATTTTAAATTAAACAAAAAAACTTCATTTAATAACTTATTCTAATGCAATATTTTAATATCTAAAACAAAAAAATAACAAAAATTATATTACATCTTATTAATCAATGTATCTACCAACTGTACATAAAGTATAATCTAACAATGCATTGACGTTGCTTTCTCTCCTTTTCCTCTTCTGATCACCAACTTTTCACTGAGAAAAAGCTATCCGAGTCACGGTGCTTCATGTTTGTTGAAATATGTATTCAGTTATACAAGTTTCATATGGGAAACAATGCGGTACCATATAAGTACGAAATTTAAACCACCAAATTAAATCTATATAAATAAAAAAACTATGTTTTGATAAATATATATTATTGTAGTAAATATGTACTTATATACTAGCATTTCTCTTGTACATATATTACTGCAGTATATGTAAAATAAACTATAGTATTATGCGTACATATATATTGAGTACATATATATACTTAGTATATATGTACATAAAATACTATAGTATTATATGTACATATATACTGACTATATACGTACGTATATACCACATTTTTTGTCGTTCTTGCTACTCTCGCTGCCGCTGCTGTTGTCACTGTCGTTGTCGCTGCTGCTATCGCTGTCGCTACTGCTATGTTGTCACTATCGCTGTCATTGCTACTGCCGCTGCCGCTACCACTACCACTGTCAATGCCATTGTCGTCATTGCTGCCCTTACCACTTCCGGTGCTGCCGCTACTGCAACCACAGCTGCCGGTGCTGCCCTTACCACTGCCGATGCTGCCGCTGCTGCAACCACAGCTGCTGGTGTTGCCACTAGCACCCTCGCCACCGCCATTGCTGCTACCACTGCCAGAGCTACCGTGATGGCTGCTAATGCCGCTGATGCCACCGCTGCTACTGATGCCGCCACTGCCACCACTGCCGTCACTACCACCGCTACCGTCACTACCACCACTTCCACTATCGTCGTTGCCGTCGCTATCACCGCAACCGCTTCCGTTGCCGCCGCTACCATTTCTAGCGTCGCTGCTGCCTACCACTTCTGAAAATAGCCTTTTACATACATATAATAGGCTAAAACTCTACCCAAAAAATTCAAAAATACAAAAACATATTCATAGATATATAAAATTAAATATTATAGACACGAACAAACACAAATTAAATTTGATTGGCATATAGCTTCAACAAAAATCCAAAAGATGTCCAGCAATTATATTTAGAGATAAAGTGAGTGCAAAAATAAAGTATTTTTAGAATAATAAAGATAAGATAAGCTAGCCTTCTTTTTGATAAAGCTGAAATCGGTAAATATGAGACCCATGCATTGGAATGACCATGGTAATGTATGAATTCTTTGAATCATGATTTTTCTTTTGTCTCACATAATGTGTCCTGCATAGATTCATAATTAGGTTAATCATAAAAGCAAAAACCAAACCAGAATAAAAAAAATTGAAACTTGCAAAAAAAATTCATAATTATTTGCTACACATAGACAAAAATAAATAATAGTTCAAAAATAATTCTCATACTCAATCATCCTCATAATTTGTAGGGAATGCTAGCATCTCCTGGAATGATTCATAGCTGGATCTCGAAATCCTATCTATTGTGCCATTCCCGCTAATTGTGACTCCATATAAGACATCTTCTGTTGCATTACTTTTTTAATTTATTCCATCTCATTGTTCATTTCTTTAATTTCTTGCATTTCTTCCATCAAATTAGTTATCTACTCATCCTTCTTTTTCATTTCGGTCTCCATAACTACAATATGTTTATTTGTTTCCAGTACTTGTTGTTCAACCACCTCATCCACCATTACTGAGACGGATGAATTAGAAGCACGACTGCTACAACAAAATGTCACTCCCTTAGAGCCGATTCCTTACACTCATTGTTTTTTTCCACCTTCTATTATCTCCAAATAAATATGATCATAGTCAATTGGTTGAAGATTCATAGAACCCTCAACTTGTTGATGAGATGCTATCACACGTTCCTCCATTAGGTCCTGAGATAAAATAGAAAAAAAAATATTTTAGATATACAAAAGATAAAATAAATATTTTGCATTCAAAACAATTTTAATAATATATTGTAGTTTTATAAAATCTAATTAATATAACAAATTCTTACAGCAATCATCTGACACTTGTTGTCAACATACTGACCATCCACTTTCTTCACATGTATCTTCCTGAAAATCTTATAAAAATTTAGATCTCGACCCAATTCTCCAGCCTAGAATATGTTTTTATTAAGTCATAAAAAAACAAATAATCAAAACATTTAACAAAATTAATAAAACCATCCAACGATTTTATTTATTGGACTATTAGGACAACCACTAAATATATAAATGTTTAGAATTTTAAAATTGTAGCAAATCTCGAGCGTGCTCAATGCTCGACTTTAACCCTCCTGTGTGTCGATAGATTTCTATACCTAGTCCAGCTACCTCACTTCATCAATTTTTGCTGGCAATATCTAATTTTTTTTTTCACATCTGGCTTCTCCCAATAATTAAGCCACTCGGGCCAATCATCCTTTCATATAAAATGAGGCATTTGTTTCATATTTTTCAATTTATGAACAAAATCAGATTACCGTTGAGCAACTTTGATCTCCCATTAATACTTTATCTTTCCAACAAATTTGGGGGCCCATTTGCACTGATTCTATATATAGAAAAATGACAAAAGAATTTATATTAACAACAATAACATAATTATTTACTACTTGAATAATAACGAACATAATAGTTAAGTAATTAGATAATTATTTTTCAATACCTTTGTTTTGTTATTTTGACCTGAAAGTCATTAAAATATGAGTCTTTTGTTGATTCTAAAACTTTCTTTTATCTATCTATTTATCTATAGATAAATAAAACACCTATCCGTCTATCTATCTATTTATAAATAGATAGATATGATGAACAAATATAAATATTTATAAAATATTTATAGATAGATAAATAGATAGATAGATAAAATAACTATATTTACAAATATAGTTATACAAATATAGAGATATGATGAACAATCATGCATTTTCAAATAAAACACACCGATAGATTTCAGCATAATATAAAAAGTCTTTGATAGTTTAAACTTATAATAAAATTATAACAATTTAATTATCAGCATCATTATCATCCACCAATAGATCTTCTGATATTTCATCTGATTCCGATAGAAGTTCGAACTCATCTTTAGATAGAAATTGATCATCTTCAATTTCTATTATGTCACCATTTGAGTCACTTAAATTTTTTGGATCTTCATCTACATTCACAGGCTCAATATTATTTAGGTCAACTTTCTGGAATACCAGTGCAATATCTAAGTCTGCACTTCTTTGTTGCGATGTTGGTACTTCAAATTTTGATCGAGCATTGATTTTGCTAGAGGTGTCAAATTTTGAATACCAGTGCAATATTCACAGTGCAATATCTTTTTGGAATACCAGTGCAATATCTGTGCCCGGGTTAGGAACTACTCGTGTCGTGTCGTGCCAGGCCCGGGACGGGTTCGTCCCATGCCGGTTCACGCAGGCACACGTGGGGAGTGGGCGTGAGTCGTGACCCATCCCCCGCCCCCTCGGTAAAAAGACCGTTGGTCGGGTCTGATTGGACCCGACCCGCAGTCCTGACTGCCGAGCCCCAACGGGCTTAGACTCGACCAATCCCAACGGCCAAAAAAAAATTCAAACTTTACAGATTTTAAGCCGTTGGATTCTCCTCCAATGGCTAGGGGGCATAATCCAACGGTCCTCGTGATTCTGCCCCTTAAAAATATATTAAAAATTCAAAAAAATAATAAAAAAATTTCTTTTTTTATAAAATAATAATTTCTTTAGCCTATAAATTCTACCCCCCTCCCTATAACATTTATGTTTTTCAAAAACATATCTCCTCTAAAAACTTTCTCTCTCTCACATAAACCGTGCATCTCTCTCTCGGGCCTCAGGATTTTGATTTCGGCTTGGATTTTCGTGAAACTCTACTTGAGTTTTGAACATCAGAGCTTCCTGCAGTGTACCTTGCACGTGACTGACCTCATTGCTTTTACCGGGTAATTTATTTTAAGTTTTTATTTACTTTCTCTCTCTAAAGCTTCTCTCTCTAGAAAAACATAGGAAAAAAACATAAAAAATGACAAATACACCTGACACGTATTTAAATTTGGAAAATGAAAATGTTAATGTTACACAGACATCTGCGACTGCTCAAACTTTGGTTTCTCCAGTCGTCTCAACCCAAAGTTCTAAAAAACAAAAAACTATGAGGACTTATATAGTTTGGACTCATTTTAAAATCATAACACAAGTAAATGTTAGGGATGAGGAACTTGAAATGGCACAGTGCAAATATTGTATGAGACTTTTAACATGCAAGAGTTCATGTGGGACTGGGCACCTTAAGAGGCATGCCGAATTATGCACAAAAAAACATGGACCATTAGATCCTAGGCAAACCCAACTTTGCACTACATTTTTTGAGACTGGATCGAGTTTAGTCTCAAAGTTTACTCCCTTCGTATACTCCAGTGAGTTGGGTAGGGACGGCATGGCCAGACTCATCACATTGATGGGTCTTCCGATCAGATTTTCGGAAGATCCGAGGGTAGTGCGCATCATGCAGACTTATTTTCAGTCTTCCTATCGTAGGATTCCTAGGTCCACATCTAGGAGTGACATACTAAAGATATATAAGTTAGAAAAACAAAAAATAATTAAGGAATTTATGGCATATAGTTGAGTGGTGTCCGTGACGTCCGATATATGGACATGTCACGATGATTCTTCTTATGCATGTCTCACGAGTCACTATGTAGATTCTAACTGGACAATCAATAAAAAAATATTAGGATTCACTGAGATTCTTCATCCTCATGATGGCCCGGCCATTTTTGAGTGTATGATGAAAATATTTAGGGAATATAAAATTCAAAATAAAATTTTTAGTGCCACTTTCGATAATGCTTCTAATAATGGAGTAGCGATCAATATGTTTGTTAGGAATATTAGAGATGCACCATTAGGAGAGATCTTTCATGTCAGATATATGTGTCATGTGATTAACCTAATAGATCAAGCGGGTATGAAGGTGTGTTCCCCCGCGTTGGAAAATATACGCAATGCACTCAAGTATATTCGCACTCCTCGCAGACAACAAGAGTTTGGTACTTTCTGTTTGTCTGCGAATCTTAAGAAGAAGAAATTCCAATCGGATGTGAGACATCGTTGGAATTACACGTACCTGATGTTGGAATCATGTGTTGGATACGAACACGTGATATCCGACTACGTCAATAGTAAGAGTGACGAACTTATTATTGACGACACTGACTGGGCTTCAGGAATTTCATTTATGAAATTTCTGAAGATATTTTATGACACGACGAACATGTGTTCGTCGGTTTATACGCCCACCACTTGCATTGCACTCCGGTGCATATGCAATATTAGTAGCATGTTTAGGAAGTATCGAGCTGACCCGACGCTTAGCCATATGGTTGCAGAGATGGAGACCAAGTACTTGAAGTACTGGTCTACCATTCCATCTCTTTATTGCCTCGCTGCATGCATGGACCCTATGGCTAAGGTGGAAGGGGTAGAAAACACCCTGACTTTCATTTCCTCGTGCATGAACCTGGAAGAGCCACCTGAAGGGTTCATTTACGAGAAGTTGACAGACCTGTTCACATACTACGATACTAGGTATAGTGGTGGTGGTGGTGAGACTGTGATTACGGACATTGATACCTTGTTCGGAGATGACGATTATTCCATTAACCTAGCGAGGTGGAAACGTAGGGGTGGACCATCACATAGGAGCGAGCTATCTCGGTACTTAGATACCGATTACTGCTCAATCCTATCACATTCTGATAATAAGAATCTTGATTTATTACAGTGGTGGAAATCATATGAGTCCACCTATCCCGTGCTATCTAGGATGGCACGGGATCTTCTGACTCCTCCGGTGTCAAGCGTAGCATCGGAGTCTGCTTTTTCTGTTGTAGTGAACGTGATTTTGGATAGGAGATCGAGATTACGTCCAGATATGGTTGAGGCCTTGGCATGTTTGAAGGATTGGGAGGAATCGAGGTTTAGCATCCATGATCGTGCTGAAGCTGGGACTGTGACAGACACTGCAGTCGCATCCACATCCACTACGATGGCGGAGGAGCTGATTGCCGATGATGATGATCCATATGATACTGATCTTGATGTTGCGGCTGATGATTCTCATGATATGCCGCTTGACGATTGATGCTGATCTGCTGTTTTTTTTCGATATTTTTTTATTCATTGTATTTATACGCTTTGTTTGTACGTTGTGCTGAAACTTATACTTGTTTTGTTCGGACCATCGATTTCAAATGCATAATTGGTAATTTTTCATTTGTGTAGTTTAATTTTTTTTTAATTTTAATTTTTACTAACATAATGTATTGATTTATTTCTTTTACGATTTAAATTTTATTTTAAAAATTAATAACTTTAATTTATAATTAATAAATTATAAATATAAATAAAGCTATACTAAGTTGAATTTGATAAAAAAAATAATTTTCTAAAATTTGTTTTTTTTTTTAATTTTAATTTTTAACATTTTTAAAAAAAATTACATTTAATAATTAATACTCTACACAGTGTAGACTACACTTAACCTTAAGAAATAAAATTTACAATATATAAATTAAAAAAAAACAAAATTCTAATTTCAGATTTCTGCCTGTCCGTGCTGCCTCCCGTGACGCGTCCCGTCCCGGTCCCGCCTGCCCGGCCCTGCCTCTCTCTCACTCTCAGCCTATGCGGCTATGGCCTATGGCCTATGCCCTGGCCCCTGGCCTGTATGGCTAGGCCGGGCCCGCCTATATTCAAACCATGCCGTGCCCGGCACGGCACGGTAGCATGATCGTGCTGGATAAAAACAGGTCGTGCCGTGCAGGGCCGGCCCGTTTGACACCTCTAGATTTTGCAAATCGCCCACCAATCTCACTTATCATGAAATAAACTTGAGTGTGTACAATAATATACTTAAGCGGCTTGAACTACCATAATAAATGGCTCATATCGATTATATTTATGTTTATGGTTAACATCCACTAGCTTATATTCCAAATGAATCTTTGTACCCACATTTTGTCTAGGATCAAATCAATCGCACTTAAATAATACAATCTTGTTATTTTAGAGTTCATGATACTCCAACTCAATAATTTCTTTGAGTTGACCATAATAATCAATCTCATCTGCACTATAACCTGAGCCTTTAATGCATACACCACTCTTTATTGTTGTTTTAGAAAAACCATGCCCGATTGTGTGAAATTTATATTCATTAACAAAATACTCAGAATATGTTGTCAGATATCTAAATGGGCCTTTACTTAGATTCTGAATAAGAATATTTGAATTTTCATTTGAAGGATAAATTGATTGTGCTGTAAATTAAAAAAATAATATTAACAAATAAAAGAAACTAATAAATTAAATAATTTAAAATTTAATAATTCTCTCATTATTTTTTAACCAATTCACAAATTCAGTTTCTAGCATATAATCGACATCATTACTGGAAATTACTAGTTGCATATATTTTAACTGCTCAACATAAATACTGCACAAATATAAAAAGAGAGTAAAATGTATATCAATTTTTAAAAATTCCTATCAAAGATAAAAAGAGAGTAAAATGTATATGTCTCTATCCATATGTCTAACTTTCTATTTGTCTATATGTCTATGTATCTATTTGTATATTTATTAATTTGTCAATCTTTTAATTTATCTATCTATTTATCTTTCTATCTATCTATTTCACTAACTAACAATATATTTGTCTATATGTTTATCTATCTTTTTGTCTATTTGTCTAACTATTTAACTATCTTTGTGTCTATTAGTCTATCAGTTTGTCTATCATCTGTCAATCTCTCTAACTACCTATGTGTATGTTAAGCTAATTGTTTATTTGTCTATCTATTTGTTTATTTGTCTATATGTCTATATATCTATTTGTCTATCTATTTATGTCTCTTTATTTCTATGTGTATATATATTAATATATCTATTTGTATATCTATCTATATATCTTATGTTTGTGTATCTATCTATCTATTAATTTATTTATTTATCTATATATATATATTTATATATCTATCTATATATCTTTGTATTTCATATGTTTGTCTATCTCTCTCTTTGCTATCATCTATGTTTATATGTGTATATCTATCTATCTATCTATCTATCTATCTATCTATCTATCTATCTATCTATCTCTCTATCTATCTATCTGTCTGTCTATCTATCTTTTTCACTTATCTTTCTATTTGTCTATATATGTATCTATCTATTTCTTTTTCTATCTATCTGCCTATATCTATCTATTTATTTGTATATCTATCAATCGATATATATATATCTATCTATAAATCTGTTTAACTGTCTATCAATATATTTGTCTATCAATTTATCTCTCGATCTATTTATCTAAATGTTTATATGTCTATCTATCTATCAATTTTTTCTTTATTTATCTATATATTTGTTTATCTATCGATCTATCTAAATATTTTTATGTCTATCTATTTATCTATCTATTTCTATATATATATATATATATATATATATATATATATGTATGTATGTATGTATGTATATATCTACCTATTTTCCAATCTTGCCTTTTTTATATCTATTAATTTATCTATATGTCTATCTGACTATCTTTCTATTAATCTATTTGAATATCTATCTATTTGTCTATTTGTTTATCTATATATGCATCTATATGTATAGCTTACCATCTTTCTATCTATCTATATATTTTGCTATCTATCTATTTGTCTATGTATCATTTTGTATATATGTTTATGTGGAAATCTATATATCTATTTAACTATCTATCTTTTAATCTATCTAACTAACTATCTAACTATCTTTATATCTATTAGACTATCATTCTATAATTCAATCTATCTATCTATTTATCTATATATCTATTTAAATATCAATCTATCTAACTTTCTATTTGTATATCGATATATCTATTTATCTATCTAATTATCCAATTATCTATTAGTCAATAAGTAAATCAGTTTATATTTCGATCTGTCTATTTATTTATCTATCTATCTTTCTATTTTTCTATCTAGGTATATATCTATCTTTTTATATATATCTCTATCTACCTATTTACCTATCTTTCAATATAACTATTTGTCCATTAGTCTATCTGATGATTTGTCTATCTTTATATATGTATTTCTTTCTATCTTTCTATATGTCTATTTTTGTATCTATCTATCTACAGATCTATGTATTTATCTAACTATCTAACTATCTATGTATCAATCTGTCTATGTATCTTTCTATCTAACTATCTAACTATCTATTTTTCGATCAGTCTATTAGTCTATCTTTCTATCTTACTATCTATAGATGTGTTTTTGTGTCTATCTATCTAATTGTCTATATATCTATTTGTCTATCTTTCTATCTATCTATCTATATATCTATCCATCTTTCTAATTATCTATCTATTAGTCTACATGTCTATCATCCCTCTCTCTATTTGTCTACCTATCTATCATCCTTCTATCTATCCGTCTACATGTCTATCATTCCTCTATCTATTTGTCTATATGGTTATGTCTTTATCTCTTTATCTACCTTTGAGTTTATCAATCTATAAGTCAATTTATCTTTCTATCAATATATAAAATTGTATATATGTCTATTTGTCTATATGTTTATCTTTCTATCTATCTATCTATCTATCTTTATATCTATATATTGTGAATCTATCTAGATATCTATCTATCAACCAATCTATTTGTCTATATGTCTATATGTCTAACTTTTAATCTATGTAACTATATATATGGGTATCAACCTAACTATTTAATTATTTTTATGTTAATCTACCTATCAATAAATCTATATATATATATATATATATATATATATATATATATATATATATATATATATATATATATATATATATATATCCATCTATCAATCTGTATATCTCTCTATTTGTATGTCTATCTATCAATTTGTTTATCTATCTATCTAACTATATATCTATATATCTATCTATCAATTTGTCTGTCTATCTATCTATCTTTCTATATATCAATCAATCAATCTGTCTGTCTATCTATCTCATAATCTATTTATCTATCTATCAATCTAACTATCTATCTATCTATTAGTTTATCTATCTATTAGTTTATCTATCTATTAGTTTATCTATCTATCTGTCTATCTATCTATCTATCTATCTATCTGTCTATTAGGCTATCAATCTATAAGTCTGTGTCTATCCATTGATCTGTCTATCTATTTATCTATATATCTATCTATATATTTGTCTAACTATGTAAATGTTTATCTCTTTATTGGTATATCTATCTAATTGTCTATCTTTCTATTTATATATCTTTCTATATGTCAAACTTTCTATTTGTTAATTATTTTAACTATCTATGTATCTATTTGTCTATATATCCATCTATCAAACTATCAATCTATCAATCTATTTATCTTTATATCTTTCTAATTCACTAACTAACTAAAAATCTATTTGTCTATCTGTCTATCTATGTATTTTTCTATCTATCTAACTATTTTATTGTATTTATATCTATTAGTCTATCTATCTCTCTATATATCTATTTATTTATCTATCTATCTATATATTTATATGTCTATCATCAATTTGTCTATCTATCTATTTATCTATATATCTATTTATTTTATTATCTATCTTTTTGTCTATCTATCTATATATCGGTCTATGTAACTATCAATCAATCTATCTATCTATTAATCTATTTATATGTTTATATGTCTATCAGACTATGTATCTAATTGTCTAACTATCTAATTATCTATCTATCTATTTATATATCCATCTATCTTTCAAACTATCTAATTGTATATTAGTCTATCACTATAATTGTCTATTTGTCTATATGTCTATCTATTTTTTTCTCTGTGTCTATCTATATATCTATATATTTTCCTATTGGTTTATATATTTATCTCATTTTTATTTTTCTATCTATCAATATGTGTATCTATCTTTCTGTTTATATGTGTCTATCTCTCTATACTGTAATGTGTCTATCTATCTATCTGGCTATCAATCTATCGGTCTATCTATCTATCTATCAGTCAATAAATTTATTGGGCTATCTACCTATCTATTTATCTATCTTACTGTCTATATTTCTATCTATTTGTATATTTATCTATATATCTATATATCTATCTGTCTATATATTTATGTATCAATCTATCTATTTATCTATCTATCTTTCTATCTATCTATCTGTCTATATGTTTATCTATCTATATGTGTATATCTATCTATCGATCTATTTTTTGTTAATTTACCTATCTCCATATCTATCTATATATCTAACTATTTATCAATCTATCAAAATATTTAGCTATCTATGTATTTATCTATGCATTTTTGTAATTATCTATATATCTATATATCTATCTATATATCTACCTTTATTCTTATTTGGCTATCTATCTATCTGTCTATCTAACTATATGCCTATCTATCTTTATCTATATATTATTCAATTTCATTATCTATCTATGTATCTCTATCTATCTATATATCTATCTGACTATCTATCTATTATTCAATTTCATTATCTATCTATCTATCTATCTATCTATCTCTCTATCTATCTATCTATCTATATTTCTATATATATATATATATATATATATATATATATATATATATATATATATATCTATTTGTCTATCTATCTATATATCTATCTATCTATATAGCTATCTCTATATCTCCCCATCTATCGATTTGAATATTTGTATAATATCTATCTATCTATTTGTCTATCTAAATATCAGACTATCTGTTTATTTATATATCTTTTTGTTAATATATCTATTTATAAATCTTTCTATCTGTCTATATGTCAATTTGTTTATCTATCTAATAGTATATCTAGCTATCTATTAATATGGTTATCTATCTAACTATCTATCTGTCTGTCTGGTTGTCTATCAAACTATATGTCTATCTATGTATCTTTCTATCTATCTATATATATCACTACAACAAATTGACAATTTACCTACGAAAAATTCTGTAGGTAATATAAACAATTCCTTCGATAATTAAATTTACCTACGAAATACCGACAACTATATTTCGTAGGTTGTAGTGGTGTAGGTAAATAATTTACCAACGGAAAATCAATCCGTAGGTAAATTAACTACGGAAATTCCGTCGGTACATTGTGAAAATCAAATATACATATATGTAAATTTCTATATCTATATATCTATTTATATTTTACATCTGTTGATCTATCTATCTACTTATCTATCTATCTATATAAGTGTTTATCTATCCATTTGTCTATCTATCTATTTGCCTATCTGCATATCAATCTATCAATCTATCTTTCAATAATTCTATCTATCCATCTATCTATATTTCTATCTCTATTTCTATTTGGCTATCTGACTATCTGGTTGTCTATCTATCTATCTATATATCTATCTATCTATTTTTATATCTATTATGTCATTTTTCATCAATATATCTATATATAAATCTATATATCTATTTATCTATCTATATGTCTATCTACCTATTTATCTCTCCATCTCTTTATATGTCTATTTCTCCTTCCATTTATCTATCTATCTTTTATATAATATCCATCTTTCTATCTATTTATCTATCTCTGTATGTCTATTTATCTATCTATCTATCTTTTTATCTTTCTATCGATGTATCTATCTATTTATCTATTTATCTATCAACCTATCTATAATTCTAGCAATCTATCTGTTTATTTGTTTATTTTTCTATTTCTTTATGTTTTTATTTGTTTTTATATCTATTTTACTATGTATCCATCTATTTGATTATCATTTTATGTGCCTATCTATCTTTTTAACTTATTATCTATTTTCCAATTTGTTTATTAGTCTATAATTGTATTTATTTATCTCTGAATCTATCTATTTGTCTATGTATCTTTGTGTTTACGTGTTTATCTGTCTATCTACCTTTCTATCTATGTAACTATTTGTCTATGCATCTTTAGTCAACATGTCTATCTATCTATCTACCTAACTATCTATATGTATATCTATCTATATCTCAATATGTCTATCTGTCTATCTATCTAGCTATCTATCAGTCTATTAGTCTATCAATTTATCTGTATATATATCTATCTATATTTCTATTTGGCAATCTGTCTCTCTATATTTCTATTTGTCTATTTATCTTTTTATCTATTTATCTATCTATCTGGCTATCTGTCTATATATATATCTATCTATTGTCAATCTATCCATATATTGATCTTTTTATTTGTTTATTTGCGTAAATATCTATATTTCTATATTTCTATCAATGTAAATATCTAACTGTATATCTTTTTATCTATATATTTTTACATCAAACTATCTATCTGTCAAACTATCTAACTATCTATCTTTCTTTCTACCTAATAGTGAATTTATCTATCTTTCTATTTATGTATTCATCTATCTATCTATCATTCTATTTTTATGTCTATATATTATTCTACCTATCTATCTGTCTAGCTATCTATATGTTAATCTATCTATCTCCTTATCTTTCTACCCATCTATCTATCATTCTATTTTTATGTCTATTTATTATTCTACCTATCTATCTGTCTAGCTATCTATATGTTAATCTATCTATCTCCTTATCTTTCTACCCATCTATCTATCTATCTCCTTATCTTTCTACCCATCTATCTATCTATCTCCTTATCTTTCTACCCATCTATCTAATAG